>CM064542.1:28233381-28385591 GCA_032716605.1 Paralithodes platypus | reverse complement strand
CAGGTAGAACAGATTTTATATGAGAGAGAGAGAGAGAGAGAGAGAGAGAGGCTAGACGGTTTGAAAGGGAGGCTTGAATTAAAGTTGATCGAATTAATTTGAAAACATTACTTGTAAGTAGCTGTTTTTTTAATTTAATTATATTTAGTCATCAGAGTAAATAGCAGTAAAATGTAGTTAGGGAAATATTTTAAATGAAATAATAGTTTAAGGATATATATATAATATTTGTTTCTTCTATATGCCAACTACTCCCTCTCGGGCATAGGCTAAGAGCCTGTACATTCACCGCTCAACACGGTGAAACCCGTGAGGTCTTGTTCCAGATTAGAGAGTGAGTCATGTGAAGCACTTAGAGCTGCAATCAGCCTTCGCCATCATGCCATCGCAGATGCGCGGTGCTTGGTTGCCCACTCTCGGCTCGAAGCAGCCCCATCTTTGAGGCTGCTTCGCTGCAATCAGCCTTCGCCATCATGCCATCGCAGACGCGCGGTGCTTGGTTGCCCACTCACGGCTCGAAGTAGCCCCATCTTTGAGGCTGCTTCGCCTATGCACTTCACTGTCTCACCCCCAAGACTCGGACCCTCACTCTCAGAACGCCACCTATATCAAGTATATCTCACAAAAACCTGTGAACTACTTAATGGTTTTTACTCACAGCCGGACTCGAACCACCGACAGCCTGGACGAGTGTCCATGCTTTAATCCACTATATCATGGCATGTTAAGGAGAAGGGAAATCTTTATTGGCGAATGTATTTCAATTCAACACGAAGTCGTAGGATCCATACTCCAGGATACCATACAGGGATTTGTACAAGTACCCCCACGCAACTCTGGTTATAGAGATTTAATTCAATTATCGCCCAGCCAAACACGAGAGTCATTAATATCAAGTGTATCTCACAATTACACGTGAGCTAGTAAATGGTGGAGTGGATTTAAGCATGGACACTCGTTCTGACTGTCGGTGGTTCGAGTCCGGCTAGGAGTATAAAACATTTAGTAGCTCACGTGTATTTGTGAGATATACTTGATATTTTGTAGAGAAAGCTGAGCTGGAGGACATATAATATGAAATGGTGAAAGGAGGCTAAGCGGTAAGAAGGAGGAAGCGAGAGGAAGTTAAGAGGATTAAAGAGTGTTCTGGCGTGTGTTACTGCTGCCTCCTGATTCCGTTCATTGTGACTGTCTGAGTGTGTGTCTTGGTTTGTCTGCCTTTGTGATGTATTCCCGGTGTGTCTGTCTGTCTGTCTGTGATTTAATATTGTTAGCTCTTGGGTGCCTGCATTGTAACGTTACCTAGGACTGTATGTGAATATATAACTGTCTATGCATATTTCTGTTGGCAGTGTTTGTCTTCATTGTCTACATTGTTATGTTCTTATGACTGTATGTGTTTTTGTCACTGTCTTTATATAACGAAGAAGAAGAAGAAGAAGAAGGAGAGAGTGAAAGTGAGTGAGTGGGATAGATGGATGGATGGATGGATAGAGCTATTCAATACTGATGGGGAGCTCAGGAGTAGTGTTTTTGCCTTCCGTTAACATCACTTTTGACTGCCTTTGGTGGTATTGTGATCTGCTAGTCGGTATGTCCGTTTGTTCTCTACGCCTGTGTATATTGTTGTGTTGTTATGCCTGCCTTTGTGTGTCTGTCTGTAGGTCTGTATTGTGTATTCTAGTTGCCTCCCCCTTGGTTGTTTTGTACTGTGCCTTGGTCTGTCTCGGTGCCTGATTTGCATAGTGTATCTACCTGGTTTGTTTCTCTGTGTCTTGTGTTTGCTTATTTTCTTCTCAATATGTCTGCATGTACATGCAAATATATATACAGTATATATATATATATATATATATATATATATATATATATATATATATATATATATATATATATATATATATATATGTGTGTGTATAATAAAATAACACCTTTAATGAAGACCTCCATAAACAACAAAAGGAAAACCCCAGAGGAACAAGGAACGAAACGTGTGGGAAAACGTTACCGGAATAAAGAAGGAGGAACGTAAACAAAACGAATAACAGCGACGGACAGAATAAGCAAAGAAGAAATAACCACAAGATGCAGCATTCCAGCCCTCCATATCATCGCCAAGAATAACAACGATAAGAAGATTGAAACCAAGAAGGAGATAGAGAAGGCAGTAACAACAGAAGATGTGAATAGAATGAAACAACAAAGAAATAACGACAAACAGGAAAGACAAGATGGCTGCGACCAGAGAAAACGACATCCGGAAGAGAATAAAGGAGACACTATGCTAGAATAAAGATTACCACAGACGGGAATAATAAGGAATCAAATAAACACAATGCCCTGCATACCAAAATTACCCCACATCGCCGATAAGAAGAACGAGAAGAAGACCAAAATCGAGCCAGAAGAAGAGAAGAGGAGAACATCGACAACAACAAAACACGTTCGCGGAATAATACCACGTGTACAGACTACAGAATAACCACCAGAATTCCACGAGTAATACACGCCAATATTTTCCTACTAATATTACTTTCACGTCCTCTACGAACACCCGACGAGATGCCCGAATTGCCACCATTGCATCAGAACTCCCATCAACACCCGGCAAGAATATTACTATACCATCAACACTACTTGAAGCTCCTAAAAGAAGAATAGTATTCAGCCAGGGAAAGAATGACCACCATCACCATCACAAGAGCAGGCACTTACGCCCTACACCTTTTGTCTCAAAGGCCGAATCACCTGCCCGCCAATTTCTAAGGGGCCCTCCTAATCCCCTTAAATGCGCCCCTGACCGGACTTATGACCTTGTGACCCCCGCACACCTACCCCGGGACATCTCAGCCAAAGTTGTCACTATCCCGACGAAAACTGAACAGGGCAAGCAATTCTAGGGCTTTCATAACACTGACATTCTAGTGGTGATAGTCCTAAAATTACCCTCCCATTCAAGTAAGGATTGAAGGCATGCCGATTATCTTGAAAGGTCTGAGGAGTTCTTTTTCCTATTGAGGAAATATTGTTAGACGTACCATGGTATTTGTCCTAACATTAAAGTCCACAATAGGCGGCACCTTATAATATTTAAAGTATACCTTACGGACATGGCCCGAATTTACTTTTAGTTAAAATACTCACTCCAAAAATTCTCGAAGGATACTTGACATGGCAAGGTTATTCGATTAGTCCAGGGCTTTGCGAGACACCGTAACTGGCACTCTGCATATGAAAATCCTTAGTGCATCTGTCCAACAACATGTTAGCGGACACTTGCAATTAAACTGTTTAAACACCGCCCCGAGTTCTTTGAACCTCTTATAAAGGTCAGTTGGCAGTCGAGGAACATAGTAATGGTCATGACCTTATTCTTGATTCGCGTTAGCCCGATATATTGTCCTGTGTCATGACATTGGAGACATTATATTAAAGACCCCACACCAAGAGTACCTGAACAGAACTTCATCACCGATTAATATAATGGTTAGGATAGTCGAGTATTTCTAGCTCTGTGCTAAAACATACTCGCGTTCGTCCGATGAGGTGCCCAGTGTCATGACATTTAAGGAGGCTCATTTAAGACCCGATACCAATTAATCCAACTGTAACTCGAACAACTGGTCCACATGACAGGCAAACCTGGAAAGCCCAACGGAGACTCAGACGACCGCAAGCTTTTACCTCAACTCATCAATTCTCCAGCTCCTAGTGTTAGCTCAGGAGTCCATAGTAGAAACCAGAAATAAGTTGATACCAGTGACGAGGTATCTGAAGTTAGAGTCCCTGAATACTGACTCTTATTACCAGTGCATTATTTGCCAGAGTTCCTCAGTATTGACTCTGTTTCATTTTCCCACTAGTGTAGTAGTGAGGAGAGAAAGTTAGAGTCCCAACATATTGACTCTGCCCAATTCACACCAGTGCGCTGGTGCATATAGAAAGTTGAAGTCCACTATATTTGACTCAGAATAAATCCTTGTCTATTGTACAAGTGCTTAGAGTGTTATGTATAAATGTTGAACTAGCACATATTGTTGTTCGACTTGTAAGTGTTTCAAGAATACTTAATTTCTATTGTTTAAGAGGCAAGCTAAAAATGTATTGTATACCTGAGCTCCATATAGATCCTCGAACGTGCTAGGACAGTTCCTGTTGTATAAACTTTCATTTTATTAATGTGTAACTATCTGTGACAAGTATAATTAAGTAAGAGTTAAGATAAATAAAACTGTTCTTTATAATTATACTCGGTATTATATGTATCCTCTATTTGACTTCTATACATGTATTGTATGATCTTAAAATTCTCCAGTCAGGTAGAACTCACCACAACCAATATACAAACCTGGTAAAAACACTGGTATAACATTGGTGGCAGACCGTGGTTCTTGATTCGAGAAGGAAGAGATAATTTCATTACAAAAATTAGAAGCAATAGAGCGTTGTATCATATTAGAAGTATGGCAGTTAATTGCTCTCACATTCCCATTCCCAAGTATGATGGGGAAGCCTACGATACAGAAGTGTACCTGGATATGGTAAAGCCAGTGCTCGATTTGGCATACAACCAAGACCGCGAAAAAATCGCCGTGTTGTTGACGCACTTGGGAAAAGCCGTTTCCCTAGTTGCCACCCAGGTAACACCAGAACTTACCTGGAACCAGTTCCGATCAATTGTGATCAACACCATCAGGCCATCACTGGGTCCCCATCGTCGCCCATGCCAAAATGAACAAAATCAAGTATGAAGGAGACCTAGACCTCACTCTGGCCTCCATTAGCTAACAAATCAAGTCTGCCTACCCCACTTTAACCGCAGAACAGCAAAAACAACACACTTTCGTGCACCTAATCCAGGTGTTACCTCCTGCTGTCCAAGAACATTTCACAGTGCATGACCCTGCTGGATTCCAGAAGGACTTGCTCACCATAAGGAAATTCCTCGCCGGCCGCCCTAAGACAACCACCCTAGCAGCCATCAAGAGGTTCTCCACCCACCCACAGTTAAACAGCAGACCAAGACTTCATCAACCCTTTAACCCCAGACCAGCTCCAAAACAAACCCCTAACTACAACTCTGGCCACCCACAACCATTCCGGCCACAATCCTCCTTCACTCAGCCAAGGAGAGTTTACCCCACCAACAAACCACTTGGACAGTTCCCTTCACACCCTGCACCTAACTATAGAAATCGTGATCACTCCTTAGTAGTCCTTTGATTTCAGGGCGTGCAACCCCACTTGCCCCATTCACGACATCCGGGATAGGCTAATGCCAAGAACCGGAACATGACCCCTCGTATTTCCGCAGCCGAGGAAGAGTCATAACAACTCAAAGAAGAAGACCCCGAGGAAATATATGAGACAAGAGATTGCCCAAATTATGGAGGAAGAACATGAAATCCTGGAAGAACCCGAAGAAAATCCCCAGGGTTTTTAAAGCCTTCCCCACCCATCATGGCTTCAGCGGGGGAGTCTACAATTGAATAACCACTCCCCATTTATCATCTCGCTAAAATTCAAGGCGTTCCAGGGAGATTACTCATAGACACCGGCGCAGCTCGCTCATGCCTGTTTAATTCTTTTTACAACGAACATAGAAGGAAATTAGGAAGCTTACAAGCTGCCACCACCAACTTGATCAGCGCCGGAGATACCCCCCTCCAAATTAGAGGAGAGACCAAACCTCTACATGTCACCACTCCACAACCAAACGCCACCTGTCATCACCCATTCGTTGTATTTTATTCCAAATGTAAGGAATACGACGGATACACTGTATGGGTTTAGACTTGCTCCAGCACCTCCAAGCACAGCTGGACTGCGGCAGACGACTTCTGACATTAAAAACAAAACAAAACAAAACAAGAACAACTCTCAAACTCAGAAGAATCCCACAAAAACTACCCTCTTCCATCTCCAGCAGTAGTAGGACGACCTCAACTCGTCAGAATGAGTAAGACACGTGAGACTTCAGCTCCAAAATCACTCAACAATCAAAACCCCCACTCCAAAAAAAACAAAAAAAAAACAAAAAAAAAGTCCTCAAACTGTGCCATACCCCCTACCCCGGCGACTACACCACTCACCGAAGTAATAGCAACAGCAACAACACATTGGGGTATTGAAAGTGAATTGTTTTAGGGACAGGAAATTAAAAGTATTCCCCCGTACCGTAAGTGTTTTACCCCCACTTGTTTTATTTCGCAGGTGTCTCGTATTTCTCTGGCTGCAAGGGATGAATGGTAGAGATTGGGAGTTGAATCAGTTGCTGTTCGCTGATGACACAGCATTGGTGGCGGATTCTGATGAGAAACTGCAGCGGGTAGTCAAAGAGTTTGGTGTGGTTTGTGGAAGGAGGAAACTGAAGGTGAACGTCAATAAAAGTAAAGTAATGGTGTGTAATAGGGGAGAGCATAGGGTGAATCTAGATGTGAGGCTGGATGGGGAAATATTGGAACAAGTAGAGTGTTTTAAATATCTAGGAGGAACGATAAGCAGGAGTGGAGGTATGGAAGTGGAGGTAAAACAGAGAGTGTGTGAAGGAAGGAAGGTTTTCGGAGCAATGGGAAGTATGTGGAAGACGAGAAATCTCGGAGTGAAAGTAAAAAGTGCACTGTATCAAGGAATTGTTGTGCCAACAGTGATGTATGGGGCTGAGACATGGGCTCTGAAGAAAAAGGAGAAAAGAGGGCTGGATGTGATGGAGATGAGCTGCTTGAGGAGTATGTGTGGAGTTACTCGTAGAGACAGATTGAGGAATGAAGAGATACGTAGGAGAGTGGGGCAGCAGGAACATTTGTCAGCCAGAGTGGACAGAAGGGTGCTGAGCTGGTATGGTCATGTTGAACGAATGGGAGATGAAAGGCTTACAAAGAGAATATGTGAGTCAGGTACAAGGGGAGATAGAAGGGCAGGAAGACCCCCATTGAGATGGAGAGACTGTGTAAGAAAGGCTTTGGATGATAGAGGAATGACTATAGATCAGGCAGGGGAAGTGGTGGTGGACAGGAGTGAATGGAGAATGCTTGTGAATAGTTGAGTGAACACGTGGTCATTTGGAGTTAGGCGTCGGGCGCAAGTTCGACTAGATAATAGTCCATCAGGCGCCTGGCCCGGGGGGACGATTAATATGAAGGGTGTGCCTGGAAGTGTGGTGGGAGGGCTTGTGGCTTTGGCTCCGCTGCATGTCTGCCTGCCGAGATCGGAACCTCTCCGGGTGGTCAGGGGCCGGGGGAGTGCTGGAGCGACCTTGGTAACCCTGGTCTCTGGGTCTTCTCCTGGGTGAACTGGATGTGTGTGAGTTTGTGTTTTTTATCTGTGTTTATTTTTTGTTTTATGTTGTTTTTGTGTTTTCCCTGTTCTTGCTCTGTCTTGAGTCGGCTACCCCCAAAATGGGGATTGGGCCTGAGCATATAGATAGATAGATAGATAGCAAGGGATAATGGCATAAACAAACCCATTATCACAATTCCCCCCCCCCCCTCTCTCTCTCTCTATATATATATATATATATATATATATATATATATATATATATATATATATATATATATTACACTCGTTTCTCTATATATTTACTTATTCAACGATTGTATATATATGACTTTACAAATGTACTAACATTCATTAACATATTCAATATCATGGATGGCATTATTTTAACTTTGTGCTTCTACTTAAGGTGAATCTCTATGAATCAAACGTTTGAACATTGTTATTTGATCTGTTCACTACAGCTGGTCCATATTGAAGTGAAAAATATATTTAAATAAGTACAGGCAGAAGATTGGCGTCAGTATATTTAAGACGTGTGTTAAGGGGGTCCACCTTGCTTGTTTTCTCTTTCTCTCCCTCTTTCCTTGGCTTGTATCCATTCGGCCCCATTCAGCCTACTGTTTTAAGACATTTACCCCCATCCAGGTTTCAATATGTTCCTGGCGAGCGGAGCGAGCCAGCGTATATATATTTTGGTTTTGACAGCAAACTAAATTTGTACATTTTTCGATAGAAAAAGTCCCCGGCGAAGTGGGATTTCTCCATTCAAAGCTGGCTCGATATCGCTCGCCAGGAAGACACCTGGATGGTGATAAACGTCTTAAAACAGTTGGGCGAATGGGGCCAAATGGATACAAGCCAGGGAAAAAGAGAAAAGGAGAGAAAGATAAAAAAAAAAGAGCCGATGACCCCCCTTTAAATATATAAAAATCACAAAGCCTAAGCCATAGACCTACACACCTTTGTTGTTCCAAATCATAAAACTAACTTTTTCCATTTGTTGTCTTAGGAAAAAATATGTTAAAACTCATTGATGGGCTTCAAACCTTCAATCTACTAAGGATTGGACTTAATGTTGTCTATTAGTGGCGTGATTAGACTATCACATACTAACTCAAGTCTGGAGCAGTGATTAACCCCTTCTGTACCAGCGACGTATTGTGTATTTGATTTCAGCTACATTTAGACAATTTTATGAAGCTTAGGAAGGATATAAGGTAGCTGAAAGAAATTATTGAGACAGTCTGTAGGCTTTTAATAGGTAGACGTCCTTCCTAAGCTGAATAAAGTACGGTCATTTAATTGTTGCCAGAATATAATGAAAAGGATATCACTGGTACAGAATGAGTTAACAAGCTCAACTATACCTATATACTTCACTTATATTATATTTCACTTCCAGTATACATGACCATGTACAACCGTTCGAAAAGGATAATGTTTACTTCAAGATTCACTCAGGCTTGGCTGTAGTAGTGGTAATGTACACTCTGATGCCATATAGTCTCTAGCCCACTTTAATCCTGTCTATACCATCGACGTGTTTTATATTTTATTCTAGCGATATTTAGACGATTTGGTGCAGTTTACGAAGGATTTGTGGTAGTAAAGAAGGTTAATTAAGATAGTCTGGAACATTATATATGGTACACGTCTTTCCTAAGCTGAAGAAAATAATAGTCTAATAGTTGGCAGAATAGTGTGAAAAAGAATTTCCCGATACTCAATGGGTTAAACATTCGTGAACCCTATTTATGAGAGGGCTAGAGACTGTGGCATCCGAGTGTACTTCTGATATTGATAACTTATAATGAATTTGATGGAAGAAGAATGTGATGGTATAGGGTCGGTGTTGACTGGTTATCAAGTTATCCAGTGACTGGTATTTGCTATGTTCGTTATAGAGATGGATGATGGGGCATTGTTTTGCGATATTTTATGTACGAAATGCAACTATTGTGTGATCTTGGTGCTCGTGTGTAAGGGATGAATGTAATGGGTGGTGTATTTGGATGGGTATATTCAGTATTATACTGGCTCCTTCATATACTGTATATATATAGTTAAACTCTCTAGGAAAAATGAAACCATGGAACACCACGCTTTCGTCTATTCTCTCGAGACATCTTCAGGGTAATACGTCTTGAAAGAATAGACGAAAGCTTGGGTGTTCCATTGTTTATTTTTCCTACGAGTTTTACTACATAATTTGATCACACGTAACTGTGATTTAACCTTCATATATATATATATATATATATATATATATATATATATATATATATATATATATATATATATATATATATATATATATATATATATATATATAGATTGATAGATAGGTACACTCACACGCAGCACACATTTCATAATCGTTTCAGAGCGCAGCTTATGCTTAAGTATTCTTAAAGTGGTGTTATTGCAGGCCTGGGATTGTTAGGCCCGGGCTTTAAAAGAGATGGAAAGAAGCTTTAACTTTTACTGCTGCTGGATTTAGAAGGGAATTGAGGATCAGAGTTGGGTTTAGCTTTATTTGCTGGCAGTATTGAGATGAAGGCCTCTGATACTATTAGGGTATGGCATTGTCACGGCACTCTTTTCTTACGATTTTATTCAACTTCGAAAGGGGCTCTTGGAATTTAACGGCTAAGAAGTTTCTCATTTAACACTTTTGCTCGCACATGTCCATATTCATCTGAATAAAACCATTTAATGCCAGCAAGCTTTAAATACAACAGACTGATAGTAAAACTTAAAGCTCACAGTATTCATGGGTTTGTTCTTCATTGGATTCAGGATTGGCTAAGGGAGCGAAAGCAACGAGTAGTAATTAAAGACCTCAAATTGGATAAATGGTACAAGTGGTGTACCACAAGGCTCAGTTCTCGGTCCACATATATTTTGTATTTATATTAATGATATTGATGATGGGCTATCATGCAGAATCTCCAAATTCGCTGATGACACAGACATTGCAAACAAAGTAAACTCGCCATCGCACATACAAGATATTCAGAATCATGTAGACAAGCTATCAAACTGGGCTCAGACATTAAAATGTAAAACTTGCAAACTAAACAAACCAAAATTGGGACAAGGACAATATAAAGTCATGGCAGAGGAATTTCAATATAGATAAATGCAAAGTGCTCCACATCGGCAGTAAAATTGAAACCGCAAACTATTCGCTTAACGGAAGCGATTTAAAAAACCTGCCCAACAAGTCGCTGAAGTTGTTAACAAATAAAATCAAATTATTGGGGTCATTGGGAGACCTTTTAAGTATAAATCCGAAAACGTTATACGCACTTTATATAATTCATTCGTTCGTCCGCATTTGGAATATTGTCTCCAGTTTTGGTCGCCATATTATATAGTGAACATTGAAAAACTAGACACACGACAACGGAGAGTAACTAAACTGATTCCCCGACTACGAAATACACCATATGAGGAACAACTAACAGAGTTAAGGGGGCCCACCTCGCTTTTTTTTTCTCTTTCTCTCCCTCTCTCTTTGGCTTGTAACCATTCGGGCCCATTCAGCCTTCCTCTCTCTTTGGCTTGTATCCATTCGGCCCCATTCAGCCTACTGTTCTAAGACGTTTACCCCCATCCAGGTGTCAATATATTCATGGCGAGCGGTAGCGAGCCAGCATATATATATTTTTGTTTTGACAGCAAGGTAAATCTGTAAAGTTCTAAAATTAGAGGCTCGCTATCGCTCGCCAAGAAAAAATCGACAGTTAAAGGGCACGAAAGGTCTTCAAAATGAGGCGAAAGGTCTCAAAATCGCCAAACTAACGGAACGAACGTCTTAAAATCTCAAAACTAATAGGCTAAACACGGGGGAGATGGGGGTCCAGAACAAAGCGAGTATTACCCCCTTAAGGTGATGGTATTGGAGTTACTATTATATTGTGACTATTGATGCTGTTGGTGTTTCTAGTGTTATTTTTTTTTATTTATTTATATTTTGTTTATGGTTGTTAGTATGGTGGTTATATCTATCTAATCCAAGATACCTCAATCCCTGAGTTAGTGGCCACAAATGAACCGCTTTCATATACTTTCATACAACTCATTCGATTATCTAGCTTGCTCCGGCTCACAGGGGAGGGTCGCTTAAAGGGGCCCACCTCGCATTTTTTCTCTTTCCCTCCCTCTCTCTTTGGCTTGAATCCATTCGGCCCCATTCAGCCTATTGTTTTAAGACGTTTACACCCATCCAGGTGTCAATATTTTCCTGGCGAGCGGTAGCGAGCAAGCATATATATATTTTTGTTTTAATAGCAAGCTAAATTTGAACATTTTTCGATAGAAAAATGTGTCCGGCGTAGCCGGATTTCTCCATACAATGCTGGCTAGCTATCGCTCGCCAGGAATAAATTATAGTATAGTGTGTGGGGGTGCTTGTGGAATACTATTGTAATGTTGGAATGGCTGTTGTTTGTGAATGTAGTCTGTAACCAGGGTAATTAGCTCGCCCATGCTGATCAGGTGCTAGCATCTACTTGTGTAGGTGCTATCGTCAACACTGGTCTTAACACAAGCTGGTATTACACGAGCGCTTTTTTACTCAACATTTATCCTCAACACTGGTCTAGCAGCTTATGAGATCAACATATATAATAGTTCGGTCACCTACATTCTTCTAGCAACTGTCTAGTTTCCGATACCAGTGCAAAATATTCCAGAAATGTTGCCAGCAAAATGTTGATCATCGAATGTTGACTATAAAAGCTCTCGTGTGATACCGGCTTTAATGTCCGCCATTGCAGTGAGTAGGCTACTGGCCATACCCTTAAGAGGGGGGGGGAGGGGATGGTTGCTTTTCCTAGCTCTACCTTCTCCCTCATGTTTAGCCCCTTTAGTTTTCAGATTTTAAAACGTTTGGACCATTATTTTAGTGATTATAGGACCTTTCATCCTATTTCTTTGCCATTATTCAGACTTTTCGTGTCATTTGGGTGTCGATTTTTTCCTGGCGAGCGATAGAGAGCCTGTTGTATAGGAGGAACCAGCCTTCAGCCGGGACATTTTTCTACCAAAATAGCCTATGTACACATTTATCAGGATTTATTTGGATTTTGTTTTTTTGTTTAAAGTTTGATGGAGGTCTAGGGAGGAAAAACAAAATAAAACATAAATAATAAATAAATATATACATATGCCAACAAATATACCCTTCCCCCTGAAGTCTATCAACCTATTGAGCAGTGTGGGGAGAACTCCAGACCAGTCGGATGCGTTAATTACCACTCAACCAAGCCGACTCATCCCCTTCTACACATTGAAACATTTCACGTATTTTCACATGCAGTATCACATATTATAAAGCATCAATGTTTATTCAGGTTGTTTAATATGTATCAAATTTTGTTTGCGATAAACTGGGTTATTTGAAGTTTAGTTAAAATTAGAGTTCCATTTACATTTACCTATTTCCGCAAAAGTAAACCAGGAGGTTCACATAAAGAATATTTTAATTTACGTAAACAATATTAACATGAGGGGCTTTGACAATGTTGCGTAGTTACATACAATTACGTCTCTCTCTCTCTGCTCTTCCCTCCTTTTCAGCTCCCTTCTCTTTCTTTTACTCTTATCCCTTCCTCTTATTTCTATATTTCCTCTTGCTGCGATCTTTTTCATTCCTTTTCCTCCTCGTCTCCAATTTTCCTTATCTAACTCTACCCCCTCTCTCTCTCACTCTCTCTCTCTCTCTCTCTCTCTCTCTATATATATATATATATATATATATATATATATATATATATATATATATATATATATATATATATATATATATATATATATATATCTTTCTCTCTCCCCCCCGTTCATTTCCTTTTCTATTTTCCCTTAATTTTGTTTCTGTTTTTCCTATTTTCCTCATTATACTGCACTCTGTTCTTCTCGTCTATTTTAAGCTGTGTTTTCCTCTTTCCTTACCCATCCTTTCTCACCTCTCCGCTCATACTCGTTAATTTTATGTATTCCCATCTCCTTATTTCTGCAATTTCCTTTCCTATCCGCTCTTCTTTCGTCTCGTTCTCTCCTGTCCACACGTTTTCCTCATCAACGGCATTTCGCGGCTTCAAAAGTACAGTTAATTGATTCCCAATGTTCCAGTGTATAAACAAACAAAACATTCTGGCCACAGAGACTTCAAAAGACTAATGAGAGAGAGAGAGAGAGAGAGAGAGAGAGAGAGAGAGAGAGAGAGAGAGAGAGAGAGAGAGAGAGAGAGAGAGAGAGAAGATAAAGAAAAAATATGCACGGTAAAAAGGTGTAAGTACCGGTACACACTGGAGTTAAACTTTTTATCTAACCGGTAAGTCAAATACAGAATAAAAGTGTTACTGGATAATGAGGTGCGCTCGTAACTGCTAGTGAAGTTAATTGGCTTCCTGACGACAAATGAAAGTTATTTACATACCTATTTATAGGAGATGTATATACTGTACCTATTTTGGATAATGACTAAGAGGGTGTACGAGAGCGAGGTGGAGGGACAGAGAGGGAGAGGTAGACCGAAAGAGAGGTGGAAGGATGGAGTGAGGAAGTATATGAACGAAGGCGGTGCTGGTTGGGGGGAGGGGCGTCGACTGACCGGGGACAGAAGTGCATGGGGGCGGTTCGTTCGTGGCCACCCCTTCGGGGATCACGGCGTCAGGCAATAGATAGATAGATAGACATGCACTCGTACCTGCTAGTGAAGTTAATTGGCTTCCTGACGACAAATTTAAGTGCTTTTTATGTGCCTATTTATATATTTACGCAGACAAAAAGCAACGTTTGAGTAATTTCGACTATTATATTTATATACCTATTTACATGTTATTGTTATGCCTATTCTTGATAATGACCTGCTAGTGAAGTTAATTGGCTTCCTGACGACAAATGAAAGTGCTATTTATATACCTATTCATATACTATTTATATGCCTATCCTGGATAATGACATGCACTCGTACTTGCTAGTGAAGTAAATTAGTTTCCTGAAGACAAATTAAAGTGGTATTTAAACACCTATTTATATACCGGTATTTACGGAGACAAAAAGCAACGTTTGAGTAATTTTGACTATCGCAACAATTTCCAACAGCACAGATGGCAGTGAGTGGTAGGTGAAGGGACATGATAATCGGACACTGAAGATGACAATGGTAGAAAAGTATGGCAATTGATAATACGTGTAGGTGGATCACAGATGAAACAAAGATGATTAGTAGAGTACAATCGCGCTAATAAATGATGTCTCGACAAGTATGTTTTGATTAATAATTGGTATCAGCAATATCTAACATTCATTTCTTCATATCGAGTGAAATATAAAAACATGTTCCGACACTTATCCGCCCTATTCAACATCTGACAGACATTAATACAGAACAGAGCAAGCCAACGTAATGACAGCTGGGCCATGACTTATTAGTGCAACCGTACATTGTACCCACCATGCATACATCAAACATTCGTCATTCATTTATTATACTATCAATACTTGTTTAATTATTTGGAGAAAGATGAAAACATCAATGTATTTCTCTATCTTCTACACGGATTCTGTTCAAACGTAACGTAACTCAGCAAAGTATTCAATGAAGTATATGATTTGAAATGATTAATGAGGATATTTTTCCATTTACTTATAAAATGAGCTAACACTCTTTAATCTACTGTAGAAGTGCATAATAAGGACTTGACTAGCCACATGGAGTGGAGTGGAGGGAGGGAGTGATGGTGGAACGAAAGGCTGTGATAGATTATGTATGTATGTATGAATGAATGAGGAAACCAGTATTATATGGTAGGTTATATAGAGGTATGGGGGGGGGGTCTGACCATTATGTGGTAGGCTAGTAGCTAAAATTATAATACAGAAGAAGTGGGTGAAGAGAGCTTGAGTAAGACAGGAGGGAGGTGGAGTGGTGAAAAGGCGGGAAAGGTTATAGGAGGTCGAATTTAGGGATGAGTTCAAGAGAAGAAGCGAAAGAAACTAGTTATGGTCTGCTAAATATATTTGGAACTGTGTGTGAGAAACGAAACTGGAAGGTTAATGTGGTGAAGAGTAAGGTTATGGTCTTTGAAAGAGGTACAGTCACAGAGTGTGAGATGAGGTTGAATTGTCAGGTTCTGGAGAATTTCAGCTCATTTAAGTATTTGGGCAGTGTCATGAGTAAAGTTGAAAGTATGGAGGATGAAGGTATGGAGGTGACACATTTTTGTCCTTGAATTTTTGTTTATAGCTCTCATAGTCTGCGTCCATTTTGGGCCGCAGCTATTATTGTCAGAGGCCGCTTTTGTGCATTTCCAGTATGGGCTAAAATTAATATGATCAGGATTGGCAGTGACAATCTTGGTTCACGTCCGTTTCGGTACATGACCGTTTTGGTTCGTGGCCGTTTTGGTCAAACAAACAGTGACAATCACATAATTTCCACAAGCTTCGTTTGGCAGACATGGTTTTAAGTGACAGGTAAAGGTAAATGACAACCGAAAAATAGGTATGGCAAAACAAAGGAGTATTAGATGGGAGCTGACAAGTCTCAGATGATATATCAACAAATGAAATGTGACCTCAGCATACACAACTGTTCTCATCAGTGGGTTACACATAGTGATTGGTGCTACCAAGAAAACAAAATGCCATGGATGACAGGTGAAGGTAGATGATGAATTGCAAATAATATAAAGCAAGGGGTATTATTTAGTGGCAGGTAACAATAAGACTAATGGCAGTATACAGAAGGTGTCAGCCGGCGACAGCACCATGTGATGATTGTAGGTGAGGTGGTACCGGGTCTGAGGTGATCAATATTCATCCGTGGTTCAAAAACTCGGCAGGCTGGAGGCGTCTTAATGGTGTTATTGTGTATATTGAGGCGGCGGCCATGTTGTAGTGGGTTGTGTTGTGCTGCGTTGTGCTGTGTTCTGTTGTGCAGCGTTGTGTTGTGTTGCTTTGTATTCTTGTTATACTGTGTTGTGTTGTGTTGTGCTTTATCTTTTGTGCTGGTCTGTAGAATGTTTTACCATGTTGTGATATGTTTTACAGTGGTGTGGCGGATTTCGTTGTGCTGTGATGGTATGTGGTATGATGTGTGGCGTTGTGACGTGCAGTAATGTGGTGTGCTATTGGGCTGAATGTGTTGATTGATACAAAGGTCTTTATTGGGCAACTTTTAATAGTAACGTTTTTCGGGTAGCATATATATAACCCTTTGCATAGCTACCGGCCACTTAAGAAGGAGTAGAGTACCATGCATGATATAATTATTGTACTATACCCTGTTCCAAATAAGTAGGCCAAAACTCTTGACCATTACCCTCTGTTGCTCACAAACGACTAGAGTTATTGAGCTGGTATTTCTGTCATTTGGGAAGGGTCAGCCAATGAATAGGTGTAGATATTTAAATCCCATTAGCTCTAGCCCGTTAGGAGTTACAGATTTCTGGTCTACCAATTTGAAACAGGGTACAGTTGCCAGATCAGAATTGCGGCAAAAAGCGGTCGTGTACATCTGCTGGCGGTGTGTAGTCAATTCTTCTTTGTTTTTAGCAGTGGTGGTTTTTCAGGTCTTTGGTGTGGCTTTGTGAAGAGGGACTAATAGTGATGGGGGTTTTGTGTTTGTGGTGGCTTTGTGTTGGTCGGGGCTTTGTGTTTGTGGTGGTGGTGGCTTTGCGTTTGTAGTGTCTTTGCGTTGGTGATGGCTTTGTGTTGGTGGTGCTTTTGTGTTGGTGGTGCTTTTGTGTTGACGATGGCTTTGTCTTAGTGGTGGCTTTGTCTTGATTGTGGCGTTGTGGTGGTGGAAGCTGTATGTTGGTGGTAGCTTTGTGTCGGCAGTGGCTTTGTATTTGTGGTAGTTTTGTGTTGGTAGTGGCTTTGTATTGGTGGTGGCTTTGTGTTGATAGTGGATTTGTGTTGGTGATAGCTTTGTGTTGGTGGTGGGGGTTTATGATGGTTGTGACTGTGTTGATGGTGACTGTGTTGGTGGTGGCTTTGTGTTGATAGTGGCTTCGTGTTGGTGGTGGCTTTGTGTTGGTGGTGGCTTTGTGTTGATAGTGGCTTTGTATTTGCGGTGGCTTTGTATTGGTGGTGGCTTCGTGTTGGTGGTGGCTTTGTGTTGGTGGTGGCTTTGTGTTGATTGTGGCTTTGTGTTGGTGGTGGCTTTGTGTTGGTGGTGGCTTTGTGATGATGGTGGCTTAATATTGGTAGTGGCTGTGTTGGTGGTGGCTTTGTATTGGTGGTGGCTTTGTGTTGATAGTGGCTTTGTGTTGGTGGTGGTTTTGTTTCGGTGGTGGCTATGTGATGGTGGTGGTGGCTTTGTGTCGGTCGGCGGCTGTGTTTTGGTGGTGGTAATTGATTATTGATTGAAGGTGGGGTACTCTTGTTGTGACTGTGGTGTGAGGTTGCTCCTGGTGTTTATTATTATATTATTATTTTATTATTATATTATTACTATTATTAATATTATTTATATTATTATTATTATTATTATTAATATTATTATTATTATTATTTTGCCACTCTAGCTTTTCTGAAATATAATTCCCAATGTTGCAGCTTATTTATTATCTAACAAGCTAGAATTTTAATGTTTACGTTTTTTTTAGATTAGTTTTCTATATGTGTTATAATTTTCTAAGTTTTTGGGAACGTTGTTTTTCTGGTGGCTTGTGGAGAAAACACCCGCCAGTTTGGATGATTGTGTTTCTTGTTTTGTAGTGATGGTATTTGATTCAGTTATATGTTTTTGAGCAACAGGGCGGTAACTGTTTTGTTTGTTGAAGGTCAGTAAGTTGTTCTCCAGTTTGTCTGTATATATTCTGGATGACTATTTTCATTGTGTTTGTAGTATGACGTTGTGATTGCAATTTTATATTTTTGGAGTTGTTGTATTTATGAGATTGTATGTATATAATTGAATTAGGATTGTATTTGTTTATTATTTATATTATTTTTAACATCGTTCTTAACACCAATAACACCTAAATGAAATTGATTTAAGCATGTGATTCTCTCAGGATTTGAACCTAGGATATCCCATACAGACCTTACACGCTATAACCTAGACAGTTGTCACATAATTAAAATATGTTGTATAACATGGCTGTGATTTTAGAGTTGGGCTGAGTAGTGTTCATGAATGAGTTGAGGATGTTTTCTTGGGTTTTAATAAGTTTTGTGATTCTTTAATGTTGAGGTAGCGCATTGTCAAACAATTGGAAGACCTTTTATATGATGTGTTGATTATATAATTTGAAGGTATAGTTGTATCAGTAAATAGTATATATTATTTTGGATTATTTGTTATTTGATGACAAATAACTGGAGTTCTCGAAAAGGGGCTCCAGTCCTGACGGTATTCTTGTCTTGATGTGCTGGCTTAATAATCCAAAAGGGTTGATAGCCTCTGAAGTCCTATTTTAATTAACTATTTGATGATTGTATGCTATTGGTGCGAATGTTTATGGGGTTGTAGATTAGTGGTTGTTAGGATAGCTATCATTGTATGCTATAGGTGCGAATGTTTATGGGGTTGTAGATTAGTGGTTGTTAGGATAGCTATCATTTTACAATCGACAGCAGTGAAAAGTAGTAGACATTTCTTTGACCAACTCTGACCTGTTGATGAAATATCATGAAATATGCCCTAGAGACACATATAGCCTAACCAAATTATGTGCTCTACCTCAATAACTGTTCACTAGGGTAAGTTAAGGGGATATATATGGTTCATTTTTTGGTAGATTTTTAAATGTATATATAATTTTCTAGTTTCCTCCCTAGACCTCTATCAAGCTTTAAAAAACACCCTCTAGACCCCCCTGTAAGATACAGTTGTACATTTTTCGGGTTCCTCTTAAACTTACAGGGTCGCTATCGCTCGCCAGGAAAAAATCTACACCTAAATGGCACTAAAGTTCTTGAAATTGATAATGAAATGGGGCGAAAGGTGTTTAAATCGCCAATCTAATGGGCCGCGCTTCTTAAAATCTGAAACTAATGGGACAAAACATGAGGGGGCAGGGGGGGCAGAAAAACGGCCCATCTTCCCTTAATCATGTGGTATTGTACCAGCTTTTATGTAGATCATTGTACTCTGTGATTGTGTTTGTGTTTATTGGCTGTTTATTAAAGCTGTGGATATACGTTTTCAAAATACAGTTGAATATATAACTGAACTAAGTTGTGTGTGACTTTCGTTTTTTTAAATGTAATCATTCCGAAACTTCAGCTGTAATAATAGAGATATTACTGTTAACGCCTACAATATTATTCGTTATATATATATATATATCTATCTATGTATATATTTAGCTATCTACCTATATACCGTATATATATATATATATATACTGTATATACCGTATATATATATCGTGGATGAACATATAATTATATTGTATAAACTTTATGTATTTCGAAACAGAATGGGTGTGGAAATGTATATTGTGAATTTCGAAATAGATTTAGTTTGCCAACCTTGTGCCTTCACTGCTCTTTACAAATTCATACAGGTCAATCCCAGCAGGACCCAGGGATCCGTGGTGATAACAAATTGATCAGAGACAGTATGGGTGGAAATAGTCGGGGCTATTATAAGATTGTAGCCCGATTTAGAAACCATGGTATAAAGCACAGGTCAGTAAACACACTAGAGTAGAACATTCAATAGTTGCAATAAATGCGAACAAAATAATATATTGTAGGTTGAAGAAAATAGGATACGAGTCATGCAAGATATAAGAGTCAGAAAAATGCGATATAAATGAAATGGAAGACAGAAAAAGGGGGCGAAGAAGACGAAATAATGGGCAGCAAGCCAACGGAAGAAAACGAGGAAGGCAGGTGAAGAAAACGAGGAAGGCAGGTGAAGAAAACGAGGAAGGCAGGTGAAGAAAACGAGGAAGGCAGGTGAAGAAAACGAGGAAGGCAGGTGAAGAAAAACGAGGAAGGCAGGTTAAGAAAACGAGGAAGGCAGGTGAAGAAAACGAGGAAGGCAGGTGAAGAAAACGAGGAAGGCAGGTGAAGAAAACGAGGAAGGCAGGTGAAGAAAACGAAGGAAATGCGAAGGAAGGACAACGGAAGCAAACATAGAAGGCAGGAAAGGAGGCAAGCGAACAATATATAGGAGTCAGGAAAAATATAGAAGATAGACGTGAGGGGGAAGACAGCAGGCAATTTAGGGGTGATGGGCTGGGTTTTTTTCTGGCAATGTTCAGCTCCATTGTTTTTTGTTTGTTTTAGATTTTAAGACGTTCGGCCCATTAGTTTGGCGATTTTCAGACTTTGCGCCCCATTTTTATGTCAATATTAAGACATTTCGTGCTATTTAGGTGTCGATTTTTTCCTGGCGAGCGATAGCGAGCCTTTAATTTTAAGAGTAGCCGGCCTTCGGCCGGAGCATTTTTCGATACAAATTTATCTTACAGGAGGGTCTAATGGGTGTATTTTACAGCTTGATGGAGGTCTATGGAGGAAAATATAAAATATATAAAAATCCAAACACTAAGCAAATTAATAAGCCCATCTCCCCTTAAGACGTGAGAAGCAAGAGAGTAGACTATGAAACGTGGACGGCAAGAACGAAACAAAGGTAATGCCAATATCAGGAATGAAGATATCCCTTTGAGTACCAGCGACGTTTGTTAAGTTTCATTTTAGCTGTATTTAGACGGTACTATGCAGTTTAAGACGGATCTGTGGTAGTTAAAAAGGTTGGTGGAGATAGTTTATAGCCTTATTATTGCTAGAGGTCCTTCTTAAGCTGAATAAAATCGTCTAATAGTTGCCACAATATAATGCAAAGGACGTCACCGGTACTGTATGGGTTAAGAATAAATTGGGATACAAGACTGAAGATACATTAGGCAAGAAAAAAGACAAATGTAAGAGGCGTAAGAGATATATAGGAAGAAGGAATGAAAGAAACTACAAAAATGGGAAAGTAGGAAAACGTAAGAGGCAGGAAAGGGAACACGCAGGCAAAGTACGGGACTCAGAAAACAACGACGGCACAGTCAGGAAGTCGGGAGGCAGGGAAAATCGAAGAGGATATTGGAGAGAGAATATATGAGAATACGTGGGAGGTATATTGAGGCTGGTGTTGTCAAAGAATGAAGGAAGAGAGAGAGAGAGAGAGTACAAAGTAGTACAAAGGAAATCAAGCAACAGCTTCTAGGCTGCTTTTCCTCCAAAACACTGAGGATCAAGTGTCCAAACAGTGGTTTAGAGTGGGTAAGGGAACATTGGAAAGGGAACTACTGCCCTGGAACTAATGTCCGTGGCAGGATTAGGAAGTTAGTAGGGGACAGATGGGTTAGTAACTGATGGGAGGATAAAATAAAGTTATTCATTTACAAACGCAGTCAGTCGCGGGTTTGATGCGAGATATTTGTCTAGGCGAAGTTTAAATGAATCAACGGTGCTGCAGTCTATGACATCTCGGGGAAGCCCATTCCATAAGTTGACAACTCGATTGAAGAAGAAATTCTTAGCTTCGTGTGAGTTAAAAGATTTACCAATAATTTTACAACCGTTTCCCCGCTAGATTGGTCGATAGTGAAGTACTTACTACAGTTCATATTGTCGATGCCTTTGATGATTTTGAACACTTGAATTAAGTCGCCTCTTAATCTGCGCTGGGTTAAAGGAAATATATTTAATTCTCTAAGACGCTCCTCGTATGGTTTGTTCTTTAGGCTAGGTATCATTTTGGTAACTCTACGTTGAACTCGTTCTAGCTTGTCTATATCTTTTTGGTAATAAGGGCACCAGGATTGAACGCAGTATTCCAGAAGAGGGCGGACTAAGGAATTGTAAAGGGTTAGGATAACGTCTTTGGATTTATGCTCAAATGACCTGCCTATAAAGCCAATTATTTTGTTTGCCTTCTTAACAACTTCTGAACATTGTTGGCTCGGTTGGGAGAGAGAAGAAGAGAATTAGTGGAGGAGGAGGTGGGGATCAGGAGGTCAGAGGTGTGGGAAGCCATGAAAAGAGTGAAGTTGGGGAAAGCACCAGGAACAGATGGAGTGTGTGGGGACATGTTGAGGTATGGTGGTGAGATAGTGATCGAATGGGTATGGAAAATGTGCAAACTAGCATGGGAGAAGGGGAGCGCACCTGATGACTGGAAGACAGGCCCTATATAAGGGTAAACGGGAAAGAGGAGTGTGTGGTAACCACCGAGGAATATGTCTTCTAAACGTAGTAGGGAAGGTGTACAGTAGGGTAGTGATTGAGAGAGTGAGAGTCAGAACGGAGAAATGGATAGGCGACGAGCAGGGAGGTTTTAGGAAGGGAAGAGGATGTGTAGATCAGATTTTTATCCTGAATTGTGTTGTGGAGAAATATCTGGAGAAGCAACAAAAGGTGTATGTTGCCTTTATGGACTTGGAGAAGGCCTATGACAGAGTGGATAGAGAAGGTATGTGGAAAGTACTTAGAAAATACAGAGTAGATGGTAAGTTGCTGAAAGCAGTGAAGAGCATGTATGAGGGTGAAAAGGCGGCAGTACGTGTGGAGAATGAGCAGAGCGAGTTCTTTGACCTAAATATTGGGTTGAAACAGGGGTGTGTGATGTCCCTGTGGTTTACTGTATATATGGATGGAGTCATGACAGAAATACAAGGAAGAACAGTGGATGTTGGTGTATTGCTGATAGGGAGGGAAATGAGTGGAAGCTGCCTGTACTGCTGTTTGCTGATGATACAGTTCTGATGAGCGATAATGAATGGGAGTTGCAGGGTCTGGTAAATGTGTTTGGAACAGTGTGCGAAAAACGGAAACTGAAGGTAAATGCGGGGAAGAGCAGGGTTATGGTCTTTGAAAGGGGTGAAACCACAGAGTGTGAGGTGAAGTTGAATGGTCAGGCTATGGAGACTGTCAGCTCATTTAAGTATCTGGGCAGTGTGTTGAGTAAAGATAGGACTATGGATGAAGAAGTGCAGGAGAGGCTGCAACAGGGGAAGAGGTAGGAATGCTGAAAGCAGTAACAAAAAATAGGGTGGTCAGTATGGAAGTGAAGAAGTCCTTGCATGACAGTGTGGTAATACCGACACTGACTTACGGGAGCCAAGTATGGACGTTTGAGAAGAGACTCAGACCAAGAGTGAGAGGGGTGGAAATGAGTTACTTGAGAAGTGCGTGCGGAGTTACATGGAGGGACAGACAGACGAATGAGGAAGTAAGGAGGTGTGGTGTGGAGGTAAATGTGCTAGAAAGTGTGAAAAGGAACACCTTGAGATGGTTCGGCCATATGGAACGTATGGGAAGCGAGAGAATGACTAAGAAAGTGTACGAGAGCGAGGTGGAAGGACAGAGAGGGAGATGTAGACCGAAAGAGAGGTGGAAGAATGGAGTGAGGAAGTATATGGATGAAGTTACTGCTTGATGAAGTTAAAGATGAAGATGAAGTTACTGCTGTTACAGACCAGCTGGTTGGGACGAGGGGCGTCGACTGACTGGGGACAGAGGTGCGTTGGGGCGGTTCGTTCGTGGCCACTCCTTCAGGGATCACGGCGTCAGGCAATAGATAGATAGATAGATTGGGGTATGATTGCGTGAATTTTTCCAAACCAATATTGAAAGACAATAGTGTCTCGCAATTAATATTAGGACCGGCCAACCAGTTAAAAGGTTAACAAAAATTGGTATAACTCCTTTGATTCCTAGAGGTCCTTCGGAAGCCGAGTATGAAAATTTTGTAGTTGCATTAACAAAATAAAATAGTTGTCGTCTGATTAGTCCTATAAGAGTTAAACTTTAGAAGTTCGACTTTATAAGTTGTCTTTTATAGGGATACAAATGAGACGCCATTTAATATTTAATGTGTAGGATGAATTGATTATGCTTTATATATTATACGTAACATATTACAGAACATTCATATAGACTTCGAAGATGTCTTTTATATGAAACCCAAATAATACAAACATAAAAAAAAACACGATATTTTCATGATCATAATAAAACTGCGCTAGTTGGATCCCTACACTGGATGATGTTTATGAAGGATATGTTTTCCCTTCCTTTCTCTTGAATCCTAGGGGTGTAGAAGGTGGAACAGGGATGAATTAGGGTTGGAAGAAGTATTTTATGTTTAGCGAAAGCTATTGTATAATTGGGGTGTCAGTATTATTAATCATTATGAGGTATTGTGAATTATATAAGTATGGAAATTGAATTATTTCTCCCCATTTTACCAAAGCCAAAGGGTTTCTTATTGAATAATAATACATGATAATATGGTTTAAGAGCGTTAATGTAGCAGTTAGAAGTAATCATATACAGAACTCTTAATACGGTGATCTAATTCATGTTAGTGGTAGGAGTGACGCTGACCTGCTGTTGTTAGAGTATGTTGAGCGCTCTACGATCAGCGACAAGTTTGTCATACCATTCGTGTGATTTATCCTAAATGTCAGATTGGTAGTTTATTAATTCAGGATTTTATAATTGTATTGTGTTAATATTAATGTATTGTATAAGTCCGTAAAATATAATATTACTAAGCATTTTACTTTCTACAGACGTTTTAAGCTAGATTATTTTAATCGGTAAACAGGCATCTTAAAGACAATCATTCACTTGTTAGTTACGGTATGTAATCCCGCCGCACCGTCTCAAATTAACTGATTCGAATTCCCACTATGTTTACTTATGTATTAATCTTAGATACAATCATCTTTATTTAATTTTACTGTAATACTCAGCGTCTTTTGAGAAGTTATACTAATCCTGCAGTAATGCAAATATGAAAGAAAATTGAACTTCACGATGTTCCCCACCTCGACCAATCATATCCCTTCTTTCACACGCTGTAGGGTTTGAGGCATTCATTCTTAAAACTACGTTGTTTACTACAGGTGAAATGCCACACACATCCACACACCGCAACATTTTGTTGCAGGACTAAGTTGGCCAACTGTACATACATACATAGGAAAATAGATAGGTAGATGGGTAGATACGTAGGTTTGTAGGTAGGTAGGTAGGTAGATGCACAGTTAAATAGATAGGTAGAGAGAGGTTGGTACACATATTAGGTAGGTAAGTTAATAAATAGGCAGATAGATAGATAAACTAATAAATTCATTTATTGCTTGACTCTAAGAAATAGTTAGGCTAGTTAGTTTAATTAATTCAATATCAGGATCAGTTAATTTTGAATATTGATTCCGTCAACATATGATTACGTCATTAATTTTGCAGGTAATTAATTCTAGCTAACTCTAGAATGATCTAAATCTTCAGCTAAGAAAATCAATCAAATCAGTGAGCTGAAAGTCTCTTAATTAACCTTTTCTGTACCAGCGCCGTCTGTTATATGTTATTCTAATTATATGTTGACCAATTTATGCAGCTTAGGAAAGATTTATTGTAGGTAAAAAGGTTGATTGAGATAGTTCCAAGCCCTATAATTACTAGAGATCCTTCTTGAACTGCATAAAATGGATTAGTAGTACGCAGAATATAATGAAAAGGATATCGACGGTACAGAAGTGGTTAACACTGTTGCTGCCCAGATCCATCCTAGTTTGAAGAAATCACTTTATCGTAGCCACAATGACGCCTTTTTACCATCGATTCTGGCTAAAACTAGACGATTGTATGCAATCTAATGCTCAGTTCACACATGCACAAATTAACGTCTCGTCCGTCCCCGACCAAGAAAATAGGCAGGACGGCATCAACCTGGAGGGGGCCTAGGCGGCAACCTTCAGAAAACGTGTTATGTCGGGACACCCACGGGACACACACGGGAGCAGTCGGCGTCTAGACGTAGCTTGACGGCGTCTAGACGCCGACTAATGGGATGAGAACGGCGGCAAAAAATAGTTGGAAGGAGAGTCGGCGATGTGGCAACGTCCGTGTACCGACCATAGGCGATTTTGCCGGAGTCCTTGCTCGATTGCAAGGGTCAGGGACGGATGGGACGTTAATTCGTGCATATGTGAACCGAGCATAAGAAGGACCTGTGTTTTTAGGAGTGTTTATTGAGATTGTATTTACCCTCCTTTGAGTCGTTGGGGAGGAGTTCAAACTAAAGGATCTCGTCAAATGGTACCGGTAACTAGAATATGATGAAAATTACGTCATGGTACTGAAGTGGTTAATCGGCTCTGATCAAAGCTACCCTGCAACTGTTAACCCCTTCAGTACCGGTGCTGTCGTTTTCATTTTATGCTAGCTATATTGGACGATTATATTCCGTTGAAGGGCCTCCAGCAATTAACAGGCCTCCAACTATCTTAATTAACCCTTCTTACTGCCACAGATCCTAATTTAGCTGCACACCGGTACAGAAGCAGTTAACGTTTATAGGCCAGGGACGAGAAAACGCTCATGATTGGAAATATTATAGATAGTTAGATATACAGATACATAGATGGATAGTCAGATTATTAGATAGATAGATAGATATTTTGACAACTAGATAGATAAATGGATACATGGCCAATTAATAGTTAGATTGATATGGTGAAGTCTTATGATAGTTGGGATGAAAGGGTAATCTCCCGAGATCAAAGCTTTGATGATTAGCTTTGTCGTAGATTCCTGATTAACTGCCCTAGGCCCTTGGATGCTAATAGATCTACATGTGTAGGCTATCACTTCGTCTTCTTCTTCTTCTTCGTCTTCTTCTTCTTCTACTTCTTCTTCTTCTTCTTCTACTTCTTCTTCTTCTTCTTCTTCTTCTTCTACTACTACTACTTCTTCTTCTTCTTCTTCTTCTTCTTCTTCTTCTTCTTCTTCTTCTTCTTCTTCTTCTTCTTCCTCTTCTTCTTCTTCTTCTTCTTCTTCTTCTTCTTCTTCTTCTTCTTCTTCTTCTTCTTCTTCTTCTTCTTTCTTTCTTCTTCATCTTCATCTTCTTTCTTCTGTTCTTCCATCGTCTTCTTCTTCTTCCTCTTCTCTCTTCTCTCTTCTCCTCTTCTCTCTCTTCTCTCTCTCTCTCTCTCTCTCTCTCTTCTCTCTCTTCTCCCTCTTCTCTCTCCTCTCTCTTCTCCTCTCCTCTCTCTCTCTCTCTCTCTCTCTCGATTGATTGATTGATCATTATTTATATACACAAATACATACAGGTAGACTTAACAATATATTAATTATTGACTTCCTTCTCATTCTTTTCGTTATATTGTTCCTCCTACTCCTTCTCTCCCTTTCCACCCTAAATGTCCATCCTCTCCGTTTTGTTTTCTTTTTCCTTATCCTCTTTGTCCTCTTTTTGTTCTTTATCTACGTCTTCACCACCCTTTTTTTATCTATTTCCCCCTCCCCCCTCTCCTTCCTCCTTCTCCTACTCCTGTATGTTTTATTATCTATCATATTTCAGTCGATTAACTTCTCTATACTTATCTTCCCTTATCTGATGTCCCCTATTATTTTGTTAATGCTCCATATTGTCCAGTTATTCGTTACCCATTCCTATCACTAAAAATTATCCTATTATCCCCAATAGTGCTATTTTAAATGTCTTTATTATATGTATATCTCTTTGCGAATGACATTTATAACCCACATAGTATAATTCATTTTCGATCTTCCATATTCATCAGGCAGCCCAACTCAGTTTCAAATGGAACTCCAGATTAACCACTTCCTTACTGGTGAAGTCTTTTAAAATTTTGTCTAGCTATATTTATGCGATTTTGTGCAGTTTAAGAAAGATCTGTGGTAATAAAAAAAGTGCCACAAGCGCCGCCGGCTGGGAGGATTGGCTAGCCGTACTGGAGAGATAGGACATGTGACGGAGATAAGTTTATGGTCGGAGGAGCCCAAAGGAGAGAAAATATCGACAGTAAAAGAATAAGGGCTAGAAGTTAGAAACAAGTAAAGAATGTTGGGCCGATCTCCGAAGCGATCCGGGATATGGGTGGGTTGCTGAACCAACTGCTCTAGGTCATTTAGGAAAGAAAAGATGTAGGCTTGTTCACCAGGTTAGTCAGTGGAATGAGAGGAGAGCCATTGGCGGTGTTGAACATTGAAATCTCCTAAGATGGAGATTTCTGAGAAAGGAGAAATGGATAGAATATGTTCCACTTTAGAGTTTACATAGTCAAAGAATTTGGGAATGTCGGTAGAGTTAGGGGAAAAATAGACAGGGCATAAATATTTAGTATGAGAATGACAGGATAGTTTGAGCCATATAGTTGAGAATTCAGAGGAATCGAACAGGTGTTTGTGAGAGCTAGCTGGATTACTCTCAGTGTGAGGCACAAAGAAAATCAGTAAGAGAGGCCAAGCAAATGAAACAGGAATTCCAGCGACTCCTTATCAAATGCCTATAGCCTCTCCTGGGTCTATCCCTGTTCGATTGGTTATATATATATCTCCCTAGAAATATAGATATATATATATATATAGATATATATATATATATTATATATATATATACAGTTATATATATATATATATATATATATATATATATATATATATATATATATATATATATATATATATATATCTATATATATATATATATATACCGGTATATATATATTGAGTACATATCACAAATTCACGTGAGCCTCTAAATGTTTCTAATCTCTCAGTGGGCGGTTCGAACCCCACTGAGAGATTAGAAACATATATATATATATATATATATACATATATATATATATATATATATATATATATATATATATATATATATATATATATATATACCCTTTAAATTCCCTCCTAAACTCTATAAATTCGTCTTCTGATAGTCGAATTAAAGTGTCAGGTTGCGTCATATTCCTCATTGGGTTAATCCCCGGCATACAATAATATAGTGTGAGCCCCCTTTACCAGCCAATCATCTGTGACTGTCGAGGAGTACCGGTACGTCTGTCTCATTAAAGCTCCAGTTCTTTCTTTTTTCGATTTTTTGCCTCATTCTTGTTTTACCCCGATTCTTGATTGCATCCACTTCAACCCTTTTCACCCCCTCCCCCCATCTCTCTCTCTCTCTCTCTCTCTCTCTCTTTCTCTCTCTCTCTCAACTAGACCCTTGTGCCCCTCAATCTTCATCAGTTGAACGTTTCTTCCTAACTTTCTTTTTCCATTCTATTCTCCAGTCTGTATTTCTTTTCCTCTTTCCCGTGTCTCTCAACCCCGTCTGTACCGGTGACGTGTTTTTAGCTATATTTCGACGATTTTGTGCAGTTTAAGAAGACTCTGCGGTAGTCAAACGGGTTAAGCGAGGTAGTTCGTAGCCTGTTAATTGCTGGAGGCCCTTTTTGAATAGAATACAATCGTCGAATAGTAGCCAGAATAGTTAACTAGCTTTAAACTTGTAGATAAAAACAACTGTTTTGAGGGCGACAATAAATATGGGTGAACAGACTGGTCGGCGAAACTATACCAGTTACCCTTGCCCTCGTGTTCCCCATCCATCACCCCTGAGCCCTCACTGGTCCCTCTCAAGTTGCTGTTGTCTTCAACTCTGTCCTAATTTAGTGTCACAGTGTTTCGCCTCTCTATGTTCTCTCTACTCCTGATTAGCCTCATTTTTACACTTACATCTTTACCTCGCTCTTCCCTACATCGTTTCCTTCCTCTTCGCCTCCCTACTCTTTTAAATTCCTCCTGCTCCTTTCCTCTTCATATCATTCTATCATTTCTTCCGCTCTCGTTGACCATCCATCAGCCCCAAATCCTCACACCGTCACTGGTTCACCTCCATTGTTATTGTCTTCAATCCTGTCTTTGTTTAGTGTCACGTTGGCTACTATCTATTCTTCCTCTCTTCTCTTGATTTTAATATTTTCTGCTTTCGTTTTCGTATTCCACTCTTACCTATAGCCCTCTTTCTGTCTCCTCGTCTTTCTCGTCCTTCTCTCTTCCCTAGATTTATTTTCCTCTTCTACGCCTTTTTCTTTGTACTTGTTCTCCCCTTCTTCGATCTCCTCTCTAAACATTCCTCTGCTCTACATGTATCCCTATCTATATTGGCAAATAACCCTCAATTAACACAATTTCATTCAGAATATCGAGTAATGAAGTGATAACGCATACCGCAATGTATATTGATATTCATACACCTGTTCCCTTTCAGAATTGTAGTAATAGAGTTAGCTTAGATTACAAATAAATTACATTTTCTCCATGTCCTATCCGAAATTCCGTGTCCGATTTTCCATACTATATGGTATTTTTCCAACTGTTTCCATGACAGTATTAGCTGGAGGGAGTGGTGGGTGGGGAGGAGCCTTCTTCTTTGCTATCCTTTTCTCTATCTCGTAGTCAGTAGATTAGTAGTTTAGATATCCAAACTGTAAAGACCAATAGGTCTGTTACAGTTTGTACTCCTTTGTATTCCTTTGTATATTCCTTTGCATTTCTTATATATTTTCTACACCATGCCCTTTTTTTCGCATGCTGGTGAGTAAAAAGAGTTCTCCCTCCTCTTCTCCCCTTTATGCCTGCTCGAACACATTCGATAGGATATCAACCGATGGCTGGAGTAAAGAATATAATCAAACTTCACAGTAATTGGGTGGGATTTTGGAACTCGGGAATTTAAGATAATTTGGAGTTATTGGTGGGTGATAGAGATTGGCTAAAGAACAAGGAAAGTTTGGAAGTGAGAAATACAGTTGTAGAATTGAAAGGATTTTTGTCTCAACCAGAATGCTTAATTGTTTACTTTACTATGATATTACTGTGCTCTATAATTGTTATCCTTGTAGTCAGCCTATCATTCATTACTTTGCATTTGTTTACTGTGAGATAGGTCACTAGACTGCCCCTCTATGAAATGTATAGGCTATATAGGATAGGAGGCTTGCATAATTGGTTTGCTCAGCGCATGTTCAGTCACTCATACAATCTCGTGCACCTCATCTATTTCTAATTATATCATGGAAACAAACAGATGAATTTCGTTTTCTATACATCAACTACAAATCAATATATATTATTTATTGACAAGTAAGTTCCAGCCAAAAATCAATCCAGATAGCTATATTTGCATAAAGAAAATACATTGGGGGTCCACAAATGTTTATGAGTGACTGTTCCTATCCTTCAAGCTGAGTTATTATCCCTCTATAGTTATTATATACCGGTACCCTGAGGTAGTAGTTAAACCCTTTCAGTCCACAATCCAATAGTGTTTGTCGACCAGTCCACAATATACGACAACTCTGCAAGTGTTATCGAGTCGGTGAAATTATATTGGTCGCTGCTATTCGACAACACAGATATTTACCAGTCCTGTTGAATTTACTCGATTTCTTGGATTAGACCATGCACAAGTACAGAAAGACGCAATTCTACCAGTTAGTGAAACTCTACCACTCGAGGAAAGATGGTCTGAAGTGACTTTCGATATTGGTGGCCAGAAGAAAGATGTTCATGGTGTGCAATAACTATATTATTTCCTATTCTTTATGTATATCCATTATTCCTTACCTATGTCATCATCTTGTCTTATATACACCCTCTTCTCCTGTTATTGTAAGTCCTCTATTCATTTCAACACCTTCATTAGATTTATATACACTCGAATGCTCCTTGATTTTGGCCCTGTCACGCGTTCAACTATGGGGGAGGCACTCGTCACAGGCAGTTTTGCCTTTTGTCTCCCTCATCCACATAAAGAAAAAAAAATTACATTTTGAGTTTTCACTTTCCCCATCCCATCTATTACAAGTAATTAGTCTAACACTCCTTTCCCTTGTCACCCTTCCATATTCTGAATCCAACATTGACGTCTTATTGCACGTGTTTTCCACTTCTCAAAGTACCGGTATCGATTCCTTGTATTCATTTTGTTGTGAACTTAAAGCCGGTATCACACGAGAGCTTTTATAGTCAACATTCGATGATCAACATTTTTTCTGGCAACATTTCTAGAATGTTTTGCACTTGTATCGGAAACTAGACTGATGGTAGATGAATTTAGGTAACCAAACTATTTTAAATGTTGACCTCATAAGCTGCCAGACAAGTGTTGAGGATAATTTTTGAAAGAAAAAGCGCTCGTGTGATACCGGTTTTACCCCGACTTCAGACACTAGATCAGGGTAGTCGGTAGAAAAATAATTTCGCTAATGTGTCAAATCCCGAAATTATACGAATCGGTACCATACAAGGAAATAATCATCATAAACTTCAATTAAGGGAGCCCACCTCGCTTTTATTCTTTCTCTCCCTCTCTCTTTGGCTTGTACCCATTCGTCCCCATTCAGCCTACTGTTTTAAGACGTTTACCCCCATCCAGGTATCAATGTTTTCCTGGCGAGCGGTAGCGAGCCACCATATATATATTTTTGTTTTTACAGCAAGCTAAATTTGTACATTTTTCGATAGAAAAAAGTCTCCGGCGAAGCCGGATTTATCCATAAAATGCTGGCTTACTATCGCTCGCCAGGAAGAAATCGACACCTGGATGTGGATAAACGTCTTAAAACAGTTGGCTGAATGGGGCCGAATGGATACAAGCTAGGGATAGAGAGAAAAGGAGATAAAGATAAAAAAAAAGCCGGTGACCCCCCTTGAACTGTATATAACGGACTGTACCGTATCTAATTATAATGTATCCTTCTGTAGGAGTTGTAATTTTCCTTAAGCTACTGTCACACGAGCGCTTTTTCCGTCAATTTTCCATGAGCAAGTTTTGTCTCGTATTATTTCAGAACATTTTCGCATTGGTATTGGTAACTAGACTGAAGGAAGATTATGTTAGGCGGTTGAATTCTGATAAAGTGTAATTTGTCAAGTTTCCAGACCATAATTGCCCGTAAAAATTGCTCGAAAAAGGGCTCGTGTGACTCCGGCTTTACTCTTGTTTCTGGTTTGTTCTTTGATTTAGTTACCCCTGTCAACTTCCAACTTCCCCTAACATTCACCTTCAATTCATCTAAACACATTTGAGTTAAGGGGGTAGTACTCGCTTTTTCTGGACCCCCTGCTCCTTCATGTTTAGCATATTGGTGTTGAGGTTTTAAGACGTTCGTTCCGTTAGTTTGGCGATTTTGAGACCTTTCGCCTCATTTTTTGGTCAATATTAACCTATCGTGCCCTTTAGGTGTCGATGTTTTCCTGGCGAGCGATAGAGAGCCTCTAATTTTAGAAGGAACCGGCCTTCGGCAGGGTAATTTTTCTACCAAAAAATTTACAAATTTATCTTGAAAGGGGGTTTAGGGGGGGTTTATCTAAGCTTGATGGAGGTCTAGCGAGGAAACTGAAAAATATATAAAATATATAAATATAATTATAGACTAAAACCCAAGCACTACCCCCTTAATGGTAGCTATCCTTATAACTCTGTGTGTTGTGTTTGCAGGTATGTGTGATGGCGGTATTGGCAACAGGTGTCTTGGTTTACCTGGGGTTTCTTGCATTACGGTAAGTGCAGATATGATATAATATATTCTCTCTCTCTCTCTCTCTCTCTCTCTCTCTCTCTCTCTCTCTCTCTCTCTCTCTCTCTCTCTCTCTCTCTCTCTCTCTCTCTCTCTCTCTCTCTCTCTCTCTCTCTCTCTCTCTCTCTCTCTCTCTCTCTCTCCTCTCCTCTCTCTCTCTCTCTCTCTCTCTCTCTCTCTCTCTCTTCTCTCTCAGATATATATATATATATACAGTATATAATATACCGTAAAGTGTTCGTGTTTGCATCTTTCTATTTTTCTACATATACTGTATATCTTCTTAGTATTGAATTATTTATCTATCTATCTTGGCGTGTCATCTGTTTTTGTAGAATAACGACAGGACTGCCGTGTATGAATTTATGGTGTTTGCAGTCTGTGCATCTGCAATATGTACTTCTTTGTAAATTTGCCTTTAATGCATACAAATTGTATTCACATGCAGACAGCCACTCACACACACACAACCTGATATTATACAGCTGCACGTTCACTTATTTGCAAACACACATACGCTTGAACATAAAAAGTTACGTAAACATACACACGTGCACGCTAACACAAGCATACATGAACCAATAAAACCTCTTAAGAGTCCTGGTGCCTTTCCCGGGTTAAAGCGATTATTATAATGGTAACGGGAGCTGTCAAGAGTTGAGTCGCACTAACTAATTTGTTATTATACCATGGGCTAGTGGGGTCTTTTTATTCTTGGTAGCAAAGGGCAAGGCACTGATTGGAGGAAATCAGATAGCACTCCATGTGGATTGTCAAAGCCTCACTCCTTATAACTTGATCAATGGGGAACACATAAATACGCAACTCGAAATAAACATAGTACTCTCACAAATATATACACAAATACTTGTATATATATGTATTGTTACAACTTTTCACCTTAATAGCACTGATCGAATGTCTAATGGTGGTATCTCTCACAGAAATCAACACTGATAGGTACTGGCCTTCCCTAGTGAACAAGCCACATGAAATCACTAGAACCTTACATATTTAATTTACAGGGGGTCTGGGTAGCACTTTTCTTTATAGTTTGAAGGGGATCTGGGAATACGTTTATCTTGGTCTACGAGCAAACTAAAACTGCATTGGTCGAAAATGGCAACAGTATTAAGCGCTCTAACCGTAGCCCTATAGTTGTTGTTGTTGTTGCTGTTGTCGTTCCATAGGCTGCCTGGCCGAACAACCCCGAGTCCCTAAGGAATGCCATGGCCACAATCGGGCTTTCCCACAGGGCTCTCAAGGAGTGTAGATTAGTAGATTATGTTGTTGGCGTAAGTGATTGTGTGGAATGTAGTCTTCTATTATGTGTTTAATGGTATGGGGTGCTGTGTTATATCCTGGGCAGGTGTCGTCAACGGAGCCATCCAGTCTCTTCTGATAGCTCAGAAGAGCTGGATGGTACCCAAATCTCAACCTGGCTAGGTGAACTCTGTCCTCGTGGAAAGGAGGATTCGGAAGGATGTATTTCGGGAGGTTGTGCCTGCAGCTGCATGTTGTCGTGTTATTGGATGGAACGGCGAGAGATATGAGTATGGATGTGATTCTGGAAGCTGGTATGGCGTGGGCAGGGAGGGAGAGATGACAGTATTTGTGTGTGATATCGTGTGCTGGGTGTTGGTTTGATATTAGTTGGTATCTGTGGGTGTGCTGCCATGTAGTGTAGTGGATGATGTTGGTTTGTGGAGGCTGCAGCCAGGAATTGAGTGCCCCTCATGACTCATGTCTAGGTGGTCTTTGACTTTGAGGACTTTGGTTTCTTGGTGTAGGTGATATGTTGGTGTAATAGCTTTGTAGCCTGTGATGATGTTTAGAGCTTTGTTTTGAATGGTCTGCAAGGTCTTGTGGTGCGTTTCAGCTAGGTTAGAAGCCCAGACAAGGCTTGCCCTATAGTAAAAGAAAACAGTAAATTTATGTCCTTCTTCCTCATGTTTAACCCCATTTGTTTTGAGATATTAAGATGTTCTCCCCATTAATTTGGCGATTTTATGGCATTTTGAAACATCGTTTTGCCAATTCTAAGACATTTCGTGCCACTTATGTGTAGATTTTGTTACTGGCGAGCGATAGCGAGCCTGTAACTTAGGAGGCGTTCCGAGACCCCCCTTTGAGATGAATTTGAATAATTATTCGGTATTTCCTCCTTTTGCAGGCTCGTTATCGCTCGCCAGGAGAAACTCGACACTTAACTGGCACGAAAGGTCTTAGAATTGACAAAGAAATGTGGCGAATGGTCTTAAAATCGGCAAATTAATGAGGTGAACCTAGGGACAAATGTCTTAAAACAGTAGGCTGAATGGGGCAAAATGGATACAACCCAGAGCGAAAATAAAGCAGGTCACCTCCCTTAATCCTTTCAAGACACAATGACGCATTTTTTTCTGTGTTAAGGCTATTATTTCAGACGATTTTTTCACATTAAAACGGGAACATGGAAATCAGAGGGTACTTGAGATAGGCTTTACCCTTATAATTCCCACAGACCCTTCCTAAGCTGTGTAAAATAGTCTAATGATAAACTGTCAAAATGCGGCATGATTCTCAAGGGGCTAAGGGAGCCCACCTCGCTTTTTTTCCCTTTCTCTCCCTCTCTCTTTGGCTGGTATCCATTCGGCCCCATTCAGCCTACTGTTTTAAGACTTTTACCCCCATCCAGGTGTCAATTATGTCGTGGCGAACAGTAGCGAGCCAGCATATATATATTTTTGTTTTGACAGCAAGCTAAATTTGTAAATTTATTTTTCAATAGAAAAATTTCTCCGGCGAAGCCGGATTTCTCCATTCAATGCTGGCTCGCTTTTGCTCACCAGGAAAAAATCGACACCTCGATGGGGATGAACTTCTTAAAACAGTTGGCTGAATGGGGCCGAATGGATACAAGCCAGGGAATGAGAGAAAAGGAGAGAAAGATAAAAAAAAAAACGGTGATCCCCCTTAACATTCTGGTTCATAAAGGTAGTATATTCCTATGTTAAATAAATATCAACAGTACAAAATAATGCAGATGGCATTTTTCATCCTAAATTTCAGGCTCGCTATCGATCGCTCTATAGGAAAAGATCGACACCTAAATGGCACGAAAGGTCTTAAACTTAATAAATAAATGAGGTGAAAGCAATGATTATTGCTAAACTACAGGGGCGAATGTCATAAAATTATAAAATATATGGGTCTAAACATGAGCGAAAAGGGGGTCGAGAAAATAAGAAAAACTTAAAGCAATGGTGTTGATTTAGAGACAATGAGGCGAAAGGTCTTAAAATTGCAAAACTACCGGAGCAAACGTCCTAAAATGTCAACACAAATTGGGCTAAACATGAGGGAGAAGGGGTAAAACAAAATTAATTAAGCTAAAAACAATGGTGTTTGTTATATTACTGAAAATCAGAGCCGGATGATGATTCTAGCAGCAACTGTGCACACCTCCTCCTGCTCCTCCTCCTTCTGCGTCTTGTTGGGATCTCGGTGGTATCCTTTTTAGGTCCCAGCTCAATAACTTTGAAATCCGGGAGGTGAAGCATTTGTACAGTATCGAAGACGAGGGGCATGCTATCCGTACACACTGGTAGGTCCTCGTCAGTGTCGCTAGAAATGCTACCTGTAATATAATCGTTATCTGGCAGGAAGGAGTCTAGCCCGTCGCCTTCATGGTCAGCGTCGTATTCTCTACCGACGGAGTCCAGCAAGCCTGGAATGTTTTTTATCGTGGCGTTTACATGTAACAGTTGATAAAGTTTTCGGTAGCAAAATATACCTTTTCAATTTTGGTTTTATTTCCTTCTTTTGCTTCCGTTTTCTCATAATTTTTTTCTGTTGAGGGCCTAGCATAATTGTTTTCTTTTGAGGCTCTAGCATAGTATTTTCCCATCGTCCGGTGACCTAAACCGTATCCGAAACTTCATAATTTTATATTATATATTTACTGTATATTTGATTTTTTTTTTTTTTTTAAGAGACAATGAACGGAGGAAGGAAAAACACAGATAAAACAAAAAGGTCCATGTGCCTAAAGGCATCCTCCATTCATAAAATGTTTGTAACAACTGGATTTAAACATTTGTAGATTGTAAGTTTGTGGAAAGCAATTCGAGGGAAGTGAATTCCAAAGAGTAGTAGTTCTAGGGATAAATGAATTTTGATAAGCAGAAGTTCTGCATTGTGGAGGAGAAAGTGTAAATTCATGGGCGCTCTCAGCTGCCCCAGTTCTACGGGGAAAGATGTGGAGAGGCGGCACAATTGAAGCAAGTTCCTCGGAACAATTGCTGTGAAAATATCTGTAGAATAATGCAAGGGATGCAACGTTTCTTCGTATGGATAATATAGGAAGGTCCTGTGTGATTGCAGGGTTATTGATTAATTTAATAGCTTTATTTTGAATTTTGTCCAACTGCCTTAATGCAACCACTCCACTTCCACTCCACAGAGGTGAACAGTAATCCATCTGAGAACGCACATGACTTTTATATATTACGGCCAACTGCTCGTCAGTGAAGAATTCTCGAACTCTGTACAGGAGTCCCAGTTTTTTAGAGGCATTCTTAGCAATGCTTCTAACATAATGTGTCCAGCTCAAGTTAGTAGTTAATGTTACACCGAAAATGTCAATACTAGGGGAAGTGGGAATATTTACATCATTAAAAAATATATGGGAGTCGGTGAGATTCTGTCGGTTAGAAAATTGAATGTACTTGGTTTTCTGTGCATTAAAGGAAACTAGATTCTTTTGTCCCCATTCGTCAATTCTAGAAAGGTCCTGGTCCAGATGAAATTCCTCCAATAGTACTTAAGAATTGCTCCTTGGTGCTCGCTCCTTATCTACCGAGAGATTCTGCAAAATAGTTTTGACATGTCTGGTGTGGATCTTAAGTGAGGGAATTTCAGGCGAATTAAAATTAAGTACAGGGACATCTTGATTTATTTCATCTAAGGTTGAGTTGGTGGAGAAAATATCCGCAAGAAGGTTAGCTTTACCTCGTGGGTCACTTACAAGATTGCCAGTCGGAGATTTTAATGGTGGAATGGATGAAGCAGTTGTGAAGTTGGATTTGAATGAGTTAAGAGTAGACCAAAATATTTTGTTATCATTTGGATTATTTAGAAGTTTGATTCGTTTATACTATGTAACAAGATTTACTTAAGGTGTAACCTAAATATCTAATCAATGCTTTTGAATTATCAAATCAGTGTATACACAAAGAACTATCAATAACCTAACACTTCAGAGCAGCCTGTTTTGATGTCGAAAATGAAATGAGAAGAAAGACAAATGATGATGCAACTAGGCTACTTTATTTACACTCTTATGTCGTTGTTTGAGCCTTCTCTATCTTTAGTTTATAATTAAATAGCAGTAATATCGTAGTTATAAGGTAGTAAACGTGATATTTATGTCAATTTATATTATTGACGGAGCGTGAGATTCTCAAAATATATTAGTTAACGCCGAAAGAACCATTTTCTAAAACTTTGCGTTCTTTAAAGAAAACTTATATTTTATAGGTAACTAATTTACTTTTACAAGACAAGACAAATATACATCTACGTAATATTTACAATTAATAACAAGCACAACAACATCCCAAACTGATCATTCATAGGCCTTCATCTTCGACGGAGGCAACACACATTAAAATCAATCATAATTATCCAGAAACCTTAGATTATAGATTACTGTTTTTTTTGTTTTTTTATAATCTAAAACCTTAAGAGGGTTTTCATCTGGGCCCCCTTCTCCCTCATGTTTAGCCTCATTAGTTTTGAGATTTTATGATTTTTTGCCCAATTGTTTGGCGATTTTAAGATCTTTCGCGCCAATTCTTTGTCAAATTTGAAACTTTTGCGCCATATTGATGTTGATTTTATGGTGCCGAGCAATAGCGAGCCTACAATTTAGGAGCAACCGATCATCGGCTGGAACCTTATGTATAAATTGATCTCGATGAGGGGTCTTGGGTGTATTATAAACAAGCTTAAGCCTAGGGAACTGTGTAAAAGACCAAAAGATGACCCCTTAATCATCCCGCGTTAATGTCCATACCCTGCTATGTATATAGTATATTTATTATAAATAGTTGTATACATTCTCACTACAAGCATATTGTAGCTAAGGGAGGGCTGGAGCAAACGGGGCTGTATATTGCCACACTTATTGGCTGAGTGGTTAAATATATAGGCTTGTTTTGCATAAGGGGAGATTTTTTTTTTTATTTCATCATTATTATGATTATTACTATTATTTTAGTTTCTCCCTAGCCCTCCATCGTGCTTTATAAAAATACCCCCCTTTGAGATAGGTTTGTGCATTTTTTCGGTAAAAAAAAAAATGCCCTGGATAAAGGCTAGTTCTTCCTTAAGGGGACGTAAGCTGTTTTTCTGGTCACCCTTCTTCCTCATGCTTACCCCCAATAGTTTTCAGATTTTATGACGTTCGGCCCATTAGTTTGGCGATTTTAGTACCTTTTGCCCCATTTTCGTTGTCAATTTTAAGACCTTTCGTGCCATTTAGGTGTCAAATTTTCCTGGCGAGCGATAGCGCGTCTGTAATCTTAAGAGTAACCGGCCTTCGGACGGGACATTTTTCTACCGAAAAATGTACAAATTAATCTAGAAGGGGTATCTGATGGATGTTTTTTTAAGTTTGAGAGGAAGTCTAGGGAGGAAAGTAAAAAAAATAACAATAAAGGAAAAAATCTACCAAAAACTGAACCATCCCCTCTTAATTGCAGGCTTGTATCACTCACCAGGAAAAAAATTAAACTTTGATGGCACCAAAGGTCTTAATATTGATAAAGAAATGGGGCAAAAGTCTTAAGATTAACACAGTAAATGGGTGAAAAGTCTTAAAATTGCCAAATAATTTGGCGAACGTCTTTAAGATTTCAAAACTACTGAATATAAACATGAGGTAGAAGGGGGTCCAAATAAACATGAGGTAGAAGGGGGTCCAGATAAAATAACCCTTAGGGATTCTTGCTCAGAATTACGTTCTAGCTCTTGTTTATACATGAAAATGTGCAGGGAATGAAGGTCACTTTTCGTCCAAAACTCACGTATGGTACAGTGAATGCCAAGCAATTGCTGCATTAATTGTATTAAATTAGGATTGCAGTTTCTTATGAAATAGTTAATTCACATGATAAACTACCTGAGGTACCCGGCGCTGCCCGGGGGAAAATCGAAGTATGGGCTGTCTATCTGGTATCCCCTTAGTATGCATGCCAGGTATGGGCTCTTCAGCTTGAAAACTGAGGGAGTGCGAGGGAGAGGGGGGGGGGGGGGTGTTGGAAGGGAGTGTTGGGGGAGGGGGGTCCCACCCACCCCCGCTTAAAACCTATTCTGGCACCCGTTTAGTATGCATGCCAAGTATGGGCTCTTCATCTTGAAAACTGAGGGATTTTGGGGAGGGATGGGGGGAGTGGCCTCCCCTCCCCCGCTTAAAACCTATTCTGGCAGCCCCTTACTATGCATGCCAAGTATGGGCTCCCCATCTTGAAAACTGTGGGAGTAGTTCGTGAGCAAACAAACAGACAAACAGAACATTCACAGAAAGTGCCCTTTATATAGTAGATTAACAATTTTATAGCAAATTCTTCCTGTAAATCAAGCACACTATATTCTTCCTGTAAATCAAGCACACTATATTCTTCCTGTAAATCAAGCACACTATATTCTTCCTGTAAATCAAGCACACTATATTTTATTTGTATACATAAAGTCAGGGAGTATATACAATTGTACATAGGCTATTCAAAATAATGCTCCCTCATTTCTGGGAAACCTCAAATTGGCCCCATACTATTTTTGCCGGCTTAACAACTACTTTACATTATTACTTTACAGTTTAGCCAACACACCTAAACTTTGTTAGATGCCGAAAGCGCTCCCCAAAATTTGTTTTGAGGCTACCACCAGGCCGGGACAGCATATGAACCCGGGTCCCCACGCTTACAAGGTGAACTCCCTCAGCACTAGACCAAGAGAAGTACTCCACTTGGGTTTTGGCCTTGAGTGATTTTCTGCATCCAGTTCCGTTTAACCTGTAAGATGCGATTGGCTTCATATGAGGCTCACCTTATGGATGACAATAGGCTTCACAGAAGCGCGATTTTCTAAGGCATTCAACTACTGTGGCGATGTTGGGATACTTAGGGAAATTTGGTGACAACTAGGACGAAGTGTAAACTTTCGATATCCAACATCATAATACACTCACACTTCACACAGACATCCTCATCATTGTGGAGGCAATGGCAGCGCTGAGGACCATCCACGAACCAAAACTATATCCTATATCCTATGCAAATATACGAGACAAGAAATGAGCCACTCCTGGATCGAGCAAAAGCACTTTATACCAAGGAATACAAACTGCAACATACCTATTAGTTCTTACGGGGCAGTTTGGATATCTAAACTACTAATCTACTGACTACGAGGTAGAGAAAAGGATAGCAAAGAAGAAGGCTCTTCCCCACCCACCACTCCCTCCAGCTAATGCTGGCATTGAAACAGTTTGCAAATACCATGTATTATGGAAAAACTGACACGGAGAAAATTACATTGAAATTGATTAAATTAATCTCAGCTAACTCTATTACTATAATTCTGAAAGGGAACAGCTAGGTGTATGAATATCATTATACATTGCGGTATGCGTTATCACTTCATTACACTTTATTCTGAAAGAAACTGTTAATTTGGGGTTATATGCCAAGTGGTTACAAGCAGTGGTGGGCAAGGGAAGATGCGAGCATTTTTATTCCCTCCTCGCTCTCTGTTTGCTTAGTTGACCTATTCTTTTCAAAAGCATTCTCTACACCTACTTTCTGGTGCCTAATTCTTCACATGTGATTACAGCTTCAAAGCTAAGCTTATGAGTCTCAATAATATAGCTATATATGGGAGATATAAGTGATATTTAACAAAAATTATCTTCTTTCTTCGACTCACGTCGTCTGCACTCTCGCTAGATGCCTGTGTGTGCCAGGTACTTCAATACTGACCTATCACACCACAACCAGATCATTTTTGAAAAACAAATATATATATATATATATATATAATAGTGGTAGTGGTGGGTTGGCCGCTAGGGTACCGTATTTTTAAGAGAAACAGGAGGATAAGGGCAACGACCGTATTCATCTTGGTAGCTTTATTCAATATTTCGGACTATCTTGGTCCATCATCAGGCTTGGATACCGGTCCTAAAAATATATTACTTTATTAAGAAACTAATATAAGTTAAATCGTGGACCACAAATGTATTAAAAACATTACGAAATAATAAAATTTCCTAATATAGCTAAAACGTATACAATGTTATGCTATTAACAAGTATATAGTACTTACACATCTAAGGGGTCAGGCGCGGGTGCGATCCTAATACAGAATGAAAACCTATGTTACCAGGGCACATATATAATATAGAGGGGGTTACCTAATAGTAAACCTATGTTACCAGGGCACATATATAATATAGAGGGGGTTACCTAATAGTAAATAATTATTGAAACAATACGACTAAAGAATAAACTTCATATCCTTAGGAGCAAACGAAATTAATTGAAACTAAAAATGCGAATTATGAAAACAATACTCTTATGACGCTAAACGAATTTAACAGAAATAGTATATAATGAAAGGGATATACATTGAACGAAAATAAAAGAAATAGGATGTTACTGACGCTAAATGAAAACAATTAATCCTAGCATAATATAATTTACATGCATGTGTTCAACCCAGGTTTAATCTTATTTATATAATATTTCTCACCAATAAGGGTCTCTGTTCTGTTAGAAAATCTACCTTATGATATATATATATATATATATTTGGATGTGAAAATGCGTTTGCAACACACTGATATGCTTTTCATTGTATTTTGCAAGAGTCTAATTTGTGGCGGGAATTACACACCAGGGTTGGGTCAATTCAAACCTATTATTTCACTCCTCGGGTTAAACTCTGCCATAATATGCTGGCATTGCAGTTCCTTATAAACATTCATCCACATATTGCTGGAGATTCTTATTTCACTCAAGTTTTGAAGTCTTATATTTCTCTTAAGTGAGATTCTGAAACTTCTTGGTATTTTCATACACATGCAGCCGCAGGTCTTTTGAGAACTGAATCTCACTTACAGTTGCATAGATGTGGGGGGTGGAACCTTCAGGGTCGCATATGTGTTTTAAAGTGTCATCGAGGTATGCTGACTGAGTAATCGATGTCTCCAAGGTAGCGCAAGGTATTTGATCATGCAGTTTATTGGTCACTCTATTCTCAGAGTTATCACTGAGATGTGTGGGGTTAGATGCCTCATTGTTGCGCATAGAACGTAAGACTGAAACCGAGTTCATAATATCTAAGTACTGATTCTCATCATCCATTCTAGATTTTCCAAGATCACTATCATAATTAGTAGCACCCAAAGGTGTCCTTAAGGTCTGACTATGCAACCCTCTGTCTGCCTCACGCTTAGTGTGAAAGGGAACAGTAGACTCTGCAGATGTATTATTGTCACGGGCAGAAGGGAAATTTGCAATTTCCTCAATGGTTAGGTACTCGCCTTCACCCATCATTCCTGGGTCACGGTTAGCAGGAGGTGAGAAGGGCACGGGGGGCCTGATGTTGCCACGGTGAGAGAAGGACACTGGGGGCCTGGTGGTGCCCCGGCGAGGGAACAATGGGGGCCTGGTGGTGCGTGCAGGCATAGTGATCCTGCTCCTGGCTAAGGCGATGATGACTTGGCCTCTCTCTGAAATATAGAGTAGAGTCATATCTATATAATTTGTAAGACTGACCCTAAATTTATTATGTGTTTTGTCGAAAGACCTTTTTCATTAGAGGTATTCTTGCCTACCCCACAATTTGTGTATGTATATATGTATATATATATATATAGTTATGAGTACCGGTACTTCAGCAGTAGATTTTGGCACTTAAACCTCCATATCAAAAGGAAAAGAATTGACGGCGCCAGGCAACATCTTTATTTTTCAAATTTTCGGGTAACCTTAAGCCATCATCAGGAACAACATTCCTTAAAAATAAGTAATACACTATTAGAACAACGCAATTTGTAAAAAATAGGGTAATGATTATCGAATCTATTATTATGTTCCTTCCAACAACCAACCATACTCCTAAAATCGATTAATGAAATTTACAAACACATGTGGCAGTCCGTGGATTCGAACCCAGGATGCTCACACCGAAAATCAACACCTTATACATCGCACCACGAAGACATTTAAAGGTTGGTGGACACTGCCTACGATTTATTATGCAACTTCGAATCCTGCATATCAATCTAAGCATGTACACACATCCCAACTGCAACTCACGTAGGCTATGCATATGTGAATGGAAAGAGCAATTAATGGGGCCTTAACCACTTAGGGAAGTCCTCTCGATAAATTACTCCTGAACCAATATCAATTATTATGTTCCTTCCAACAACCAACCATACTCCTAAAATCGATTAATGAAATTTACAAACACATGTGGCAGTCCGTGGATTCGAACCCAGGATGCTCACACCGAAAATAAAAGGTTAAACTTAAAGAAAAGAGTTCTCATCAGCACCAGGAACAAGAGAAAACTGAGGAACCTGAACCGAGAAGTGGCTAAAATAAACTCCCAAGAAACAATGAATTTCGTAAAATTGCACTAAATGTTCTGAAAAATAGTTTGCTGTGAGCTTTAGATTTGTTTTCACCAATAAGTTTAGAATTGGGTAATTTTTTAGCTTCAAAGGTCGCGTGCCTGACCTTCTGTGTTCAAATATTGTATACAAATTTACTTGTCCTAGCTGTGAGGCTAGGTATTTGGGATGCACTAGTCGTTCCTTCAAAATTAGGATATTTGAACACCTGGGTAAGAGCTACCGATCGGGAAAGTTTTTACAGGCTATGGCGTTTTCGGCTATTCGAAATCATTCGCGTGAAGAGGATCATATCTTTAGTGTGGGTGATTTTGAGATAGTCTCTAGGTTGGGTAGCCAGTCTGATGCATTGATTGGTGAGAAGTTGTTAATTAGTAAACTAAATCCTGAAATCAATCTTGCAAATAGTGGTTCATAGATATATGTTTGGTCAAATTTCAAGGGTTTGTTCAACATGGTTAGTGGTTCATTTGTTTGGGAAATTGTTTCTTGGGAGTTTATTTTAGCCGCTTCTCGGTTCAGGTTCCTCAGTTCTCTCTTGTTCCTGGTGCTGATGAGAACTCTTTTCTGGGTAAGTCAAGTATAATGATGGGTTTAAACATAAATATTTTTGCTTTAGTCATTGGGTGTCAGTGATGTGTTTTTTGTGTTAAATCTCTAGATTGGGTTGAATTTCAGTCTCATTTTGCTATGATATATAAGATTGATTTAGGCTTAGTTTATTAATATGTTTTCATGTTTTTGGCTAAGAGTATCATTTGTGTTTGGGTTTTTTGTCAGGGGTTATGTAAGTTAATGCTAGTTATCGAAATATTAATAAATAGTTTCCTTACTGATAAATCAATGGTGTTAGATAAATTGGGAGATCGTTTCTTGATCCGTTGTATGGTATTAGCCTGTGTTGTGACTTTGTTTTGAATTTATGGAAACAATTTTTGTATTCAAAGGTTAAAATATTTGTTATAGGCTAGTTCAATTGTGATGGTCTTTATTTTGCTTTTCGGTATCTTCACTGGTTTTACATGGTTAGTGTACGGAATTTTAATTTTTATATATAGTAAGACATTAATATGAGATTGTTTGTATTTAGTAAGTTTAACCTTTTATAGATTCGATAATCATTACCCTATTTTTTTACAAATTGCGTTGTTCTAATAGTGTATTACTTATTTTTAGGGAATGCTGTTCCTGATGATGGCTTAAGGTTAGCCGAAAATTTGAAAAATAAAGATGTTGCCTGGCGCTCTGTCAATTATTTTCCTTTTTTTGATATATATACCGGTATATATATATATAGCTAGATAGATAGATAGATAGTATATTAAGTCCTTCCCTCCTGATAGGATTCCCTCTGCCACTCGTGTTGTTTGATTATTCTGGGCCTCTCCCACTATTCTGGGCACTAGTGAGGAGTCCCAAGTTGACACTTGGACCACTGAATCAACAATCCTTTCCTTTTTCTGTATATACTTGCCCTTGATTTGTGAATTATATTTCCATCTAAGCCTCCAATAGATACCGTACACCATATAGACAAGCAGTTTGCAACTATACTAAGGTGCTGAGTATAACACCTATTTTCTTTGTAAAAGGATATTGTTATTTTGTGACAAGTGTAACTTTATCAGTGAACATTCATAGTATTATTCAACTGTGATTTGATTTAGTTAAGGTCATCGAACAATACTGATTATTTCTTTGAATTAGTATTGATTGCCATTGTAGAATATTTCTTTATTCTTAATACATTGTTCATAATCACACTATATAATCTTATTTACCTGCCTTCACCTTAAAATTGATAACAACAATTGTTCTGATTTTTAAACGTTCCTTTCAATAATAATTAGGTGTGTTAATCTCATCTTTAGATCTTCTAAAGTTAATTGAGCAACATTTGTTGATATGCTGTGTAGTCCTGTGATGTAACATATATAACAATTATTGTTCTGCCTGTAGGAAAATATTGTTTATGAGTATCCGAAACTTTATATATCTGCATTGCACCAGTAACCTGATATATATCATTATTTTCCATTGTATATCAACTCATAAAGAAGAAGGGACTGAAGTACTCGAAAAGGGGCTCCAGTCCTGACGTAATCTTGTCTTACAGTGTGCTGGCTTAATAATCCAGAAGGGTTGTTAGCCTCTGAAGTCCTATTTTAACTAAAATAAACAATGGAGCAGCTTGGTTGAGCCCAATTACTTTTACCGTTTACTTTACTTTTTATTTCTCAACTTACTCTTCTTCTATCCAAACTACTCTACTCTCTTAAGCCGGTATCACACGGGAGCTTTTATAGTCAACATTCGATGATCAACATTTTCCTGGCAACATTTAGGGGGTATTTTGCACTGGTATTGGGAACTAGATTGCTGATAGATGAATTTAGGTAACCGAAATATTTCAAATGTTGACCTCAGAAGCTGCCAGATCAGTGTTGAAGATAAATGTTGAGTGAAAAAGCTCTCGTGTGATACCGGCTTTACTTTACTCCAGCCATCATCGTCATCGTATCTTTTGGTAAAATGTCTTCTTAAGCCGCTGTCACACGAGCGCTTTTTCCGTCAATTTTCCATGAGCAAGTTTTTTCTCGTATTATTTCGGGACTTATTCGCGCTGGTATCGGTAACTAGACTGAAGGTAGATTATGTTAGGCAGCTGAATTCTGATAAAGTGTCATTTTTGAAGGTTCCAGACCATAATTGCCCGTAAAAATTACTCGATAAAGTGCTCGTGTGACAGCAGCTTAAGGGGAGATCTCCACATGAGAGATGTTTAGCCCCATTGCTTTTGATATTATAAAACGTTTGCCCCATTAGTTTAGCGATTTTAAGAACTTTCACCCCATATTAAGACCTTTCGTGCAATTCAGGTGTCGATTTTATCCTGGCGAGCGATAGCGAGCCTGTAATTTAAGAGGAACCGGCCTTCGGCCGGGGCATTTTTCTACCGAAAAATTTACAAATTTATCTTGAAAGGGAGTCAAGGGGGTGTAATTTTTAGCTTGATGGAGGTCTAGGGAACAAACTAAATACCTCCCCTTAAGTAGATAGGTTATGAAATACGTCCATAAGAGCCCTGAGTTTCCTGTGATTATTCTTGCTAGTTAATTATTAAACTTTTTGTTGTTTTAGTTTGATATACTAGCTTTCTTGAACCTGGGTTGTTGTAGCAATCCCCTAGAGTTCAGCTGGTGTCTATAGCCTCCTCCTGGATAGTGACGTGTATTTACTTTAGCCCAAATGTTAGCGACTCTTCCTTGTCTATCTATCTATCTATCTATCTATATGCTCAGGCCCAATCCCCATTTTTTCTATTTTTATTTTCTATTTTATTCTATTTTATTTTTATTTTTTCTTCCTTGTAAGCCCAGAATAGTGCAAAGCAAAGGAAGGCCAAAATATTAACCCCAAGCTTCGTTGTCCCATAATGAACCTAATACATAGATACCCTGCCCTGCCGGAGTCGGGATTTGTGTTGGTAGACTGCACAAATGACCCCTGCCGTCAATCAACCTATCTATCCATTTAAGGGGAGGCAGACCGTTTTTCTGGACCCCCTTCTCCCTAATGTTTAGCCCCACTAGTTTTGAGATTATAAGACGTTCGGCCCATTAGTTTGGCGATTTTAACACCTTTCGCCCCATTTCGTGTCAATTTTAAGACCTTTCGTGCCATTTAGGTGTCGATTATTTCCTGGAGAGCGATAGCGAGCCTCCAATTTTAAGAGGAACCGGCCTCTGGCCAGGAAATTTGTCTACCGAAAAATGTACAAATTTTTCTTGAAGGGGGTTCTAGGGGATGTTTTTCTAAGCTTGATGATGTCTAGGGAGAAAACTATAAAAATATATGCATAAATTAATTAATATACTAAACAAACGGTCAGTCTCCCCTTAAAACAGAATCCAACAAAACACTTTCCTTCTGCCCTTACCTCTCTGTTTCTTGCAAATTCTCCACTGCAGGCATAGGACGGCGAATATCATTACTAACGATATGGTAACCCCAATGACCACCTGATGGACAAATGTTAGTGTTGTCTCTTCAGGGACGTCTGCCAAGGGGAATTCAGGAGTTAGAATCACAAACATAAATATTTTAGTTTATATACAAGTTAATCTTTATACTATTTTGAAGTGTCTGTTCTTATACTCGTGTACAGCATCTATGATAGAAAACTAAAATAGTGAAGGCTATTATGACACCGGAGGTGTTCTTGGCCATTATTTATGCTTTGTCAACACCGTGGTCTAAAAGTGAGTGAGTAGAGTTACCAAATTGGTCAATCAAAACCTTCTTTAGGATGTATGATGCACCATGAAAACTTTGAACTGGTATATGTGACCCCAAGCTAAGTATCATGACACGAATTTGGCTGCTAGCCTATTTGCTTCTCAAAGATGGCTATTTTTTCCTTTACATATTTGGCTTATTTTTGCGAGTTTTGTATCTCACAGTTTTGGGATGCTAAACACAATTTCTATAGTATCTTGTGTAGCCTACAATATAGAAATGCAAAGTTGGGATTTGTCTAGCTTATGTGTTACTTTATTGAGAATAATTAGGCATTACTATAATTTATTATTACCCTGAAGATGAGGTTAGGGGTGAGGTGGGGAGGGGATTAGTTAGGAAGAAATAAAATAGGATTTATTTTTTGTAATACACAACTGAGCATTAACAAGGAAATTAGAATGGTCATTAGAACCGTAGCAAAAATAAATATTTGCAGTCTCGCCCAGAATAGATCGCCACCAAAATGGGGTGAAGCATGATATTAGGCTGAGCAAATGAGGTGACCCGTCTTAAAATATTCAAATCTGTTCCGAAGAAGGGCGTCCGCTCTCAACCTTCCAAGTATCGTCCAATTGCTCTCATATCTTGCATCTTTAAAGTTCTTAAATCTATTCTTAATTCAAATTGTCCTAACCATTTCTCTTACCATGCCTTACTTTTTGATCGCCTATGTGGTTTCCTTAACTAAGGGCCGCTCTACTGGTGATCTCCTTTCTTATCTGACTGGCTATTGGTCATCCTCGTTGAGACCTTATCTATTGCACTAGACATATCCAAAGCCCTTGATAGAGTCTGGCACAAGTCCCTCGTTTCCAAACTACCATCCTTCGGTTTGTATCCGTCTATCTGTGCCTTTATCTCCAATGTCTTTCCTCACCGTTCCATAGTTCCGGCTGTGGACGGCCATCGCTCAATTCCTCAACCTATCAACTCCGGTGTTGCTCAGGGTTCTGTCATATATCTTGTTATAATTCTAATAATTACTAATGTATGTATGTATGTACTCAGGCACAAACCCCATAGCTGGGGGAGGGGGGGGGGGGGGGGGGGCTGATTCGTGACAGAGCCCGAACAGAAACATTTAAAGTTCCAATTCATAGGGTTCCGGACCACTTTCACGTTCTCTTGCCCCTTTTTATTTCTCGTCTAGTAGGTGAATTTTACAAGGGGATGAGGATTCCTAGCCTCCCGCCACCGAAGTAGGAAAAGCAGTACAAGGAAAGAGACAGACAAAAACGGCTAAGGTTGGGTACAGGATGCCAAACCTCACTCTTGTCAAGTACTAGTACTATCCACTCATACCTCAATGACTCTACCTTAGACTATTCAACTTGCTTTACACAACGACCCACCATGCAATTCAAAACTCGAATGATGAGGCCATAGCACACCTGTTTTATGATGAGGCCATAGCACACCTAGTTTATGATCTATCAACTATCTGATTGGAGCAGAGATTACCTTGATGATCTTAATGCTTCCAATACCCACATTTTACATCTATCTACCCGTCACAATCTTTCCCACGACTACTTCTTACTCACAACACACAAATCAACCATTCCTGTTCTCGCAATATTATTGGTGTTTCTTTTTCTTATGGCTTTTCTTAAAAATACCGTATTACCACTTGCTAAAACAGCTTACCAGAAGTTAGGTGTGCTCAACCATCCCCGTGGGTTTCTTTTTCTGAACAGCTTTTTCTTCTGTACAGGGATACTGTGAACCCATGTATCGAGTAATGTTCACATACCGCACGTCTTGAATGGGTAGAGTAAAAAGCATTTCGTCTCATCAACTTACTTTTCTACAATCTCTCTCTACACACCTCAATGCTGCATACCTCTCGGTGTTCTTCAGAGCTTTCTCAGTGTATACCTCCTCCCTGTGTTCCAGTGGTTAGCATGCTTGGCTCACATTTACCGAGAGGTCCCTGTTTGATTCCCAGGCTAGGCGAGACACCCAATTTCTCTGTTCACCTAAGCAACAAATTTGGTATTTAGCGTTTGTGTACAGTTGTGACTTCCCCTGTAGGGAAGTAAACTGGTAACCCACAAAAATGCAGAGCCCCTTCTTTGGCTAATCACCGCCGGATATATAGGGCAATGAGACAGAGATGAACGCCGAGGCTACACACTGTTTCACTGTACGCCCCTGAACTTTACATTACTTTTGCGGAGAGTAGGTGGCACCCGCCTTTCAACACATTCCCAACACTATTCTTTTCAACTCTCTAACCCAATAATAAACCGATTTTCCCAGACTATTTTCCACTCAACCAGAAAACTCTGGAACTCACTCCCTCAATCTATCTTTGCCTCATCCAATTACCTAAACTATTTCAAGCTCAGTGTATCCAGACCTTTTTTTAGTCTAACGTGCCTTGCATTTGGGGCTCTATCATCATTCAGTTTTGGGTGGGACACTTCTTACAGGCAAGTTTGCCTTTTGTTGCCTTCGCGCGCACGCACGCACGCACGCACGCACGCACGCACGCACGCACGCACGCACGCACGCACGCACGCACGCACGCACGCACGCACGCACGCACGCACGCACGCACGCACGCACGCACACACACACACACACACACACACACACACACACACACACACACACACACACACACCTACACACACACACACACACCCACACACACACACACACACACACACACACACACACACACACACACACACACACACACACACACACACACCACACACACACACACACACACACACACACACACACACACACACACACACACACACACACACACACACACACACACACACACACACACCTCTCACACACACACACACACACACCTCTCACACACACACACACACCTCACACACACACACACCTCTCACACACACACACACACACACACACACACACACACACACACACACACCTCTCTCTCTCTTCCTTTAATAGAGTGAAACAAGAAGGGTCAAAAGGTGCCGCCTGGCCCCAGCTAGGGTTAAGTGATTAATTACCTGGGCCCTCATAGACTATAAGGGGTAGGATGCCTCTGCGGGACCACTTCAGGACCATCTGTTGAGGTGGCCTTAGGCCGCTCAGGCGTACATACGTTGGCTTACTGCTGTGTTTTTTTTGTATAATCAGGAAATCTCCACGACCTTCCTGAAAATAGATTGTATACAGTACGTTCAATAACATAGATGTTTGTCACGAACCTGGTTTTTCTGAATATATATATATATAGTGTGTGTCCCAAAAGAGACGTGCTAAATTTCAGGATATGATTATACATATGATTTTAAGCATAAAATGTTCTATAACAAAAAATCCGAATCTCAACTGTTTAAGAGGTATTGAAGGTGTTATATAGTGTCCTCCCCTGCATCGCTATAATGTACTCTTCCATGTCAAAGAGTTTCCAGCAGGTCAAAAGTGAGGTAATATGTCTAAATTAATTTTGCAAATTAAATATATCTTTATAATAAATAACATGGTAAACTAATTGCAGGTAGATGGGAGTGTGGTAGGCTCTAGGACAGCTAGGGCAGCTTAATGGGGATATACTTAAAACAAATACCATTTGCAACAGGCAATATTTCTGTAGCGAGTCAAATTTGGAATTTGCCTTATAGAACATGGGACCTTTGGTTGTAATTTTGTATTTCATTCATAATTAATGGATGATAAGTTATGCGATTTATTCGGATTCCTTGAACCTTGAAACCTAAGGTTAGACACCAATGCCACCTATCCATGTTGAATAGTAATTGAGATATAGCTATTTTAAGCTCTCAGCCGCCTTCTTAGACGCCATATTGAAAATGGCCTCGTTTCCGGGGCCAGATTTGGCTTGATTTTTAGTATATTATTTACCATGACCAATAGTACCAAAATCCATTAAAACACTTTGTGTATCAATTATTTTGATTTCAACCATATTTTGACCCGTCTATCAGGGGAGATGGGCGTATTTATTTAACCCCTTCATTACCGGTACCGTCCTTTAATCTTTATTCTCGCTACTATTGGGCGATTGTTTTCACTTTAAAAATGGCCTCCAGTAATTAACAGGCTTCGAACTATCTCGCTTAACCCTTTTTACTACCACAGATCCTTCTTAAACTGCACAACATCGTCTAAATATAGCTAGAATATAATACAAAAGTCGTCGCCGGTACAGAAGGGGTTAATGAACTACTTTTCCTCTGTCGTACTCATCGTATTCATCTTCTAGATTACTGGGGAATTATTTTTAGCATCGTTCTTAAGGGGGGTTGACCTGTTTTTGTTCTGTCCTTTTCTATCTTTTTCTGGCTTGTATCCATTTGGCCCCATTCAGCCTACTGTTTTAAGACGTTTATCCCCATCCAGGTGTCAATTTCTTACTGGTGAGCGGTAGCGAGCCAGCATATTTGTTATTTTTGTTAGACAGCAGGCTAAATTTGTAAATTTTTCGATAGAAAAATGTCTCCGGCGAAGCCGGATTTCTTCATATAATGCTGGCTCGCTATCGCTCGCCAGGAAGAAATCGACACCTAAATGGGGATAAACGTCTTAAAATAGTTGGCTGAATGGGGCCGAATGGATACAAGCCAGAGAAAGAGAGAAAAGGACAGAAATAACAAAAAGCAGGTCGATCCCCTTAACACACAAATAACACTGCAAATGAAATAAATTAAAGCATGTGATTTCTCCTAGGATTCGAACCCAGGATATCACAAACAGAACTTTCACCCTCTAACCATCACACCATCAATAGTCAAAGTAGTAGTAACTTTGTTTTATATATCTCACCTAACGCTCAGCCACTCGGTCCAGTCATGCTAACTCTTTTGAGGATCCTGACGCATTTTAACTGTTGATTCTGGCTATTATAATTATTAGATGATTTTATTCAGCTTAAGGGGGTACTACTCGCTTTTTCTAGACCTCCTTCACCTTTATGTTGCGCATTTTAGTGTTGAGATTTTTAGACCTTCCTTCCATTAGTTTGTCGACCTTTCGCCTCATTTCATTGTCAATTTCAAGAGCTCTCGTGCTACTTAAGTGTCGATTTTTTCCTGGCGAGGGAAAGCGAGCCTGTAATTTTAAGAGGAACTGACCTTTGGCCGGGACATTTTTCTATCGAAAAATGTAGACATTTATCTTCAAGGGGGATCTAGGGGGTGTTTTCTTAAGCTTGATGGAGGCTTAGCGAGGAAACAACAAAATAAATTAATAAATGAATGAATAGCCTAAAAAACAATCACTAGCCCCTTAAGGCGAACTTGTGGGAGCTAAAGAGTTAATTGAGATAGTATTTACCCCTTGGATTCCTAGATATCCTTCCTAAATTGCATAAACTCCTCTAATGATAACCAAAATCAAATGTTAAAACGCGTCTTTAGATCCTCAAGGGACTAATTCACCAAAACCAAAATCAAATTGTAAATACGCGTCTTAGATCCTCAAGGAACTAAATCACCAAAACCAAAATCAAATGTAAAAACGCGTCTTTAGATCCTCAAGGGACTAATTCACGGATACTTTACCCTGGTAATGTTGATCATCTCCCAGGTGTAGAATAAGGAACAGGTGTGGCGGAAATGTCCCACCACACGCCCACCAGAGTTGTAGAAGTCGATAGAGAGGCAACCTGATGTTTGGCAGTTCACCTGACATGTGAAGTGTCTGGCGGTCCAGTTCAAGGTTGCGGTCTTGTGGCTGCTTAACCAGTATCTTTTGGTCCGATCTGGAGGGTAAAAGAAAATACGCTTATGTTTCCGCCATGCTTCCAATCTTTGAGAGTAGTGTTGAAAAATTGGTAGAATGAATATAAATAAATAAAGTGTTCCTCCTCATATGGTGTTTATATTATAAACACCATGTGAGGAGGAACACTTTATTGACAACGTTTCGCAGATAGCTTCTTCACAACAAACGTACTTTCCCCAACCCCATAAGAACATATGGAGTGACTTGAAGAAGCTACCTGCGAAACGTTGTCAATAGGAAAAATATACACACAGTACATGCTTACATATTCACACATAACATACACAAAATGGAAATCTTCAGAAGGCCAATTGGCCCATACGAGGCAGACCCTTCTTCCCTACATCCCTACTTGATATTTTACACCTATATCCCCTACACTACATCACTCACTACAACCTATATCCCCTACACTACATCTATCTTCTATCTTCTAGCTATCTAAGAACATCTCTCACTACAACCTATATCCCCTATACTACATCTATCTTCTATCTTCTAGCTATCTAAGAACATCTCTCACTACAACCTATATCCCCTATACTACATCTATCTTTTATCTTCTAGCTATCTAAGAACATCTCTCACTACAACCTATATCCCCTATACTACATCTATCTTCTAGCTATCTAAGAACATCTCTCACTGCAACCTATATCCCCTATACTACATCTATTTCATATAAATATTTATAAAGTCTCAGGCTATTTTGAGAGGACCGATGATAACATTTAGGAAGATGATATAATGTTAAAGACAATACTATGTATCATCCTCGCCTGGACACTGTCCTCAATTACCCCAGCCACAATAAAGGTACTTTCCCCAGCCCCAAAAGAACATACCTGACACACTCTTCCTTCCTGATGGCACGAATCTGCACTCTGTGAAATGCACAGCCTGGGTGGCCATCTCAAAACATGGCATAATCGGACCATTTTGGTGATTGACAACTTTGCTCGTCGGCTTCAAGTGTGTCTGCAGCGCAACGGTAGTCATTTGGAACATGTGCTCTAATGGATGTATCCTTTGAGCTAGAGACCTCAAATCTTTAGTTTTTTAACGGTTATAATATCAGCTTCTAGAAAATGTAATCTTTTTTGGAGTTTGTTGTCTGAGTAATTTATTATTATAATGTTAATGAGTTGCATCTATTTTGAGACACCCTATGTGTAAGTAAATTGGTTTGGATTTGTGTTTCCTGCGTTCAGTCCCTGTTATCCCTCCGTAGTACGAACAAAGCACAAAAACCCCCAATGCTACACTGAAAAAAAAAAATATATATACCGGTATATAAAAAAATAAAAAGAACGGCCCATCCCCCCTTAAGATTCCCCAGCAACGTTCCCTTAATGATAGCCTCCTAATGATCCTCAGTAAAGAAGGTACAATCAATAGGTTTCAGAGATAACTGAATTCCTAAGAGGTGACTGATAAACGAAGCTATCAATACTTGTTCTCCTCAGGCAAAAGGTTTAGCCAAGGTCCATATAGTATTCTATCCACTCAAGCCCATTATGTCCGCCATAGGCACATTTAATTACAAACTGTCAACATTTCTTTTACCTTTAATATCACCCATCACTGTAAACCCCTTCATTTCCGGCGACGTCTTTATATTTGTATTCTATAGCTACATTTCGATGACTTTGTGCAGTTTACGAAGGATCTGTGGTATATTTCGATGACTTTGTGCAGTTTACGAAGGATCTGTGGTATATTTCGATGACTTTGTGCAGTTTACGAAGGATCTGTGGTATATTTCGATGACTTTGTGCAGTTTACGAAGGATCTGTGGTATATTTCGATGACTTTGTGCAGTTTACGAAGGATCTGTGGTATATTTCGATGACTTTGTGCAGTTTACGAAGGATCTGTGGTATATAGTAAAAAGGGTTAAGTGAGATAGTCCGAAGCCTGTTAAGTGCTGAAAGCCCTTTTTTTTTTTAAACTGAATACAATCGTCTAATTGTAGCCAGAATAAAGTTAAAAGGACGTCGCCGGTACAGAAAGGGTTAACGAATACACTGTGTATGATTCATTCACGGTCGCCAAGGAAGTAAACAACATTAAGGGGAGGTTTTTAGTGTGTTTCCTAGACTTCCATCAAGCTTGAAATTACACCCCTTGACTCCCTTTCAAGATAAATTTGTAAATTTTTCGGTAGAAAAATGTCCCGGCCGATTCCTCTTAAATTACAGGCTCGCTATCGCTCGCCAGGAAAAAAATCGACACCTAAATGGGACGAAAGGTCTTAAAAGTGACATACATGGGGCTAAAGTTCTTAAAATCGCCAAACTAATGGGGCGAACGTCTTAAAATCTCAAAAACAATGGGGCTAAACGTGAGGGAGAAAGGGGTCAAGAAAAAAATCCCTCAAGTGGAAATCTCCCCTTAAGGTCCATGGTTGTACGCTAGCTAGGGTTGATGCATAATCTCTTTTCACTGACATACCTCTCGCTGAAACGATTAACCTATTCAGTACCAGGAACGTCCCTTTTATCATAGTCTGGCAATTATTAGACGGTTTTGTTCAGCTTAGGAAGGACCTCTAGCGATAATTAGGCTACAAACTATCTCAACCAACCTTTTTAATCGTGGTGATGGGCTGGTCTATCAGAGTGAGAACTGAGCAATCTCTGCCATACCCATAGCTTACTCTGACTGTTCCTTTTACTTATATATTTTCTAGATCTCAAGTGACGGCGTCTCTTCCGTGGATTGACCTCCCAATCTACCAAGATTGGAAGCCAAAGCGTCACATTTTTCCCTTGCCCCTCAACTTTCTCTTCATAATTGCTGAGGGGCACAGGGCCCTGGGTGGGGCTTTGGTTTCCCGGGCGTTTCCGCACCCTCCTCTGCTCCCCGCCATGGAGTGGCTTCGGTCACCCAGGCTTTATTGTGGTCGGCGGGTAGGGTTCTGTGGGGGCGCTCGGTTATGGCCTTGGCCTTGCTCGGGGCCTTGGGGCTGTTCGGCCAGGCAGCATGGGGAACAACAACAACCTTTTTAATCGTCCCTTTTATCATGTTCTGGCAACTACTAGATGGTTTTGTTCAGCTTAGGAAGGACCTCTAGCGATAATAATGCTACACAACTATCTCGACCAACCTTTTTAACTACCACAGATTCTTCCAAAGCAGCATAATTATCGTCTAAATATAACTAGAATACAATATAACACACGTCGCTGGTACTCAAAGGGTTAAGAGCTGCCCGGAAAAACCTTTAATAAAAACAGTATCATAGTCCAGAAATTTCACCAAAGAGCAATTTCGTAGTCTCTTTACATTGGCCGCACTCGAGTTACTTCCTATTTAAGGGGGGGTCACCGTTTTTTTTTTTTTTTGTTTTTTTTTTTTTTGTGTTTTTTTTTCCCTCTTTCCCTGGCTTGTATCCATTCGGCCCCATTCAGCCAACTGTTTTAAGACGTTTATCCCCATCCAGGTGTTGATTTCTTCCTGGCGAGCGATAGCGAGCCAGCATTGTATGGAGAAATCCGGCTTCGCCGGAGAAATTTTTCTATCGAAAAATGTACAAATTTAACTTGCTGTCAAAACAAAAATATATATATGCTGGCTCGCTACCGCTCGCCAGGAAAACATTGACACCTGAATGGGGGTAAACGTCTTAAAACAGTAAGCTAAATGGGGCCGAATGAAATACAAGCCAAAGAGAGAGAGGTAGAGAAAGAGAAAAAAAGCGAGGTGGGGTCCCTTAACAAACAAATATTAACCCAAACAGAAGGAGGAGTGTCCATGGAAAGCCCTCGTCTCGACCTATCCTTCGCTTTTCCGGCTTCCTTTCCTACTACGAACAACAGAAGTTTAGTGACTGCCGTTTTTCAGGTCCCTTTGCTCCCTCATGTTTAGCCCCATTCGTTTTCAGATGTTAAGATGTTTGCCCCATTAGTTAGTCGATTTTAAGACCTTTCGCCCCATTTCGTCGTCATATTAGACCTTTCGTGGCCATTGATAGTGAGCCTGTAATGTTGGAAGAACCGGCCTTTGGCCGGGAAATTTTTCTACCGAAAAATGTACAAATTAATCTAGAAGGGGGATCTAATGGATGTTTTTTAAATTTGATGAAGGTCTTGGGAGGAAACTAGAAAAATAATGGGAATAATGGGAAGCCCTCTCGGCCTTTCCTTCTTATTGCTATTCCGGCTTCTTTTCCTACTATGAACAACAAAGGTTTATAATTTATAGTCTATTTTTTTCCAGCTGAGGGTAAATTGCCATGTTACTCTCTTTGTTACTCAGCTATAAGGTAGACTTTGTAGCGAAATATGCTGTTAATTATGAAAACATGGCATAAATACGACACACAGCCATAGTAGTTTGATATTTCTCCATTAAGCATCGATAAATCAGCTACTAAGGGATTCAATTTATCATCAGCTGGAACACATTAGAGTATAGTGACTGCCCTAACGCCTGCACACTTCTTTTCTACCGCCGCTATATTGATATACACATTTCTTGAATTAAGGGGGGCGACCTGCTTTTTGTTTCTCTCTCTCTGGGTTGTATCCATTTGGCCCCATTCAGCCTGGTGTTTTAAGACGTGTATCCCCATCCAGGTGTCGATTTATACCTGGCGAGCGATAGCGAGCCACCATATTTTGGATAACGAGTTAGACAGTTGGCAAAATTTGTACATTCTTTTATAGAAAAATGTCTGGCCAAGCCAGATTTCTCCATAAAATATTGGCTCGCTATCGCTCGCCAGGAAAAATCCAACACCTGGATGGGGATAAATGTCTTAAAACAGTAGGCTGAATGAGGCAGAATAGATACAACCAAGACAGAGAAAAAAAGCAGGTCACCCCCCTTAGGAGACAAAGATCACATTCCACAATTCCCAGCCACTTGTGTAATGTATTGTCTTTTTGTGATTCTATGACATCTGTTTATAGACCGTATTTAGGTTTACCAATATACTGTAGTCTCTTTCACATTTTCATACTATCATTTTACTAACAGTAGGTGTATCTGGTATTTTTAGATTTGCGTGATAATGGTGTCGGCCTATGCGTCTCCAAAACGTAGCCATGAATATAAACAAGATGAACGTGCTCTTCAATTAACACCTGGGTTTTTCTATTCTCTATTCGTATCCGCTTCCCACGGACAAGATCAAACACACACACACACACACACACACACACACACACACACCCACACCCACACACACACATTATATATAAATGGATAGATATAGATGATAATAAACCCCACATTTGTACTCACCATGGTTTGCAGCAGAGCACAGCACACGCCCAGTAAGGAACACAAACAGTAATAATATAACCTTCATCGTGCACCCCACCACACTAGCCTCTCATAGGCTTCACGTACACCTCTTAATAGATGCACGGTTTTACTCTCTATAATATGTATGTTCAAAATTGGTGACTAAGACTGTATTTAGCAATTTAAAAAAATATTGTCAATGTTGAAATAGTTTTTTTTTATAGCAGTCTGAATAGCCTACTTTTAATGTGTTATTTATACATATATTTGATATGTATTAAAGATATTTTCTGTTGTAACGTATTCAAATTAGTAACAGTACCAATTGTTACTAATATTTTTTCAGTGTGGTCCCTTCTGAATTGTATCACTTATCTGACTTTTTTGTAAACTCAATTGTGGAGACCTCCGCACCACTGAAACACCGACAATCGTCTGACAATGCTTTAGGAAATATGAATGAAGAGGCTATAAATATGTCCTTTGTGGGCAGGGTTACCAAGTCAAGTCCGCTAGATAGTGTGGTAAATAAAAGCCTAAAATCGCTAGAATAAATAAGGAGACTATATGTCCTTTGTGCAGGGTTACCAAGTCAAGTCCGCTAGATAGTGTGGTAAATAAAACCCTAAAATCGCTAGAATAATACCGTAATCTCTAGAATACCACACTAAAATGGCTCAAGTCTCCAGTATATCGCTAGAATTCATGTGGCTAGATCTTAAAAAATGGCTCAAGTCTCCAGTATATCGCTAGAATTCATGTTGCTAGATCTTAAAAATTGCTTCTAGATCGAAATAAATCTAGCGGGAAGTAGCTAAAGAGGCTATGTTTGTGGGTCCAACATGGCGCCAGGCTGCTGATATGGTTTCCGGTCAGTGTACGTACAACCACAAATCTCACCGCTAATGGTGGTAAACGTGAGGTAGAAGAGGGCCCAGAATAAAACAAATACTTCCTCTTAAGGGGACATGGGCCGGTTTTCGGGACCACTTTCTCCCTCATGTTTAGCCCCATTAGTTTTCAGATGTTAAGATGTTTGCCCCATTAGTTAGTCGATTTTAAGACGTTTCGCCCCATTTCTTCGTCAATATTTAGACATTTCGTGCTATTTAGGTGTCGATTTTTTCCCAGGCGAACGATAGTGAGCTTGTAATGTTAGAAGAACCGGCCTTCGGCCGGGAAATTTTTCTATCGAAAAATGTACAAATAAATATAGAAGGGGGATCTTACGGATGTTTTTTTTAAATTTGATGGAGGTCTAGGGAGGAAAATAGAACAATTATGAATACATGCAAAAATCGCCCAAAATCTTACCCCCCCCCCCCCCCCCCCCTTAAGGACTCGCCTATAGCTGCTATATCCATTGGTCAGACAAGCTTGAGATCCTGTAGTAATAAATCAATAAATATATTTCTAAGTAAGTAAATAAATAAATAAACATATCTATCTATCTATCTATCTATCTACACGTGTATTTGTGAGATATACTTGAAGGGGTTGAAGGGGGATACGGGGATGGGAGGCCTTTTTGCATCTCCCCTGCCTAGCTCCAATAGTTTGGAAATATATAGTATTTCACCCCACTAGTTTCATTTGGGCGACCGAACATTGAAAATGTACACATTTAGCTTGAAGGGGGTCTGGGTGGCCATATTTTAGTTTACAGGAAGTCTGAACAGGCGTTTTTTGTTAACTTAGGTGTTAAACCATGACTCAACATAGGGCATCCCTTGTAGTACATATAAAAGTACATATACGTGTATGTTTGTCTATACGTGTATGTTTGTCATATATATGGCATTCATACATACATGTACACATATACGTGTATGTTTGTCATATATATGGCATTCATACATACATGTACACATATACGTGTATGTTTGTCATATATATGGCATTCATACATACATGTACACATATACGTGTATGTTTGTCATATATATGGCATTCATACATACATGTACACATATACGTGTATGTTTGTCATATATATGGCATTCATACATACATGTACACATATACGTGTATGTTTGTCTATTTCAGGAGTTCATAAACAAAGGAGTACAAAGGAAAACTAGGAAAAAACATATATATTGATCCTTACGAGGCTGCTTGTAACGGAACTACCTAACCTATGTGAAAGGGGCCCACCTCGTTGTTTTTTCTCTCCCTCTCTCTCTCTCTCTGGGTTGTTTCCATTCGGCCCCATTCAGCTTACTGTTTTAAGACATTTATCCCCATCCAGGTGTTGATTTTTTCCTGGCAAGCGAAAGCGAGCCATCATATTTTAAACAAATATTCCTGACAGCAGTCTAAATTTGTACATTTTTTCGACAGAAAAATTTGTCCGGCGAAGCCGGATTTCTCCATACATTGCTAGCTCGGTATCGCTCGCCAGGAAGAAATGGACACCTGGATGGGGATAAACGTCTTAAAACTGTTGGCTGAATGGGGACGAATGGATACAAGCCAGAGAAAGAGAGAAAAGGAGATAAAACAAAAACAGGTCATCCCCCCCCCCTTTAAAGAGTGCAGTGCTATTCGTTTGTACACGTAGTAAATCTGGGGTTGATAGTGAGACATTTATCTAGTTGAATTTTGCAAGTTTCAACAGTACTACACTCAATGACAGTAATAGGTAATCTATTTCATAGGCTTACTACTCGATTGAAACTTGAATTCTTTCTTCAGGTGAGTTATAAGGCTTTCCAATTATCTTACAACTATTTTCTCTAATGTAATTTGCATTGTAAGTTGACATCCACGTTGTCAATGCCTGTAATCATTTCAAACACTTAGATTAGGTCTCCTCTTAGTTAAACTTCGCTAGGTTAAGGGGAGGTTTTTAGAGTGTTTCCTAGACTTCATCAAGCTTGAAATTACACCCCCTTGACCCCTTTTCAAGATAAATTTGTACATTTTTCGGTAGAAAAATGTCCCGGCCAAAGGCCGGTTCCTCTTAAATTACAGGCTCGCTATCGCTCGCCAGGAAAAAATCGACACCTAAATGGGACGAAAGGTCTTAAAAGTGACATAAATGGGGTGAAACTTCTTAAAATCGCCAAACTAATGGGGCAAACATCTTAAAATCTCAAAAGCAATGGGGCTAGACATGAGAGAGAAAGGGGTCCAGAAAAAAGTCCCTCAAGTGGATATCTCCCCTTTATTAAACTGAACAGATTTATTAAGTGTTTTAGGCGTTCTTTATAATTATGACGTTGTCTCTTAGTTTAGGAATAATTTGGGGTACACTCCCAATGTATTCTGTCTAGTTGATCGATATCCTGTATGTTAAACTGAACAAGTTTACCTGTTTTAGGCGTCCTTCCTATGACGTATTCTTAGTCTAGGAATAATTTGTTGGTACCCTCCAATGTATTCTATCTAGTTGATCGATATCCTGTTGTTAAGGGGAAATGGTTCACTTTTTGGGCGAGTTTTGCATGTATTCATTATTTTTCTAGTTTCCTCCCTAGACCTCCATTAAATAAAAAAAAAAAAAATCCATTAGATCCCCCTTTTAGATTAATTTGTACATTTTTCGGTAGACAAATTTCCCGGCCGAAGGCCGGTTCTTCCAACATTACAGGCTCACTATCGTTCGCCAGGGGAAAAATCGACACCTAAATAGCACGAAAGGTCTAAATATATGTCTTCGTGGTGCGATGTATAAGGTGTTGATTTTCGGTGTGAGCATCCTGGGTTCGAGTCCACGGACTGCCACATGTGTTTGTAAATTTCATTAATCGATTTTAGGAGTATGGTTGGTTGTTGGAAGGAACATAATAATTGATATTGGTTCAGGAGTAATTTATCGAGAGGACTTCCCTAAGTGGTTAAGGCCCCATTAATTGCTCTTTCCATTCACATATGCATAGCCTACGTGAGTTGCAGTTGGGATGTGTGTACATGCTTAGATTGATATGCAGGATTCGAAGTTGCATAATAAATCGTAGGCAGTGTCCACCAACCTTTAACTGTCTTCGTGGTGCGATGTATAAGGTGTTGATTTTCGGTGTGAGCATCCTGGGTTCGAGTCCACGGACTGCCACATGTGTTTGTAAATTTCATTAATCGATTTTAGGAGTATGGTTGGTTGTTGGAAGGAACTTAATAATTGATATTGGTTCAGGAGTAATTTATCGAGAGGACTTCCCTAAGTGGTTAAGGCCCCATTAATTGCTCTTTCCATTCACATATGCATAGCCTACGTGAGTTGCAGTTGGGATGTGTGTACATGCTTAGATTGATATGCAGGATTCGAAGTTGCATAATAAATCGTAGGCAGTGTCCACCAACCTTTAACTGTCTTCGTGGTGCGATGTATAAGGTGTTGATTTTCGGTGTGAGCATCCTGGGTTCGAGTCCACGGACTGCCACATGTTTGTAAATTTCATTAATCGATTTTAGGAGTATGGTTGGTTGTTGGAAGGAACTTAATAATTGATATTGGTTCAGGAGTAATTTATCGAGAGGACTTCCCTAAGTGGTTAAGGCCCCATTAATTGCTCTTTCCATTCACATATGCATAGCCTACGTGAGTTGCAGTTGGGATGTGTGTACATGCTTAGATTGATATGCAGGATTCGAAGTTGCATAATAAATCGTAGGCAGTGTCCACCAACCTTTAACTGTCTTCGTGGTGCGATGTATAAGGTGTTGATTTTCGGTGTGAGCATCCTGGGTTCGAGTCCACGGACTGCCACATGTGTTTGTAAATTTCATTAATCGATTTTAGGAGTATGGTTGGTTGTTGGAAGGAACATAATAATTGATATTGGTTCAGGAGTAATTTATCGAGAGGACTTCCCTAAGTGGTTAAGGCCCCATTAATTGCTCTTTCCATTCACATATGCATAGCCTACGTGAGTTGCAGTTGGGATGTGTGTACATGCTTAGATTGATATGCAGGATTCGAAGTTGCATAATAAATCGTAGGCAGTGTCCACCAACCTTTAACTGTCTTCGTGGTGCGATGTATAAGGTGTTGATTTTCGGTGTGAGCATCCTGGGTTCGAGTCCACGGACTGCCACATGTGTTTGTAAATTTCATTAATCGATTTTAGGAGTATGGTTGGTTGTTGGAAGGAACTTAATAATTGATATTGGTTCAGGAGTAATTTATCGAGAGGACTTCCCTAAGTGGTTAAGGCCCCATTAATTGCTCTTTCCATTCACATATGCATAGCCTACGTGAGTTGCAGTTGGGATGTGTGTACATGCTTAGATTGATATGCAGGATTCGAAGTTGCATAATAAATCGTAGGCAGTGTCCACCAACCTTTAACTGTCTTCGTGGTGCGATGTATAAGGTGTTGATTTTCGGTGTGAGCATCCTGGGTTCGAGTCCACGGACTGCCACATGTGTTTGTAAATTTCATTAATCGATTTTAGGAGTATGGTTGGTTGTTGGAAGGAACATAATAATTGATATTGGTTCAGGAGTAATTTATCGAGAGGACTTCCCTAAGTGGTTAAGGCCCCATTAATTGCTCTTTCCATTCACATATGCATAGCCTACGTGAGTTGCAGTTGGGATGTGTGTACATGCTTAGATTGATATGCAGGATTCGAAGTTGCATAATAAATCGTAGGCAGTGTCCACCAACCTTTAACTGTCTTCGTGGTGCGATGTATAAGGTGTTGATTTTCGGTGTGAGCATCCTGGGTTCGAGTCCACGGACTGCCACATGTATTTGTAAATTTCATTAATCGATTTTAGGAGTATGGTTGGTTGTTGGAAGGAACATAATTATTGACGAAGAAATGGGGCGAAAGTTCTTAAAATCGACTAACTAATAGGGCAAACATCTTAGCATCAGAAAACTAATGTTGCTAAACATGAGGGAGAAAGTGGTCCAGAAAAACGGCCCATGTCCCCTTAAACTGAACAGGTTTAACTGTTTTAGGCGTTCTTCCTATGACGTATTCTTAGTCTAGGAATAATTTGTGGTACCGGTACCCTCCAATATATTCTCTACCAGTTTATCGATGTTCTTTTGATACAATGAACGCCAAAATTGTACACAGTATTCCAGAGGGAGCGCGTACAAAGAATTGTTTAAAGTGAAAAGAACATTTTCAGATTTGTATTCAAATGATCTTATTATTTTGTTTGTTTCCTTAAGGGAGCCCACCTCGCTTTTTTTCTCTTTCTCTCCCTCTCTCTTTGGCTTGTATCCATTCGGCCCCATTCAGCCTACTGTTTTAAGACGTTTACCCCCATTCAGATGTCAATATTTTCCTGGCGAGCGGTAGCGAGCTAGCATACATATATTTTAGTTTTAACAAGCTAAATTTGTACATTTTTCGATAGAAAAATGTTTCCGGCGAAGCCGAATTTCTCCATACAATGCTGGCTCGCTATCGCTCGCCAGGAAGAAATCGACACCTGGATGGGGATAAGAACCGTGGGTATAATTATTGCTGGCTGGGTTTTAAGGGGGAAGAGTTTATTTTTTGATCGATTATTTCATGTATTCATTATATTTGTTTTAGTTTCCTCCCTAGACCTCCATCAAACTTAAAATATCATCCATTAGATCCCCCTTCTAGATTAATGTGTACATTTTTCGGCAGAAAATTTTCCCGGCCAAAGGCCGGTTCTTCCAAAATTACAGGCTCACTTTAGTTCGTCAGGAAAAAAATTGACACCTAAATAGCACAAAAGGTCATAATATTGACAAAGAAATGGAGCGAAAGGTCTTACAATCGACAAATTAATGGGGGCAAACATTAAAATCTGAAAACTAATGGGGCTAAACATGAAGGAGAAGGGGATCCGGAAAAATTACCCATCTCCCCTTAAATTGTTTGGTATTGTTACTCCTAATTCAGTTATTTGTATCGGTGCATTTGATTTGACTGTCATTCATTGTATAGATTGATTTTTCCATTTAGTAACCTATATGCAGTACTGATTTTCAAATGAACATAGATTATATCATTGTTATTTATAGATGGCCTCGTTGATACAATTGGGTGAAGATTTGTCTTTACCTACAACAAAACGCCTCCCATATTTTCGTTTATCTGGCTACATTCAAACATTATATCTCCAGGAATGTCCTATTCTCCTTGTTTCATATTTAACCATGATTCGTTAATACCTATTACATTAGATTTATCTGTGAACACAATTTCCGCAAGGTCTGGAAATTGTTACGGATACTACGAGCATTTGCAAAAAAAAAAAAAAATAAATAAAAAAAAATGCTTAAATAGCATGGAAACTATCGCTATAGTGAGTTGACGGGGATAGTCGCAAAATCCCCTGTAGGTTATAAAAAAGATACAGATTAAAAGAAAAATTACAAATCACTAGAACAATATTGCCAAAGTGTAAACAAGTTGTATGTTATTGAGTTTGTAACCGCATATTCCAGGGTTCTATTCCTGTCGTATCCAGGGGAGGTGTTGTTGTGATTGATATGGGCTGTAATTTATTCGCTGTAAGTAGGCGAGAAATCATGACCTCTATCCTCTGTAACTCAAAAAGGGCTAGAGCAAATTGGTTGTAAATTTCCACATCTAATTCTTGACTGACTCTTCCCAAATGGTAGAAATATTAGGTCGATTACTCTAGTTGTTTTTGAGTTACAGTGGTTAGAGGTCATTGATTTTTCGCCTACTTACAGCGAATAGACTATAGCAACACTCCCCTGAAATAAGCTAGATATATTATCGAGTTGCATCAATGGAGGTGATACACTCGTGGCCACCCATAAGACAATCAAAGTATCTAGCACTAGATATTCCAATTTATTAATTTAACTCCCAACACTTGCCAATGACATTAATGAAAGCATGTGATAGTTTCATGACTTCACTGCAAAACCCACTGACATACTCTCAAAACCCCCTTGCTGTTCCTAACCTATTAGCATTGTAACCTCTGACTCAAAATATGCAATGGAAGACTGTACAGTCATATAGTCTATTTATTTTCAACTGACGATAAAGTGCAAAGTTCCCATCAAGATTCCTCGGTTATTTTTAAGATTTTGTAGTAAAATATCGTGCTAATTACACACACTTGGTCATTATATGATGCAGAGCCATAGCAGTTTCATATTTGTCCACTTGGTATCGCAAAATTAGCTACTAAGGAATTCAATTTAACGTCAGTTAAAAAGAAACCGATTATAGTATCTAAACTAGCAGGTATGGGAAAGACTGGACTGAGATAAACAGACAGAGGGGTGACGCCATCTATCAGAAGTCAAATATATTGACTTAAAACACCTGGCACCGTGACCGTTTGTGTGTGTGTGTGTGTGTGTGTGTGTGTGTGTGTGTGTGTGTGTGTGTGTGTGTGTGTGTGTGTGTGTGTGTGTGTGTGTGTGGTGTGTGTGTGTGTGTGTGTGTGTGTGTGTGTGTGTGTGTGTGTGTGTGTGTGTGTGTGTGTGTGTGTGTGTGTGTGTGTGTGTGTGTGTGTGTGTGTGTGTGTGTGTGTGTGTGTGTGGTTATTTAGATTTTAGAACCATATCCATTTTCAATGTGTGTGTTTTGCATAATTTCTAAACAATTTGGCAGTACCTTCCGATGTTTAACTGAGTGTTGTTATTGTTAATGTTATTGTTATGAAAATAAACAAAACCCTAACACATAATTTACACACACATACATATCGGATGGGCTAGTATTAACCCTTTCACGCATATGACGCGGTTTTGAGCCTATTGGGGATACTTTAAAGCCTTTGTTACCATCAGGGGTATTTATAAAACTTTAGTTTAGTTACTTCAACCTCTGCATTTGTCTTTGAGTTAGCTGTGGGCAGAAAACAAATTTTGGAGAGGTAATTATAAGAGTGAGAGAACTCTAGTTCTTATTGCTAATCTGGCGACCTCTGCGTCATAAAAGCGTGAAAGGGTTAAGGTGTTATCACATTTTCCGGCATGTTTGGATCGGCAAATTTATTTTGGCAAAGTTTCGGTATTTTTATAGGCTGGCATTGGTAACTAGTCGGGTATATTTTTCCTGCAGGTAAATTGAATGCCTTACTAGCTGATTTCTTGATACATACTGAAAAAGTATGAAACTACTTTGTCTGCGCCACATTAATGCTAAGTTTTCATAAATAACGTTTCGCTACTGGCAAAAAAATAACAATATATAAAATAAAATAAAACAAACACGAAAGCATATTATTTTAGCTCACAGTATTCTTTCACAGCTAGAAATGCTACCTGTAATATAATCGTTATCTGGCAGGAAGGAGTCTAGCCCGTCGCCTTCATGGTCAGCGTCGTATTCTCTATCGACGGAGTCCAGCAAGCCTGGAATGTTTATATCGTGGCGTTTACATGTAACAGTTGATAAGGTTTTCGGTAGCAAAATATACCTTTTCAATTTTGGTTTATTTCCTTCTTTTGCTTCCGTTTTCTCATAATTGTTTTCTGTTGAGGGCCTAGCATAATTTTTTTCTTTTGAGGCTCTAGCATAGTATTTCCCCATCGTCCGGTGACCTAAACCGTATCCGAAACTTCATAATTTTATATTAGGCTACATATTATATATTTATATTTGATTGATTCGTTTGTACTATGTAAACAGATTTACTTAAGGTTTAATTGTCTAATCAATGCTTTTGAATAATCAAATAAATGTATAATCTGTACACAAAGAACTATCAACAACCGAACACTTCAGAGCAGCCTGCAGTCCTGTAGGCTAATGATGTTTTGAGTCGAAAATGAAATGAGAAGAATGACAAATGATGATGCAACTTATCTACATTGTAGGCAACTTTATTTACACTCTTATGTCGTTGTTTGAGCCTTCTCTATCTTTACTTTATAAGTAAATAACAGTAATATCGTAGTTATAAGGTAGTAAACGTGATATTTATGTCAATTTATATTATTGACCGAGCGTGAGGTTCCCAAAATATATTAGTTAACGCTGAAAGAACCATTTTCTAAAACTTTGCGTTCGTTAAAGAAATCTTTAATTTTATAGGTAACTAATTTACTTTTACAAGACATGGATTTCTCCATTCAATGCTGGCTAGCTATCGCTCGCCAGGAAGAAATCGACACCTGGATGGGGATAAACGTCTTAAAACAGTTGGCTGAATGGGGCCGAATGGATACAAGCCAGAGAAAGAGAGAAAAAGAGAGAAAGATAGAAAAGCAGGTGACCCCCCTTAAAAGTGTATATAGATTTGAAAGCATTTCGCCTCATCATCTCTACTCCATTTACTAATGATCTCCAATCCCTCTTTAATCAACGCAATGATCTCTCTCTCTCTCTCTCTCTCTCTCTCTCTCTCTCTCTCTCTCTCTCTCTCTCTCTCTCTCTCTCTCTCTCTCTCTCGCTCTCTCTCTCTCTCTCTCTCTCTCTCTCTCTCTCTCTCTCTCTCTCTCTCTCTCTCTCGTTCTTGTGTTCAGGGGTAAATTATTTTGGACATTTGAATTAACCTTTTCACTTTTTTTTGTAATGCCCATAATTTGTTACAGTCCATAAATAACAATGATATATAGGCTACTTTCTTTATTATAGTCTGTTCAAACTAATTAGGCCAAAATCCTGACAATTAACTCCTTGTAACTAAGAAAGGGCTGGCGCAAATGGGCTCTAATTTGCCACACAAATTCCCTGGCTGACTGTTCCCAAATGGTAGGAAACAAATAGGGTAATTACTGTAGTCCTTACATAAACCTGAGTTCTTAATATATATTAATTCATGCAAAACATATATTTCACTAGGTATGCTGCTTATTTAGTTCACCTGTATATATATATATATATATATATATATATATATATATATATATATATATATATATAGCCATGTATATCTATCTATCTAACTATCGATCTGTCTATCGATCGATCTCTATCTATCTGTCTATCTATCTCTATCTATCTATCTATCTATATACGGTAATAATGGAAACAAGCTCGTGATGGTCTCACATATAGAAAACAAAACAAAACAAACACACACACACACACACACACACCCACACCCACACCCACACACACACACACACACATAATAAAAGTATAATTCTCACCCATATATTTCTTTCTCCCTCAAGCAATACTCCTTCCAAGACTCCATTCAAACTAAGATTACGCCCCATGGACCCCCTTCAAAATAAATCTGTACATTTTTTTGGTAAAAGAGTTTCTGGGCTGGAGGCTGATATGTCCTACATTGCAAGCTCCCTAGTAGAGCTTGCCCGGAAAATAATCGACACCTGAGTGGGGTGAAGCGTCTTATATTATACAAATATGGTGAAACGTCTTAAAATGTCCAACCTATGAAAGTAACACAGAGAGGGTCCAACATGACTCACCCCTGACGCAAAACCAAGATTTTTTTCTGGACCCCCTTCTCCCTCATGTTTAGATCCATTAGTTCAGATATTCTAAGACGGTGGCCCCATACATATGTGTGGGAATATATTGGATCCAGCCCTCCTGTACTGGAACTACAAGATAGTGGTCAGAATGTTTAAACTATTGATAATAAATGAACTATATATATATATATATATATATATATATATGTACTGTATATAGCAGGGAATAGAAATGTATGAAAGATTGTTAAAAGGTATAATTTTGTGTTTTCTCTATAGACCTCTATCAAGCTTTAATAAAATACCCCTAAGAGATAAATTTGTACATTTTTGGTATACAAACTTTCCAGCCGATGGCCAGTTGCTCCTAAATTGCAGGCTCACTATCGCTCAACACGAACAAAATAACACTTACATTTGTTTTTCCTATGTGGGTGAGGGAGGCAAAATGCGATTGCCTCCCCCAGAGTTGAAAGAGTGACATGGCACTAAAGGTTTCAACATTGACAGATAAATGGGGCGAAAGATCTTAAAGTCGAAAACCAATGGGATGAATGTCTTAAAATATCAAAACTAATGGGACAAACCAGGAGGGAGAAGGGGGTCCAGAAGTAACCCCCCTCAAGGTCTTACATTACATTATAAGATCGAGTAATCTATAATTTAAGGTTTGTGGATAATCATGCTTGATTTCAATGTGTTACACCTCCGTCGAAGATGAAGGCCTATGAATGAATAATAATAGTAACCTTATGAATTCATTTCATCTGCTGGAAATCCCCAACTGTAATGAATTCTACAGCACTAAGCCACGAAGACTATATAGCACTGTAAACTGTTGTAGCATAGCCGAGATTCGAACCCACGCGGCTAGTCGTCACCAACATAGCGCGTAGAGCCTTAGCTCGCTAGGCCACGCAAGGCCTATGAATGAGCAATTTTGAATGTTGTTGTGCTTGAGATTATCTATAATTATTACGCAGATGTTTTTCTTTGTCCTGCAAAAGTATATTAGTTACCTATCAAATGTGAGTTTTCTGTAAAGCGCACCAACATGCAGAAAATGGTTCTTTTAGCGCTAACTAATATATTTGTAGATTATATATATGTACCTATACTGTATATATATATATATATATATATATATATATATATATATATATATATATATATATATATATATATATATATATATATATATATATTTATACGTGAGCTACTACTAAAAATAAATTATACTCCCAGCCGGACTCAAATCACCGAATCAGGACGAGTGTTCATGCTTTAATGAACTACACCACGACGTGATAAAGGATACTAACTTAACCTTTTCATATATAAATTTAGAAGGGAAATCGTACTTGGAGAATGTATTTTAATTCATACACAAGTCGTAGGATTCATATTCCAGGATAATATACAAGAATGTTTATAAGTACCCCCCACACAACTCGGGTTATAGTGATTTAATTTAAATGCACATTTGTGCATTTTTAACACCTTAATGGCGGGCTAGGCGGTCTATTTGACCGTACCGCACAGCGTTTTTTTTTATACCCTAAATAGGGTTGTTTACGTGATAATTTTCATGCCTAAATAAGACCCAGAGCGTAAAACAAATATCTATTTTTGAAAGGGCGTAAACAGAGCTTTCCAATGACACCCGAATCATCCTTGTACGACCACTGGTTCTCTTGCAACGATCGTGCAACACGAGTGCAAAAACCCTGAAATAAGGTAATTTCCTTACATAATTCCCTGTGTAGCAAGTGAGAAAGGGGAGAGGAAAGTAGAATACAGTTCAGTATGTCCACGGTGGTCGTGGGGAGCGGTCATAAGGTTACTACGCTCATCCCACCGCTCAGCTTTCTCTCTCAGCAACATTACGTGCTGAAAATGGCGCTAGACAGCTGTCGTGCACCGCCACTTAGTCCAAATTTATTTCACTCGACATATGTTGCGCGCCGCCAATTAAGGGTTAATAATCAACATTCCTCAACCAGCTTAATGGGGTAAACATTCCAAATAATTGCCTCACTTATTATACTTTGTCTTTAGTTTAGTCTTCGATACTAGTGCACAATATCCTAGAAATGTTGCCGGAATTTTTTTAATTAAGGAAAATTGCCGATGATAGCTTTCGTGTGATACTCTCTTTTATAATTGAAATTATTCACCTTTCATTAATCAAATGATCTCTACTGTGATAGGGTTTGTACTGAAATATGATCAAGGAGTTAACCTAAGAAATAGGAACATAATACTTGTACTGAATGTTCTTGTCGGTGGTCTATCGTAGTGCGCTAAGGATATCACCACTTCGGAATTTTCAGTAAAGCATTACACATTTCCTCATTCTATTAGGGCCATAGCTAGACGATTTTACTCAGTTTAGGAAGGACATACGGGACTCGAATGGTTAAGTGAGATACGCTTTACCGTTTGGCTTTTGGAAAGCCTTTCAAATCTGAGTAAAAGTATCTATTGTCAGCAGGAATAAAGTGCAAGATACTGACAGGGTTAAGAAGTTCAATGTTGTTCACTGGAGGGACCACCATATAGCTGTTCTTGTGAACCATGATGTGCTGGCGCTTGGGCTGCAGGCTGCCAAACAAGAAATAAGTCAAAACCAATCCTATAACCGAGTTCATACGTACATTTTAAGCCATTACTACTAAATATCCTATATCATAATTATCCCTAACAGTTTTTTATGGAAGTGATAACATTGCCAAATACTGGAATATCAGGCTATTTTTCTTGTAATCCTTCTCAAAGATTTCGTATTATTCCAACCTTAAGACCAAATTTTCCCGGATGTGATTAAAATAGGACCATACATTTTTTCCTGGGGGACTATTTCTTCTACACATGACCTTAATAGTGGGCAATTAAATTCAGTTCAGTTCATTGTCGGGTTCCCAGAGGGCTTTTCTTGGGTAGCATAACGTGTGCAGGAACAGACGAACGAGTGTAACCCCCCCCCCCATTTTTTTCTTCTCTCTCTCTCTCTCTCTCTCTCTCTCTCTCTCTCTCTCTCTCTCTCTCTCTCTCTCTCTCTCTCTCTCTCTCTCTCTCTCTCTCTCTCTCTCTCTCTCTCTCTCTCTCTCTCTTATAACAACTACTTCAAACTGGGTAATATTCTAGAATATTTATTGGATCAGGTAAGATATAACAACTAACTATACATTACACAGGTAATATGTAACACCTAACTCATAGACGATATGATATTATTATGTTCCTTCCAACAACCAACCATACTCCTAAAATCGATTAATGAAATTTATAGAGTTGCTATACGATTAGGCAAGGTGTTAAACCCTTTTGTACCGGTTCCGTCCTTATAACTTTATTCTGGCTACTATTAGACGATTTTACTCAGTTTAAAAAGGGCCTCCAGCAGTTAACACGCTTCGAACTATCTCACTTGACCTTTTTTACAACATAGATCCTTCTTAAACTACACAAAATCGTCTGAATATAGCTAGAATCAAATTAAAAAGACGTTGTCGGCACAGAAGGGGTTAACAGCAGCTCAAGCTAGGCAATATTCTAGGATATCAATAATATCAGGTGAATTACAATATATAATGTTCTCATAATATTCTATGATGTAATATCAATACAGGATTGTGTAATATGTAATTACTCGAAGTATCCGAGTCTTTCTACTACAAGCTCCCTATGGAATTTGTGGTGTTCCTTTTTGAACGAACGAATAGTTAAAATTTTATCCACAACCTGGTCTAACCAATCCTGTTTAGTGAAATTAATTAATTAGATTATTGCTAAAGGTTCAGGTACATTTAATAGCGAGGTCGTTCCTTAGAGATCTGTGCTCCATTTTTTTTTCTTTTTCCTATATTCCAACTTACTTCCTCTTGGGCATAGGCTGAGAGCCTTAACATTCACCGCTTTACAATGAACAGTGAAGCCCGTGAGGTCTTGTTCCAGTCTAGGGAGTGAGACATGTGAAGCACGTAGAGTACAACGAGCACCTGCCATCTTGCCTTCACATGAGGCACGGTGCTCACTCATGGCCCGAAACGACCCCATCTCTGAAGCCACCTCGTTCCCGTGCTTCACTGTCTCACCCCCTACACTCGGACTCTCACACTTACACACATACAACGCCACCTGTGTGCCTTCCGGCTGGCTCAGTTGATAGCGTGCCTGATTCCCACCTTGAAGGTCTCGCGTTCAATCCCCGCTCAGATTGAAAAGTTTTTCTGGGATACAGCCGGCGGTTACCATCTCCCCATGAGCAAGGGGGATGGGTAATGGTCTCTGGTAGACTAAAGAAAGCCAAGCGCTTGCGAATCCTCGAAGGAGGAGAGACGGGCGCTATATAAGTAACCAGAAGATTATTATTATTATTATTATTCCTTTCACTTAAAACATTAGGCTAAACAGTGTGCAGTTGGGTTTAAGTACATGATTAGATTGATATCTAGTATTCGATAAATGTATATATTATAATCGTCGTCATGTACTTAATCTTTTAATTATCTTGATGATGTAATGGTTTTGAGTGTTTAAGATCTGTATATGGTAACCCTGGTTCAAATCCGGGGTGGAACACATGCTTTCATTAATTTCACTAGGTGGTGTTTGGTGTTGTGAGTGAAATTAATTAATTAGATTATTCCTTCGGTTGACATTTGGAAATCCTGGGACTGGTGTTGTTGAATGGTTTTGCTTGTTAACCCATTCAGTATCGGCGACGTCCTGTTCGTTATATGCAGGGAACTTTTAAATGATAAAGTTTAGCTTCGGAATGACCTAAGCATAAAAAGGCTACAAACTACTATCCCAATCCTTCCTTTGTAGGTACCACTGGTCCTTCCTAAGCGGAATAAAATCGTCTGATACTTGCCGGAATGTAGCGAAAAAAACGTCGTTGGTACTGAATGGGTTAAGGGGGTAATACTCGTTGTTTATTAGTTTTGAGGTTTTAAGATGTTCATTTCGTTAGTTTGCCGATGTTGAGACCTTCGCCCTCATTTTTTGTCAATATTAAGACCTTTCGTGCCCTTTGGGTGTCGATTATTTCCTGGCGAGCAATAGCGAGCCTCTAATTTTTAGAAGGAACCGGCCTTCGGCCGGGACAATACAAATGTATCTTGAAAGGGGGTCTTGGGGGTGCTTTTCTAAGGTTGATGGAGGTCTAGCGAGGAAACTAAAAAATAAATTAATATATATATATATATACAGTATATACGGTATATATATATATATATATAGACCAAAAACCAAGCACTACGCCCTTAAAATGACAGTCGGTAAAAGATTGTTTTTTATGTTATACCAAACGTTGAGTGTTTCAATCTATATCGTTTAATTCCCTCCTTTTAATGATTAGATAGCCACGATGTTGTGTGTTCTGTTGTTCGTATAGACATATGTTGGTATGGTGTTATGTAATTTCTTCTATCTCTTACAGTTATAGGAAAACTGCTGACCAATATTCTAATAATAATTTTGCTTTTTCTGTTTACAATTTGTCCATCTCATATGCGGTACTTAGTAAAGATCCAGCAAATGACCCTACTATGTCTCTCAACGTCTCAACGCTGTAAAAACACAAAAACAAAAAACGTTTGGACTATTCCACTCTAATATTAGACAAAAAAGCTATGACATTACAAATGTACTTTTTTGTCATGAAAATCCGCAAATATTACACCTCGATAATTAATTGACTGACTTTATTTAAGGGGTTAGTGGCTGTTTTTTGTATCTATTAATTCATGAATTCATTTAGTTTTAAGTTTCTTCGCAAGACCTCCCTCAAACTTAGAAAAAACACCCTTATGACCCTTAAGATTAATTTGTACATTTTTCGGTAGAATTTGTTTCCGGCCGAAGGCCGGTTCCTCTTATAATTACAGGCTCGCTATCGCTCGCCAAGAAAAAATTGACACCTAAATGGCACGATTGGTCTTAAAATTGACAACGAAATGTAGCTAAAGGTCTTAAAATCGCCAAAGTAAAGGGCCGAACCTCTTCAAATCTGAAAACTAATGGTGCTAAACACGAGGTAGAGGACCATAAAATCCAAACACTACGGTACCCCCTTAACGGGATTTTGAGTATGCACATTAAAGGTATATTCATTGCCCAGCTTCACTCTTAGATTTATGTGTGATTTGTGGTTCTCTCACTCTGTAAGCGTATTATTTGATTAGCTTGTGCATTTGTTATATTATCTGATAGATATTACTCTTAAGGGGAGATGGGTCGTTTTTCTAGACACCCTTCTCTCTCATGTTTAGCCCATTTAGTTTTCAGATTTTATGATGTTTGCCCCATTAGTTTGTCGATGTTAAGACATTTCGCGCCATTTCTTTGTCAATATTAAGACCTTTCGTGTTATTTAGGTGTTTTTTTTCCTGGCGAACGAAAGTGAGCCTGTAATTTTTGGAAGAATCGGCCTTTGGCCGGGACATTTTTCTACCGAAAAATGTACAAATTAATCTAGAAGGGGGATATAATGGATGTTTTATTAATTGTGATGGAGGTCTAGGGAGGTATCCAAAACAAATTATATAAAGATATATAAATGAGGAAATAAATACGCATATCCCCCCTTAAGTTTCTTAGTACTCGACTTATCCCAGCAATAATAAGTGTTCTTCGGGTACTTCTGATGGCACCCTGTATTTGTCTACATACATAACAAAGCCACTCCAACAGCTTCCTCTCTCTCCAACACCCCTTCTCCCCTCTCTACACTCTTCAGAAAAAAATAGGAAAAAGTAGAATGTAGATACGAGGTGCCGTTGTAAAGGCTTATATCCCTCAATACCTTCACCTGACCTGACCTATATGTAGCAGTGGGGCTCATCAGTCAATTATGGTGACCGGACAACTCAATCAGTAGACCATTTCAACCAGTGCCAAATCAACCAATACGGTTAGATTAGGCTAGGTTAGGTTAGGATAGGTTAGTACTATATTTTGGTACTGGTTTGGTTGGTCTTGGTTGATTTGGCACTGGTTGAGAGCTACTCGTTGAAATGGTCTACTGCTTGAGGGTTTGGTTAGGTTAGGTTAGTACTATATTTTGGCACTGGTTTGGTTGGTCTTGGGTTAATTTGGCACTGGTTGAGAGCTACTGGTTGAAATGGTCTACTGGTTGAGATGTCCTGGAACCGTCAATTACAGTACTCGAAAGAATGTAAAGATTTGGTATACATTTCTCGTGAGGACCAGGGCAGTATAATGACGCATGCTTTCATCTTATCCTTTCTATCATTCAACAATAATAATTATTATTATATGCAGCTTTGGAAAAATCTCTGCAATCAGAGGGGTAAAATCTATGTCTGTATTCCCTTTGATATCAATAGACACCTTCTAAATTTAAGGGGGGTGACCTGCTTTTTAAATCTTTCTCTCCTTTTCTCTCTTTCCCTGGCTTTTATCAATTCGGCCCCATTCAGCCAACTGTTTTAAGACGTTTATCCCCATCCAGGAGTTGATTTCTTCCTGGCGAGCGAAAGCGAGCCAGCATTGTATGGAGAAATCCGGCTTTGCCGGAGAAATTTTTCTATCGAAAAATGTACAAACTTAGCTTGCTGTCAAGACAAAAATATATATAGGCCTATGCTGGCTCGCTACCGCTCGCCAAGAAAATATTGACACCTGGATGGGGGTAAACGTCTTAAAATAGTAGGTTGAATGGGGCCGAATGGATATAAGCCAAAGAGAGAGAGAGAGAAAGAGAAAAAAAGCGAGGTGTGCTCCCTTAATACAGCTGTCTAATAATAAACAACATTAGATGAAGGAAAGCGAATTGGTATACTGAAAGCTTGAAAGGGTTTTGTTGATCCCTGAATAGCTCCATTTGTTATGAGGTACAAAGAGATGAAGCTATTTGAGGCACAGACATTCAACCCCCACTTTGATAGGACCAGCCCTCCATAAAACTATATTTCCTCATAATAAACGTGGCAGCTTATTATTCTCATCACAATTCATCTTGAGTGTTTCACTATATTTGCGTCTTTTGTACAGTCGCGCTAATAAGTGATGTCTCGGCACCAAGTATGTTTTGATCAATAATTGGTATCAGCAATATCTAAGCTTCATTTCTTCATATCGAGTGAAATCTACAAACATATTCCTACACTTACCCACCCTATTCAACATCTGACAGACATTCATACAGCACAGAGCAAGCCAAACGTAATGACAGGAGGGACATGACTTATTAGCGCGACTGTACAGACTACTAATTATTCAGCTTCAGGGGCCATCCACTCACCACTGACGACCAATCATATTCAGTCTGTATCATACTTAGTTGGTATAAAGGTTTGTTAATTTGAACGAAATATTATAGTCCGTTCATTCTAGGCTGGGAAGAAATCGTAACCTCTAACATCTGTAACTCAAAAAGGGCTAGAGTAAATAAGCTGTCTATACATATATTCCCTAGCCAAGTCTTCCTATTTGGTAGAAATATTAGCTCGATTACTCTAGTCCTTTTTTGAGTTATGAGAGATTAGGGGTTACGATTTCTGCCCATCCTACAATGAACGGACTATAGTTATGAATTCAGGGCCCCTTCATTATATTTTATATATAAATCTATAAGTAACTTATTCATATATCAATGTTAAGCTCTTCATTTAGGCTATTAGAGTATCCTTTCTTCACCAAGCCAGTTCTATTCATATTATGAAGGACTAATTTGAGTCAAGTATATTTATTTATTTACTTATTTATGTATATATTTATTTTTCACTTATTATTATTTTTTTTCAATGGGTCCTAATAGTATGTATGTATGTATATATGTATTTATGTATGTATTTACTCATACCCAATCCCCACTTTTCCTTTTTTTGAGGGGGGGGGGGGGGGGGGGGGGTGGCGACTTAAGACAGAGCCCGAATAGGGACATCACAACAGAAAACAATGAACACACAAAAACAAAATACAAGTTGACACACATCTAGGTACGCGTTGGATTATTTTTTATCGTCTGTAATGTAGCAAAAGTAGGCTTAAGTTTTTCAAATGACTTTCAGATTACATTCAATGTCTCCGGGATACTAATACTTCAAATGACTTTATAATTAATGTAAAGAATTTCAAGTGATTCTCAATAGCATCACATTGAATGAGCTAATGAGGAGCTACTAAATTAACCACCACCGAGTTAATGATCGTCCACTTCCCATTATACTTCTTTGGGATTTATATAATTGTCGAAAAACACTAAATATTCTGAATGATATGCTTTTTACAGTCGTGGATAGGAATGTCTGGCCAATATATGGAGGTACCTGTTATGATACCCTGTATTTTGATGCAATGCTTGAGCCAAAATAACAAAACAACTGGGATTGACTTGTAGTAATCATTAGGACATTTCCAAGTAATTTGTGTCTACAACTGTATGCTTGGTAGTTTGACACACACCTATGGCAAACATTATCTGGCAGTTTTATTTTCCAATATCCGGCTTTGAGTTGGCATTCTTGGAAATAAACATCAAATGGTATCAAACAGATCAATAACTCACTAGTATTAACCCCTACTGTACCAGAAGGTATTACCATAAATGTACCCTCCAGTACCAGGCAATGAGGCCAAAATGGCTTCAGAGTCGAGAGAGAATACCCTTCCACCTCAAAATTGGAGGAATACTGAGCCAGCTAAGCTGCGAGACCTTGAATATAAGCCGAGAAGTGTTGTCAAGGTCTCAAAACAGTGCGTATAAGTCACGGTACCTGGTACCGCTCTATACGGGCAGTTACAACTACTGCATAGTACTGACGGTGATCTTCTGTCGCGGGTACTGATGAGTGACTTTATTACTGACGGCGATTCGCCGTCGCTGGCACAGTAAGTGTTAAGTTAGTACCAGAAACTGATACCTATCTCAGACAATTGAAAATACACTTCAGATATATGTGATGAAAAGGTATTTCCAGAATCAGTAGCACCCTAGAATATTCGCTGATATAAGTGCCTGTGTGCCTCAACTACAGTGCCGTAAACCATCAACCCGGTTATTGCTTTTGTATGTTTGAAGGAAAGGACTCGAAAATATTCTAGAAGACTCGAGGATACAAAGGATGAGACTTGGACTTACAGAAGCCCCCAAAAGACACAATGATACAAAGGAAGAGACTCTTAAGAAACCACAGAAGGCGCAGAGGTTGAGATTGACGATTCATATCCCTCCACACTTAACAACCCATGATCTCCGATGTTCGACAGGATCACAGATCAGTTTAGAAGCGAAGAAACCTCTGATTGTTCCATTTAGCGGTCCAACATCTCTGCCCAGAACATTCCCAACTCAGCCCAGGTCCTTACCTAGCTCACCTGGTGGTGCAACACCTACCCCAACTCCTCCCAGGACATTGCCTTCTGGCTCACAGGAGAGCGGTGCCAGTGCCATAACATTTCCAACTTGGCCCAGGACCTTCCTGGCCCTCCCGGCGACTCAACACCTTCCACAACCCTCCCCTGAATATCTACACACTGTAAGCTTACTAATCCTTTCAAAATATCACAGAAACAACCAGTGGGCGGCACCATCGCTGTGATTGGCCCAAAGAGTCTACCAGCAGCCATTCTGGGAACAGCTGTAACAAAAGACGAGGCTCTATGATCATGAGTTGGCCCATATCGACCTCAGATTCTGGAGCTGGAAGCCAGAACATCAGAGACTCCCACTGGGCTCACACTCCCTATTCCCCTTGAGAATCCCGCCGAGCTCAACTCTCCTACTCACCTCCCGAAAGAGAGCAAGAGTTTGGGTATCACGACCAGAATGGTGGATGGCACTGGCAAGAATAGAGGCTTAATAAATAAAGGTTTAGACGATTTGGCTGGCAGCCCATCTTGAGAAAAAGAACAATTGACAAGATCCTCCTACCTGACACAGCCACCACTGGACTCGGTTCTCGAGCCCAAGTATCTCAAGGTAGAAGAGCTAAAGCAGCTGATAGCCGGTGCCATATCGTGGAAGCCTGACGCCTACACCAAAGAGCTGGAGCAACATTGGAGAGAAGAATTGCCCCGTCCAGCTAGCTCAGTTGATAACGTCCTTGCCTACAACCCAGCTGGCTCAGCTTCAATCCTCGTTCAGGTTGAAAAACAAATCTGAGATATAGCTGGTGGTTGCCATCGCCCCTTGAGTAAGAGATATGGGTAATGGTCTCTGGTTGATTAATGTGGTCAAGAGCTTGTGAATTCTCGAAGCAGGTAATATGGTTGATATTTAAGTAACCAGACAATTATTATTAATTTTATTATTACACTGGCTGCTTGGAAGAGGGACCAACGACGACGTTGAATGCCCACCTGAAGATTGATCTCCTCCCTACGACACTGAGGCCCGTTGTCTGGTACATGACGAAGGAGCTGCACCTGTGACACCAAAGCCAGCCGCCCGGTAATTTATAAAGGAGCTGCCACTATGACACCGAGGCCAACTGCCCGGCTAACCTCTGAAACCCCTCCAGCTCAAAATGTAACCACGCTACCCACTCGTCTTGTGCCACCAAGGCCCGCCACCCGGTAGATATTTTGTTGTATATGTTTTCCCGATTTATATTTGTGTTATTGTTTTGTGTTGTTTACACATTACTTACATATAAATACATACACTGTAAATACAATCTATTGTCCATTTTTCATAACTAGGTGAGTTTTTACTTTAATCCATTAAGGTAAAGAACTCTAGTTCAAACTGGTTGAAAGATGGTACTGTGTAATAGGTTTTTGTGCTTCTTTTGAAACTGAAAGATGATATTTGGACATAGTACCATCAGCTAATCAGCTTGTAGAAAAATTATCTTTCTAAAAGCATTACAGTGGAAACTCACTAGATTAACTCCTGGAGACGCAGAACCGCGAATCGAGAGGTTTGGAAGTTTTTCCTAAAGTGTACAACCACGTTGATTGGTTCCCAAGCCAGGGCCAACCTCCAGAAACTTGGTGGCAAGAGAATAAACAACTCTATCCACGTGAAATTTTCGTTAAAAATAGCAATCGATGTGAAGAAACTAGGTAAGCTATTGGCAAAGCTGTGTGACAATACATCACAGAGCAAGAAAATCAATATTCAATCAAGTTGCCAGTGTTTGTACACAATCAGACAGGGGAATACCACGCCCTTTAAAGAAGGCCGATTCCTACGTCCCAGAAACCGTTTACAGTCAGGTGTACCTGATTATATTCTTCGTATAGGCCTACATCAAATTGACATTCATTCTTGACAATATGAATCTTGTTATTATATACTCCCGTGCTATCTAATCTGTATGACTCGTTGGTATTTGCAGTGTATGATATATATATAGAGAGAGAGAAAACTAGCATCATCAAATGTAATGAAATGTTCCCAGCTAATGTCTGCATAATTTTTATGTCCGCATGTTTTATTAGCGCATTACATTAGTGCCAGTTTCCTGTGGAAAGGGTCAGCTCAGCGTTGCCAATTTACCTACTTTCCCGCTAGATCTACAGGTATCTACTTGGTGGATCTAGAGGCAATTTTTTACATCTAGCGACATGAACTCGGGTAATATACGGGAGATTTGAGCGATTTTAGAGCGATATTGTAGAGATTGTGGCATTATTCTAGCGATGTTCGGCATATATTTACTATGTAGCGGACTTGATTTGGTAACCCTGGGTGGGCTGGACATCTGAGCCACGACAAGTAGTGTAATAGGCGACAAGTGGGCTACTGTCCCGTCCCCTTACACTCCAGCACTCTGACACTCAAGTTGGGAGGCTAGTTGTGTGGCTTGTTATATCTACTGTAACTTGCTGTGTATTTGTCAATGTGTGTGTGTGTGTGTGTGTGTGTGTGTGTGTGTGTGTGTGTGTGTGTGTGTGTGTGTGTGTGTGTGTGTGTGTGTGTGAGAGAGAGAGATAGGAAGAGAAACTTGACTTAATAACCTTTATTTATCGCATACTAGATGAGGGCAGACAATAATCAATGTCGATACAAATATTTTTAGTGATACAATATTTCAGCGAGAGAGAGAGAGAGAGAGAGAGAGAGAGAGAGAGAGAGAGAGAGAGAGAGAGAGCGAGAGAGAGAGAGAGAGAGAGAGAGAGAGAGAGAGAGAGAGAGAGAGAGAGAGAGAGAGAGAGAGAGAGAGAGAGAGAGAGAGAGAGAGAGAGAGAGAGAGAGAGAGAGAGAGAGAGAGAGAGAGAGAGAGAGAGAGAGAGAGAGAGAGAGAGAGAGAGAGAGAGAGAGAGATCCTCACTTGCCAGAGCAGTACTGAAGGGAAAAGCGTTCGTGTGATACCTGCTTACAAGATCAAAATTATCGTTAAATTAACAGTAAATAATGACGATCGATAACTGTATTCAATATTACTGTGTCTTAACTGTATCAGCCTCTAAATTATGGTAGTAAGGAGCATATACTGTAACTATAGTCGGTTTGTTTGCAGCTGATGGTAAATCCCTTAGCAACTGATTACTCCATAATTAATGGAATAATACGAAACTGCACCATCTCTACGTCCTAATATTGCCAACTTTTCACAATTAATAACATACTTCGCTACAAAATGTTCGTAATAGCAGAACAGTCAGGAGGGAGACATGCCACTTAATGATCAGCTGAAAAAACAATATATATATATATATATATATACCGGTATATATATATATATATATATATAGTGTAAAACTCGCTAGGAAAATTGAAACAATGGAACACCAAGCTTTCGTCTATTCTCTCAAGACATCTTCTGGGTAATACAAGAAAACAGGGAGAGAGTGAGGCTTAAATACCCGTCCTAAATCATCTGTGAGTTGCTAACTAGCATATAAATACAAACAGTGTTGCCAGCCTACTGCCTGTTGCCATATTTTTTTTCAAAACCCATAAACCTGATAAACCTCTTCGTCCTATCATCAGTTCAGTAGGGTCTGCCACTTATACATTATCTAAATGGCTTAGTAAGTTGTTATCCCCTTTAGTTGGCACGGTCTCTGATTCACATGTAAAAAACTCCAGTGATTTAATTAGTAAAATTAGAAACAACAACTCACCTTGCAAACTAATATGTTTTGATGTTAATTCCTTATTTACAAAAGTGCCAGTTCATGACTTACTAGGTTTTGTGAAAGATGATTTGCCAATAAGTAATAATGTTTTCATGAAGCTAATTGAATTGTGCGTCCTCAACACTAACTTTGCTGTGAATGGTAGGTTTTTTCGGCAAACATTTGGTTGCGCAATGGGAAATCCACTCTCCCCGATCATTTCTAACCTGTTTATGGAATATTTTGAGACTCGGTTTTTACCTAAAATATGTAACTTTAGACTTCCTTGGTTTAGATATGTTAACGACATTTTGTGTCTTTGGCCTACCAATCAAATCACCATTCATTCCTTAATAAACTTAACGATCTTGTCCCCTCGATTTCATTCAAAATTGAAGAAGAAGTAAACAATAAACTACATTTCCTTGATACCATGATTATAAATAATAATGGTCACTTAAAATTTAAAGTATATAGAAAGCCGACTCTTGTAGATTCCTATATTCATTTTTTCTCCAACCATCATATTAAAGTAAAACTGTCAATTTGTTCAGGTATGTTTCTAAGAGCATTAAGGATATGTAACCCAGAATTCATAGATAACGAATACAAACAAATCTATAATCTAGCCAAGACACTCTGCTATCCTGAAAGTCTTGTTGATCAAAGTTTAGCCAAAGCCGAAAAAAACTTCTATAATGTAAATAATAAAGCTCCCTTTTTCAAGGAAAAATATCTTAGTTTTGCCATATCATGATGAATTAACACGTTTCACAACATCTCTCAAGGATTTGAATATAAATGTAGTATTCAATTATGAAAACTCCGTCAAGTCTACTTTGATCAAAAACAGCCCTAAAATGATGCAGGTGGTGTATATTTCATTCCGTGTAAAGGATGTAATGACATATACATAGGACAAACTGGAAAAAGAGTAGAGGTGAGAGTTAAACAACACAAACAATCAGTAAGGTTAGCTCAAGAATCTAATGGTATTTTTAAACATAAACAAAGACAAAACCATCATGCAAATTGGGATGAGGCTAAGATGATCTACTGGTCAAGCTGCTATTATGAAAGACTATTTGCCGAGTCCGCCTTGATCAGAGATTGTATAAACACTATGAATCTAAATGATGGCCTTTACAAAATAGATAACATCCTGCTAAATCTCCTCAATGAAAATGATAAAATAAAAAGAGCTAGAAATAGATGTCCAGACCGTCAGATCATAGATTGAAACAGCTTGTAGTTTGACACCTGACCCTTTATGTGAGGTCTATCCTCATAGTATTAGATATTTAGGTACCTTATTAATACTATACACATGAGATATGATCACTATGTATTTTCTTTGTGTTTTGTTTTGTTTTATAATAATTATTGTATATATGTATGTTTATGTATGTATACAGTACATGTGTGTGTGTAAGTAGGTGTGTGTATGTATATGTGTGTTTATGTATAATTTATATACTGTGTAGCTGTGAGGGGGATTTGCCAGGTGTGGGCTATTCGGCCTTATAAGTAGGGTTGGCTGTGGGTAGGATCTGCCTTGTGTGACCAATCGGCTTTATGCAGACTCCCATAATTTTTTGTTTCTTTTTCTATTTTTCTTATATATGTAATTTGTATGTGTATGTATGTAATGTATGTGTGTATACAGTATGCATGTATATGTGTATGTATATGTAATTATATGTATTTCTATAGGTATATGTATGTCTTCATATTTACATAAGTTACGATAACAGTTTGAAAGGGATCTGCAAGTTCATTGATGTGTATCAAATTGTATATATGATTTGATTGTATAGTCAGGCACATTTCAATGTATATATGTACACATATTTTGTATATATAATAAGTATGTTCCTAAAAATATGGCAACAGGCAGTAGGCTGGCAACACTTTTTGTATTTATATGCTAGTTAGCAACTGATATATGATTTAGGACTGGTATTTAAGCCTCACTCTCCCCCTGTTTTCTTGTATTACCCTGAAGATGTCTTGAGAGAATAGACGAAAGCTTGGTGTTCCATTGTTTCAATTTTCCTAGCGAGTTTTACTACATAATTTGATCACACGTATTTGTGATTTTACCGCCATATATATATATATATATATATATATATATATATATATATATATATATATATATATATATATATATATATATATATATATATATATATACTGTATACCGGTGTATATAATTATATAACAGAGGAGAGGAACACACCGGTATGATTGTGACCGTTAAGATTACGGTATTATGTTGGCAATAGGGCTACCTATCGTGTGGCCGTAAAATCATAGGAATCATTTGAATAGTGAATGTTCATAGCTGCAGTATTTTAATGTATATATTTTTTCGTTTCAGGTATGTCTGGGTTGTGATTACGGGAGGGTGAACCAGGTGTGTTGCTGAACTACAGGTGGTCTGACTACTGGTAAGGTGACAGGTGGTGGTTTATAACGCTTGCTCTCTCTCTCTCTCTCTCTCTCTCTCTCTCTCTCTCTCTCTCTCTCTCTCTCTCTCTCTCTCTCTCTCTCTCTCTCTCTCTCTCTGCTCTCTGCTCTCTCTGCTCTCTCTCTCTCTCTCTCTCTCTCTCTCTCTCTCTCTCTCTCTCTCTCTCTCTCTCTCTCTCTCTCTCTCTCTCTCTCTCTCTCTCTCTCTCTCTCTCTCTCTCTCTCTCTCTCTCTCTCTCTCTCTCTCTCTCTCTCTCGAACGGGTAGCGATTATCAATAATAAGTAACACCCTGTTCTTAACATTAATCATCGATTATAAACCTCAATGTACTTGAATAAACTAATTAAAGCATATGGTCCTCCCGGGATTCGAACTCGGGACACCACACGCAGAACTTTGTTTGGTGGATTACGTGATAGGCTTTGGTCTGTAACCTATATGGGCAGAGGTGAAATCTGTATTGGCTGAGTGGCCAAGTTTGGTCTGTGGCTGTTTTGGTGTATGACCATTTTTGTCTGTGGCCGTTTTTGGTGAGGTCCACAGCTGATTTGGTGTGTGGCTGTTTTGGTCCACGGACTATTTTAGTCGTTGGTGTCCAGTGAATTCACTATATCAAAATAATTCAATTATGTTCAAACATTTTAGACATAATAGTATTTTAAAAATTTAGTGGTTAGGCCCCTAAACCCCCAGAAGGTGTTATCCAATCATAAACATTTGGTTGTGTGTGCGAGGTCATTAAGTAATCAGTATTTGTCACAGTGTGTATTTAAGGGGAGGTCTCCACTTGAGGGATTGTTTTCTTGACCCCTTTCTCCCTCATGTTTAGCCCCATTGCTTTTGATATTATAAACCGTTTGCCCCATTAGTTTAGCGATTTTAAGAAGTTTCACCCCATATTAAGACCTTTCGTGCAATTCAGGTGTCTATTTTATCCTGGCGAGCGATAGCGAGCCTGTAATTTAAGAGGAACCGGCCTTCGGCCGGGACATTTTTCTACCGAAAAATGTACAAATTTATCTTAAAAGGGACTCGAGGGGGTGTAATTTTAAGCTTGATGGAGTTCTAGGGAAGAAACTAAATACCTCCCCTTAAGGATGTTGTTTCTTTCGGGGGGAAGGGGGGGGGGGGGGGGGGTTCAGTAATTGATATACTGATTTTGTCGAAAACTTAATCGTATCTATAATTATACCAAATACAGGCAGGCACTGACTGAAGTTTCATGTTAATCCCTTCCCTTAACTTTTGAGAACGCCTATTTATAAATAGACAGAAACAGACAGACAGCCAGCGATGATTATGCAATTTCCGTAAGTTTTTTTTGGGCGGAGATGATTATTTCATACATAAGCACTATATCCCTATAAACTTAAGGGAAGGTTTTTAGTTTGGTCTCTAGATATCCTTCAAGCTTAAGATTACATCCCCTTGAGCCCCTTTCAAGATAAATTTTTGCATTTTTCGGTAGAAAAATGTCCCGGCCGAAGGCCGATGCCCCTTAAATTACAGGCTCGCTATCGCTCGCCAGGATAAAATCGACACCTAAATGGCACGAATGGTCTTAAAATTGACAGAAATGGGGCGAGGGTTCTTAAAATCGTCAAAATAATGGGGCGAACGTCTTAACATTAGGAAAACAATGGGGCTAAACATGAGGGAGAAAGGACTCAAGAAAAAAATCCCTCAAGTGGATAATCTCCCCTTAACCCACTCATTAAACTCTTAACCCCTTCTGTACCGGTGATGTCTTTTCTATTTTATTCTAGCTATATTTAGTAGGCGATATTATGCAGCTTAGGGGAAGGTATTTAGTTTGTTCCCTAGACCTCCATCAAGCTTAAAATTACACCCCCTTGAGTCCCTTTCAAGATAAATTTGTTCATTTTTCGGTAGAAAAATGTCCCGGCCGAAGGCCGGTTCCTCTTAAATTACAGGCTCGCTATCGCTCGCCAGGATAAAATCAACACCTGAATTGCACGAAAGGTCTTAATATAGGGTGAAAGTTCTTAACATCGCTAAACTAATGGGGCAAACGTTTTATAATATCAAAAGCAATGGGGCTAAACATGAGGGAGAAAGGGGTCAAGACAAAAATCCCTCAAGTGGAGATCTCCCCTTAAGAAGGATCTGTGGTAGTAAAAAGGACTTAAGTGAGATAGTTCGAAGCCTGTTACTTGTTGGAAGCCCTTTTTTAAACTGGATTAAAATCGTCTAATAGTAGCCAGAAGTGAGTGAAAAGGACGGCACCGGCAGCGAAGGGGTTAAAGATATATATACTAAAATGGTTAGTTAAGTTGCATCATGCCGTGGTGGACGGGGTTAAAGCATAGGCTCTCGTCCTGACTATCCGTGGTTTGATCCTGAGTGGTGGTAGAAACATTTATTAAGGGGAGGTATTTAGTTTGTTCGCTAGACCTCCATCAAGCTTGAAATTACACCCCCTTTGATCCTCTTTCAAGATAAATTTGTACATTTTTCGGTAGAAAAATTTCCCGGCCAAAGGCCGGTTCCTTTTAAATTACAGGCTCGCTATCGCTCGCCAGGATAAAATCGACACTTGAATGGCACGAGAGGTCTTAATATGGGGTGAAAGTTCTTAAAATCGCTAAACTAATGGGGCAAAATGTTTATAATATCAAAAGCAATGGGGATAAACATGAGGGAGAAAGGGGTCAAGAAAAAAACTCTCAAGTGGAGATCTCCCCTTAATGTAACTCACGTGTATTTAACCCTCTCACGACCATATGACGCAGAGGTTGCCAGATTAGCAATATTAAATAGAGTTCTCTCACTCTTATAATTACCTCTCCGAAATTAGTTTTCTGCCCACAGCTAACTCAAAGACAACTGCAGAGGTTGAAGTAACTAACTAAAGGTTTCTAAATACCGCTGATGGTAACAAAGGCTTTAAAGTATCCCTAATAGGCTCAAAATTGCGTCAAGAACGTGAGAGGGTTAAGAGAATATACGCTTCATACAATATATACAGTATATGTCATGAGTCACCAACCTATCTCAGTTATCGGGGTCACATGTGGCATTATTGTATTTGTTTGTGAAAACTGTGGAGGAATTGTTGATGGTTAATACTCAGTAATTACCACAGTGAATCTAGTTCAATATATGCAGTAATTCCAATTGTAAATTAGAAATACAACACCTATTAATGATTGTATTTAATAATTAATTCTAATAAGTTTTGAAGCCCCAAAAACATTTAAAGGAACCTCCGAGTGTCTGTGTTTTTTTCCTATATTCCAACTTACTCTCTCTTGGACATAGACTGACAGACTGTACATTCAACCGTTGAACACTGTGAAGCCCGTGAGGTTATTTATCTTTGTAAATGCAATAGATCCAAGTATAGTACATCAAATTGTCCTATGGCTATAATGAGACGAAATATAATACACACTAGACAGCCTGGGTGGTTACTAGACGGTGGCGATGGGTGGAGGGGTGTGGCAGGGGGGAGGGGGGGGGGATGGTAGGGGGTGGATGAAGGAGATTAACTATGACTGGTAGGGATTAAGGTGAGGGAATGAGGTGGAGGGAGAAGGGGGTGGGTAGGGGGTAGTAAAGGAGTACAAAGGAGTACAAAGGAAATCAAGCAACAACAGATCTAGTGACCCTTCTAGGTTGCTTGTCCTCCAAAACACTGAGGATCAAATGTCCAAACAGTGGTTTAGAGTGGGTAAGGGAACATTGGAAAGAGAATTACTGCCCTGGAACTAATGTCCGTGGCAGGCTTAGGAAGTTAGTAGGGGACAGATGGGTTAGTAACTGAGGGGGGGGATAAAATAAAGTTAGGGAGTTAGGGAGGGAAGGAGGGAGGAGGAAGAATCGTGGGAGGGGGTGGGGTGTAGGGAGGGGGGGAATGAGGTGGAGGGAGAAGGGAAAGAAGGGGAGGGAAGGAGGAGAGGGAGGGAATGGGTGGGTGTAGTTAGTCATATGCGTCAACTTACCAACATGTACAATATTCACCCTGACGAACGAATGCCGTAGAAACATAATGTAATATTTGAAAACGTGAGGAACGTGGTATTTTTGTCATTAAGGTGGTAGTGGATATATTTTGGTCTATTATTTTATATATATGCTAAGAGTTTCCTAGCTATGCAAAACAAAATCGTAGACCTCCATCAAGTTTAAAAAAAAAAAAAAAAAAAAAAAAAAAAAAAAAAAAAAAAAAAAAAAAAAAACACACACACACACACACACACACACACACACACACACACACACACACACTCCCTAGACCCTCCCCCCCCCCCCCCTTGCAAAATATATTTGTATATATTTCGGTAGAACTATGTCCCGTCCGAAGTCCTCCTAGAATTACAGGCTTGCTATCGCTCGCCAGGAACAAATCGATTCCTAAATGGCACGAAAGGTCTATACATTTACAAAGAAATGGGGAGAAAGGTCTTAAATCGTCAAACGAATGGAACGAACGTCTTTAAATATAAAAGTTAATGTGACTTAACATAAGACAGAAATAACAACTACCTCCCCCTTAAGGGTAACTTCGTGCCTTAATCTTCCTTAAGTGTGGAGTAGACAACACCTCTCCTCATGATTAAGGGAAGTGACCTGCTTTTTTTCCTCTCTCTCTGGGTTGTATCCATTCAGCCTACTGTTTTAAGACGCTTATCCCCATCCAGGTGTTTATTTATATCTGGCGAGCGATAGCGAGCCACCATAATTTCGATATGAGTTAGACAGTTGGCTAAATTTGTTAATTTTTCGATAGAATTTTTTTCCCGGCGAAGCCGGGTTTCTCAATAAAATGCTGGCTCGCTATCGTTCGCCAGGAAAAAATTGACGTCTGGATGAGGATAAATGTCTTAAAACAGCAGGCTGAATGGGGCCGAATGGATACAACCAAGAAAGATAAAAATCAGGTCACCCCCCTTAAACCTTAGAAGATTATGAAGCATTTTGACAATATATTCTGGGTGTCATTAGTCCTTGGAGTACCAGCGACGTGTGGTGTATTGTATTCTAGCTACATTTACACGATAATATGCAGCTTAGGAAGGATCTGTGGTAGTTGAAAGGGTTGGTTGAGATAGTTTGAAGCCTTATTATTGCTAGAGGGCCTTCCTAAGCTGAATACAATCGTCGAATAGTTGCCAGAATATGAAGAAAAGGACGTCGCCGGTACTGTAGGGGTTAAACGATTTTATACAGCTAAGGAAGAATTCGTGGGAATGAAAAGGGTTACTAAATTAACTCAATTAACCCTCTGACTTCCCTATACCCTTCCTAATCTTGTTTTTGTATTTTGTTCTATGTGGATGAGGGAGACAAAAGGCAAAGCTGCCTATGTCAAGTGCCTCCTCCAGAGTTGAAAGAGTGACAGGGCCAAAATCAAGGAATGTACCAGCCAAAATCGTCTAATAATAGCCAGAAAACAGAACAGAAATACGTAATCGGATCTTGTAAGGGTAAAGCATAGGACCATAAGGAAAGAATGGGTGGTAAATACGGGAGATACTGAAGGTGAACACGGTGAAGGAGGGGCAGAAGGAGTTGGAGGGGGAGGAGAAGAAGGAGAGGTAAACACGTAAATAAAGAATGAGGAGGGAGAGGCTGGGATGAAAGATGAAAGAAAGAATGAAGGAAGAAGGCAGGCGGTGGAAGGGAAATATGAGACAATAAGTTGGTGTATGCGGAGAGAGAGAGACAGACAGAGAGAGATTTACATATATTTACATAGATACCTTGACCACACAGACCTTACGATCCCAGCGAGATGGTCAGGGCTTCATTCTAGTAGAGATAGCTAATCCGAGAGTAAGGGACAGTGGAAGGAAAGGATAGCGAAGAACATAGTAGAGAGAGAGAGAGAGAGAGAGAGAGAGAGAGAGAGAGAGAGAGAGCCAGCCAACCAGTGCATCAAGGCATTATAGTGTGCTTAGCTAATAAACTTTGGGTAGCAACATATTTTATAGAAGAGTTGTAACGATAAACGAGAATGTTATGTAAAGATGACCTAAAATGTTACATATTATATCAAGGGAAATGAGTAATGTGGTGGTGATAACAGTGGATCCAAATTCGAAATAACAGGAAACTATTATGAATAAATCCATTACTACAGAGATAGCAACAGAAAGACGAAAAGTAAACTTAAATCACGAAATACATGGGAATCCCAATGGGCAATTATTTAAGGATCGCTCTGTATAATGGTAGTGGTAAACGCTTCCACTCTAACCGATCATATGGTAGCCTGTTTCATCCCACCCCAGCAAACTATCGGATCTCTTATATTCTAAATACATGTAATAATTCATTTAAGGGGAGGTTTTTAGTTTGTTTCCTACTCCTCCAGCAATCTAAAAATGTCACCCCCTTGACCCCCTTTCAAGATAAATTTGTACATTTTTCGGTAGAAAAATGTCCCGGCCAAAGGCCGGTTCCTGTTAAATTACAGGCTCGCTATCGCTCGCCAGGATAAAATCGACACCTGAATGGCACGAAAGGTCTTGATATGGGGTGAACGTTCTTAAAATCGCTAAACTAATGGGGCGAATGTTTTATAATATCAAAAGCAATGGGGCTAAACATGAGGGAGAAAGGGGTCAAGAAAAAAGTCCCTCAAGTGGAGATCTCCCCTTAAGCAGACTACTTATTCTCAGTAAGCAATTTCAACATTAATTCATTGTCTTACGAACTTTGGCTTGGCCCGTCTCTTTCTCCCTGTATAATCTCTAGTCTACCCCGTATTTGTGAGATATTGTACACACACACACTTATCTCTCTCTCTCTCTCTTTCTCTTTCTCTCTCTCTCTCTCTCTCTCTCTCTCTCTCTCTCTCTCTCTCTCTCTCTCTCTCTCTCTACTGTAGATTCAATGTCGGATAAGGGAAGTTCATTAATTAAGGACAAGTATGGTGACTGATAAATGAAACGTGCATTGTAGTAAAGATAAGATAGTGATTATAAATATAGATTAGGCGAAAGTTTGCTGATAAAGGCTAAAGGGAAATGAGGTTTATATGAAGAGTGAAAATTAACTTGCAATATATATATATATATGTGTGATATATTGAAAACACACTGGGGAAGAAAATACTAGAATGAAAACAAATAGAAGGTGGAAAAGGATAATGCAATATAAAATAATGGAGGAATTAAATTACATAGACAAAATAAAAACTTACATTCGAGACCTAGAATTATCACTGAACATTCGTAGGTTTTACTTTGAGCTTTCAGTCGTTTTGCTCAAAAAGCAATCCGCCTCTACAGTAGGTATGTCTTATGGTCATGTTAAAACAGAGGATACAAGAGTTTGACTCTTACAGTACCGGCGACGTATTTTGTATTTTATTTCAGCTACATTTACGCGATTTTGCGAAGTTTATGAAGGGTATGTGGTAGCTAAATAGAATGATTGAGATAGTCTGTAGTCTTGCAATTGGTAGACGTCCTTCCTGAGCTGAATGATTGAGATAGTGTGTAGTCTTGCAATTGGTAGACGTCCTTCCTGAGCTGAATGATTGAGATAGTGTGTAGTCTTGCAATGGATAGACGTCCTTCCTGAGCTGAATGATTGAGATAGTCTGTAGTCTTGCAATGGATAGACGTCCTTCCTGAGCTGAATGATTGAGATAGTGTGTAGTCTTGCAATGGGTAGACGTCCTTCCTGAGCTGAATGATTGAGATAGTCTGTAGTCTTGCAATTGGTAGACGTCCTTCCTGAGCTGAATGATTGAGATAGTGTGTAGTGTTGCAATTGGTAGACGTCCTTCCTGAGCTGAATGATTGAGATAGTGTGTAGTCTTGCAATGGGTAGACGTCCTTCCTGAGCTGAATGAAATCGTCTAATAGTTGCCAGAATATAATGAAAAGGGCGTCACCGGTACTGCACGGGTAAGAACATGGATGGAAGAGTTGACAATATACTGGTACGTGATGCGAGTTGTGTATCCAGAAAGAGATAAACAGTGATTTGGAAAGGAATGTGGCAACATGAGCATGGAGACTATTACAAAACGTTATAATGGAAGGCAAGCAACATGGATCTAATTGTTTTGATGAAGCTTCTTGTTAACCCTTTCTGTACTGGCGACGCGTTTATCATTTCTTTCTAGCTAGATATAGACCATTTTGTGCAGTTTAAGAAGGATCTGTGGTAGTCAAAATGGTCAAGTGAGACAGTTCAAAGCCTGTTATTTGCTGGAAACCCTTGGAAAACCCCTTTTAAACTTAATACAATCATCTAAGAGTAGCCAGAATATAATTAAAAGTGCGTCACCTGTAATGAAAGGGTTAAGGGGGATGGACGTATGTATTTGCTTATTTATTATTTATCTTCATATTATTTAATTAGTTTCCTCCCTAGACCTCCATCAAACTTAAAAAATATACCCCCTACAGTCACCCCCCTTCAAGATCAATATACCCCCTACACCCCCCTTCAAGATCAATATACCCCCTACACCCCCCTTCAAGATCAATATACCCCCTACAGTCACCCCCCTTCAATATCAATATACCCCCTACACCCCCCTTCAAGATCAATATACCCCCTACACCCCCCTTCAAGATCAATATACCCCCTACAGTCACCCCCCTTCAAGATAAATTTGTACAATTTTTGGTAGAAAAATGTCCCGGCCGAAGGGTTCCTCCTAAAAATTTCAGGCTTGCTACCGCTCGCCAAGAAAATATCGACACCTAAATTGCACGAAAGGTCTTAATATTGACAATAAAATGGGGTGAAATATCTTGAAATCGCCAAACAAATGAAACGAACGTCTTAAAATCTGAAAACCAATATGGCTAAACATGAGGGAGGATGGGGGGCCAGACAAATTAACCATCTCCCCTTTATGGGAGGCCGACTAAACCAGTGGGTTTGCTATATCTACGGCCATATTTGATAGCTATTTATATATTTGACCCTTTCAAGGTCCGATACGCACTTATAATCTGTTTCTTGCCATTATTAGACGATCGATTTTATTCAGATTAGGAAGGGTAGGCTATATGGAAGTCAGAGGGTTAGTAGAGTTAATATTTACCCTTTTAATTATCCCAGCTCCTTCCTAAGCTGTATAAAACCGTCCAATGATAGCCAGAATTAACTCTCAAAATGCTTCATATTTTTCAAAGGGTTCTGAACCAGGCTTTATTTGTTTTGTATGTTGGTTAATAGACAGTCGAAATTCTATAATAATCTAAAACACATCAATTAGAGTTATATGCAGCTGAAATGGTAACACTTTTTACTGCAATAAATGGTAACACTTTTTACTGCAATAAATGGTAACACTTTTTACTGCAATAAATGGTAACACTTTTTACTGCAATACATGTAATAATACGTAGTTCCTGAAAGAGTCATGTTAAACTTAAACTGATACTCGGAGTAAATTAGCCTCTTAACCACTTCTGTACCGGCGACGTACTTTAGATTTGATTATAGGGATATTTAGACGATTTTGTGCAGCTTAAGATGGATATGTGGCAGTGAAAAAGCTACTAACCTCCCCCTCAATACTGGAAACCACACAGTCTAAGAACGGATCGACCGGTGACTACTGGTGGTGTATTGCCTAGGGCTGCACTCCAGAAGAATACACCACTAAAACACTAACCATACCAGTACCACTTTCTCTATATTTTGCTGACTGAAGGGGAGATTGCCACTTGAAGGATTTTTTCTTGACCCCTTTCTCCCTCATGTTTAGCCCCATTGCTTTTGATATTATAAAACGTTTGCCCCATTAGTTTAGCGATTTTAAGAATTTTCACCCCATATTAAGACCTTTCGTGCAATTCAGGTGTCGATTTTATCCTGGCGAGCGATAACGAGCCTGTAATTTAAGAGGAACCGGCCTTTGGCCGGGACATTTTTCTACCGAAAAATGTACAAATTTATCTTGAAAGGGACTCAAGGGAGTGTAATTTTAAGCTTGATGGAGGTCTAGGGAACAAACTAAATACCTCCCCTTAATATTCTTGTTTCTTTTATGTCCAATCCTCTTCCTTCTCACGTAAACACTTTCTAATATATATATATATATATATATATATATATATATATATATAGAGAGAGAGAGAGAGAGAGAGTGAGAGTGAGTGTGTGTCAGAGGGCTAGAGTATGGCAGTCGTGGATAAGATAAAAGGTGATAGAAAGGATGTACTGTGACATTACAACGACAGAGAGAGAGAGTGAGTGAGAGACAGAGGGCTAGAGTATGGCAGTCGTGGATAAGATAACAGGTGATAGAAAGGATGTACTGTGACATTACAACGATAGAGAGAGAGAGAGAGATAGAGAGAGAGAGAGAGAGAGAGAGAGAGAGAGAGAGAGAGAGAGAGCTACATAGAGCTACATAGAGCTACATAGATACACAGACCACACAGACCTCAAGGTCCTTACTAGGCAGTCTGGCCTTACAAACTATAATATGCATATATGCATATATACACATACACACATACACATACATACATATACATATATATATATATATATATACACATACATATACACATACATACATACACACATATATACAGTATATATATACATACTGTACAGTGCACACACATACATATACATACATTATTTTTTTTTTTTTTTTTTTTTTTTTTTTTTTTTTTTTTCCATTCATATCACCCCAGCCCTCTGCAGATAGAGGTCAAGCCTTCCCTTGAAGGCGTTTATTGTGTCGCTCTCCACCACTCTCGCTGGTAGTTTATTCCACTCTGTCGCCACACTGTAGGTGAAGAAACTCTTTGTGACATCTAGGTTTGCCTTTTTGGTTTTAATTTCATTCCATTTCCGCGAGTTTGATTAGTATTGTTTAATGTGAATAGTGCATTTACATCGACTTTGTCGAAACCTTTTAGTATCTTAAAGCACTCAATAAGCTGACCCCTCAACCTCCTCTTTTTTAATGAGAACAGGTTCAATCGTTTAAGTCTTTCTTCATATGGTTTATTTCTTAATGAGGGTATCATCTTCGTCGCTCTACGCTGTACTGACTCGAGTCTTACAATGTCCTTGATCAGATAAGGTGACCAGAACTGCACACCATATTCAAGGTGGGGCCTCACCATACTCTTGAACAGTGGCACTATTACGTTTTCATGTTTATATGTAAATTTTCGTTTAATAAAGCCCAATGCTATGTTTGCCTTATTTGCAGCTGCTATACATTGGTCGGAAGTTTTTAGGTTTTCAGATATTAGTACCCCTAGGTCTTTTACTACCGTTGCGGTTTTTATTTGTTTGCCATTCATTTCGTATTTGTATTTCATATTTCTGCTACCAACCTGCAGCACCTGACATTTATCGACATTGAAGGGCATCTGCCATTTTTTCGACCACTCTGATATCTTGTTTAAATCAGATTGCAACGCATTTCTATCATCTTCGTTCAGGACTGTATTTCCTATTTTTGTATCGTCGGCGAATTTGGAAATGGTGTTGTTTACCCCTACATCGATATCGTTAATGTAAATGAGAAACAGGACCGGTCCAAGGACTGAACCCTGTGGAACTCCACTAGTGACAGGCTCCCACTCCGATTCCACTCCATTTATCACCACTCTCTGTCTTCTGTCCGTAAGCCAATTTTTTATCCAAGAATGAATTTCACCTTTGATACCTATCCTCTCCAGTTTAGCCAATAGTTTTCGGTGAGGCACCTTGTCGAAAGCTTTTGAAAGTCCAAGAAGATTATATCTAGTGATTTCGTCATGTCGTTATATGTGAATAGTTTGTTATAAAATTCAATCAAATTTGTTAGGCATGACTTATTTGATCTAAAGCCGTGTTGACTATTTTTGATTAGGTTGTTTGATTCGAGGTAATCTACAATCTTATCTCTAATGATTTTTTCCATGATTTTTCCTACAATTGAAGTTAGGCTAATTGGTCTGTAATTACTCGCTTTGGCCTTGCTACCCTTCTTGTATATCGGCGTAATGTTCGCATCTTTCCAATCACTCGGTACAATCCCCTGTAGTAGTGATAAGTTAAATAGTTGTGTCAGGGGTTTTGCTATTTCGTCCTTGACATTCTTAATTATTTTCGGGTGGAGCATGTCGGGTCCCGGGGTCTTATTTACATTTAAATTACTCAATTTGCTTTGTACTTCGGTAACACTGATGGTGAAATCTCCTATCTCATGAGTTGAGGTGTTATTTTCAAGGGTATGATCGATAATTTCTTCTGTGAAAACTGAGCCAAAATATTTGTTGAGCAGATTTGCCGTGTTTGTGTCGCCTGTTATTGTCTGGCCATCTTCTATTAGCGGTCCGATTCCGCTTTTGATCTGTTTATTTTTGTTTACGTAACTGTAGAATTTTTTGGGGTTTGTGGCACTTTCTCTGGCAATAGTCATTTCGTAATTTTGTTTGTTCGCCCTAATTATTTTTTTCACTTCCCTTCTACTATTTTTGTACAAGTTTTTAATTACTTCAGTGTTTGTGTTATTTTTTACAAGTTTGTGGAGTTGATTCCTTTTCCTTATTGCCTTGCCAATGTCTCTACTGTACCAAGGGGGCATACTTGATTTCGTACTACGTTTTGGTTTCATGGGTACAAATTGTTTATGCGCTTCTGTAATTGTAGACTTAAAATGTCAGAGAGAGAGAGAGAGAGAGAGAGAGAGAGAGAGAGAGAGAGAGAGAGATTCGAACCCAGAGTTGCGAATGGCCCAATGAGTGGATAATGAGTATACCACTTCAATTCTATATAATGTAAAGGTGAACAGCATGAACCCCTTGAGGATCATGATGAGTTAGGGCAGTTTAAGGGGAGGTTTTTAGTTTGGTCTCTAGATATCCATCAAGCTTAAGATTACACCCCCTTGAGCCCCTTTCAAGATAAATTTGTACATTTTTCGGTAGAAAAATGTCCCGGCTGAAAGCCGGTTCCTCTTAAATTACAGGCTCGCTATCGCTCGCCAGGATAAAATCGACACCTAAATTGCACGAAAGGTCTTAAAATTGACAGAAATGGGTTGAAAGTTCTTAAAATCGTCAAAATAATGGGGCGAACGTCTTAAAATTAGAAAAGCAATGGGGCTAAACATGAGGGAGAAAGGAGTAAAAAAAAAACTCCCTCAAGTGGAGATCTCCCCTTAATGTGGCTCTCGTGAGACGATTGTATACAGCTTTGGTAGGATCTATGGGAAGTTGAAGGGTAACGACTGTCTCAATTAACTCAATGACTTCCATATACCCCTCCTAAGCTAACTAAAATCGTCTAATGATAGCCAGAATCAACTGTCAAAGCCCGTCACGATCCTCAAGGGGCTAATTAAGTTGTTTAGCATACAGTAAGTTCTGTACAGTCTCTGTCACAAACTCGTGTACATTATGAGCTCTCGTGTTCATTAAGCCAACCTCTGAAATGTAAGTATCAGCTAAAGAGTTAAATGGGGACGGTTGATTTTTCTGGCTTCTCTTCTCCCTCTTGTTTAACCGCATTCGTTTTCAGATTTGAAGATGTTCGGCCCATTAGTTTGGCTGTTTTAAGACCGTTCACCCCATTTGTTGTCAATATTTCGACCTTTCGTGCCATTTATATATACCGGTAGACCAATACATAAATCATTCCCCCTTAAGATAGAGTCAAAGAAGCCCGAGGTTGAACTTTAAGATATATAGTTACAATATTCGTGACCACTACTATACTCTCTAGAACATAAATCGTGGCCTTATGTTTTTCTGAAGCTTTCCCGAACTAACTTCAATCTTCTCATTAACCCTTTGCTGCTCAAGTGTTCCCAATCGAGCAAGAATTTGTCTTAAGGCGATGTCACACGAGCGATTTTTCGTCAATGTTTAAGGGCAATTGCTTCCAAATTTCTTAAGCATTTCTCTTCTCATAATCTGCTCTCAGATCGCCAGTATGGCTTCCTTAAGGGTCGCTCTACTGGTGATCTTCTTTCATATCTTACTAACTCTTGGTCATCCTCCTTTCGGGACTTCGGTGAGACTTTTTCTATTGCACAAGACATATCGAAAGCCTTCGATAGTCTGGCACAAATCTTTAATTTCTAAACTACCCTCCTTCGGTTTCTATCCCTCCATCTGTGCCTTTGTCTCTAATTTCCTTTCCGGCCGTTCCATAGCCGCGGTTGTGGACGACCATTTTTCACTTCCTCACCCTATAAACTCCGGTGTTCCTCAGGGCTCTGTCCTATCTCCTATTCTCTTTCTAATTTTTATAAATGACCTCCTCAACTGTACCTCAATTCCCATCCATTCATACGCAGACGACTCAACCTTACACTACTGTGACTACTCCATTAGCTTTTCAGAACGCCCCAGCCAGCAATCCCTCAACGACAAACGACAAACGTAATGAAGCCATAGAATGATAGAACTCTTAAATTCTGATCTAAATACTATCTCCAATTGGGGAAGAGAAAACCTTGTTACCTTTAATGCTTCCAAAACCCAATTTCTCCATCTATCTACCTGTAAGGAACTCCCAGCGGACTATCCCTTATTCTTCAACAATACAAAAATCAATCCTTCATCTTCTCTCAATATTCTTGGTGTCTCTTTTTTCTTCTGCTCTCAGTTGGAAGGACCATATTACCAGTCTTGCTAAGGCAGCCTCCCAGAAGCTGGGTGTGCTCAACCGCCTTAGGGGGTTCTTTACCCCTGCACAACTTCTTGCTCTGTACAGGGGCATAGTGCGTCCTTGTATTGAGTATTGTTCACATGTGTGGGGAGGTTCCTCTCACACCGCTCTCCTAGACAAAGTTGAAAGGAAGGCCTTTCAATCATTAACTCCCGTCCACTCACCAACTCTCTGCAATCTCTCTCTCTCCGCCGCAATGTTGCATCTCTCTCGCTATTCTATCGCTACTATAATAATCAGTGTTCCTCCGAGCTTTCCCAGTGTATACCACCTCCTTTACGTAGGGCACGTGGTACCCGTCTTGCAACTAAATCCTACCCCTACTCTGTGCAACTCTCCAACCCGAGAGTGAAACGTTACTCTCAGTCTTTGTTCTACTCAACAGCTGAGCTCTGGAACTCTCTCCCAGAACCAGTCTTTCCCTCTTCCTATGACTTAAATTGCTTCAAACTCCGTGTGTCCAGGCATTTTGGCTCGAACGTCCCTTGATTTTGGCCCTGTCACTCTTTCAACTATGGGGGAGGCACTCGCAATAGGCAGTTCTGCCTTTTGCCTCCCTCAATCACATAGGAAAAAACCCAAAACAAAAACAATTGAAGTCTGACAGCTTCAATATTTAAATTCCGCAAGAATTAATCTACCTATAATAATCTACCTTCGACCTAGTTTTCGATTCCAAAGCGATGAAGACTCAAATCAGTACGGGAATAAACTTGCTCATCGAAAATTGCCAGAAAAAACGCTCGTGTGACATCACCTTTAGAGTGTCCACTGTATTGCTTCAAAGTAAAGGACAGAGCAAGATTATGCAATATTTCTACTAGTGTAAGCAAATGATCAAGCACATGAACCACGTAATTAATAGGGAAGGGTTTTTTTTGGTCGATTTTCTCTTTGTGTATATATATATATATATATATATATATATATATATATATATATATATATATATATATATATATATATATATATATATATATATATATATATATATATATATATATATATATATATATAGTTCCCTCCCTATACCTCCATCAACTTAAACAAAAATATATATATATAAATAAATAAACAAATAAACCCAATATCCCCGTCCAAGATATATTTTTATATTTTTCTGTAGACAAATTTCCCTCCTAAATTACAGGCTCGTTTGCGTTTGCCAGTAAAATATCGACACCTGAATGACACGAAAAGTCTTATTGTTGACAAAGAAAAAGGACGAAAGGTCTTAAAATCGCCAAACTAATGGGCCTAATGTCGTGAAATCTGATAACTAATGGGGCTAAGCTTGGGGGAGAAGGGGTTCCAGAAAACCCAACCATCTCCCCTTAATGATCGCGGTGCACCAGGAAAAAAGTAGGAAGAGACACGAACCAGGATGGGGGGTGGGGGGGGGTTATTGATTGAGTAAACAATTAGCTATGGTATTAACCCCTTCTGTACCGGCGACGTCTTTTTTATATGATTCTGGCTAAATTTAGACGATTGGATGCAGTTTCAGAATGATCTGTGGTAGTGCAAAGGGTGAAGTGAAATAGTTCATAGCCCGTTTATTACTGGAGGTCCTCCTTAAACTGACTACTCCTCTAATTATTATGTGTTTTCCACCAACCAACTTCACCTCTAAACTCAAGTAATGAAATCAACAAATGCATGTGGCACTCCAAACACTAGAACCTGTAGGATACTCACATCGAAATCCCTCGCACTTATGCATTACGCTATCGAGACAGTTAAGGGGAGGTTTTTAGTTTGTTTTCTACTCCTCCAGCAATCTTTAAATTTCACCCCTTGACCCTCTTTCAAGATAAATTTGTAAATTTTTCGGTAGAAAAATGTCCCACTTGAAAGCCGGTTCCTCTTATATTACAGGCTCGCTATCGCTCGCCAGGATAAAATCGACACCTAAATGGCACGAAAGGTCTTAAAATTGACAGAAATGGGTCGAAAGTTATTAAAATCGTCAAAATAATGGGGCGAACGTCTTAAAATTAGAAAAGCAATGGGGCTAAACATGAAGGAGAAATAAGTCAAGAAAAAAATCCCTCAAGTGGAAATCCCCCCTTAAATTAAGTTAACAGGACGGCACCGGTACTAAAAGGGGTAAGAATAGAAAGGTATATCACCGTCAAGATAATCCATGATTGCAAGTACCTGTACACTCGGGTGCCGTAGTCTCTAGCCCACTCGGATGCCGTAGTCTCTAGCCCACTCGGATGCCGTAGTCTCTAGCCCACTCGGATGCCATAGTCTCTAGCCCACTCGGATGCCATAGTCTCTAGCCCACTCAGATGCCGTAGTCTCTAGCCCACTCGGGTGCCGTAGTCTCTAGCCCACTCGGATGCCGTAGTCTCTAGCCCACTCGGATGCCGTAGTCTCTAGCCCACTCGGATGCCGTAGTCTCTAGCCCACTCGGATGCCGTAGTCTCTAGCCCACTCGGATGCCGTAGTCTCTAGCCCACTCGGATGCCGTAGTCTCTAGCCCACTCGGATGCCGTAGTCTCTAGCCCACTCGGATGCCGTAGTCTCTAGCCCACTCGGATGCCGTAGTCTCTAGCCCACTCGGATGCCGTAGTCTCTAGCCCACTCGGATGCCGTAGTCTCTAGCCCACTCGGATGCCGTAGTCTCTAGCCCACTCGGATGCCGTAGTCTCTAGCCCACTCGGATGCCGTAGTCTCTAGCCCTCTCGGATGCCGTAGTCTCTAGCCCACTCGGGTGCCGTAGTCTCTAGCCCACTCGGGTGCCGTAGTCTCTAGCCCACTCGGGTGGCGTAGTCTCTAGCCCACTCGGGTGCCGTAGTCTCTAGCCCACTCGGATGCCGTAGTCTCTAGCCCACTCGGATGCCGTAGTCTCTAGCCCACTCGGATGCCGTAGTCTCTAGCCCACTCGGATGCCGTAGTCTCTAGCCCACTCGGATGCCGTAGTCTCTAGCCCACTCGGATGCCGTAGTCTCTAGCCCACTCGGATGCCGTAGTCTCTAGCCCACTCGGATGCCGTAGTCTCTAGCCCACTCGGATGCCGTAGTCTCTAGCCCACTCGGATGCCGTAGTCTCTAGCCCACTCGGATGCCGTAGTCTCTAGCCCACTCGGATGCCGTAGTCTCTAGCCCACTCGGGTGCCGTAGTCTCTAGCCCACTCGGATGCCGTAGTCTCTAGCCCACTCGGATGCCGTAGTCTCTAGCCCACTCGGATGCCGTAGTCTCTAGCCCACTCGGATGCCGTAGTCTCTAGCCCACTCGGATGCCGTAGTCTCTAGCCCACTCGGATGCCGTAGTCTCTAGCCCACTCGGATGCCGTAGTCTCTAGCCCACTCGGATGCCGTAGTCTCTAGCCCACTCGGATGCCGTAGTCTCTAGCCCACTCGGATGCCGTAGTCTCTAGCCCACTCGGATGCCGTAGTCTCTAGCCCACTCGGATGCCGTAGTCTCTAGCCCACTCGGATGCCGTAGTCTCTAGCCCACTCGGATGCCGTAGTCTCTAGCCCACTCGGATGCCGTAGTCTCTAGCCCACTCGGATGCCGTAGTCTCTAGCCCACTCGGATGCCGTAGTCTCTAGCCCACTCGGATGCCGTAGTCTCTAGCCCACTCGGATGCCGTAGTCTCTAGCCCACTCGGGTGCCGTAGTCTCTAGCCCACTCGGATGCCGTAGTCTCTAGCCCACTCGGATGCCGTAGTCTCTAGCCCACTCGGATGCCGTAGTCTCTAGCCCACTCGGATGCCGTAGTCTCTAGCCCACTCGGATGCCGTAGTCTCTAGCCCACTCGGATGCCGTAGTCTCTAGCCCACTCGGATGCCGTAGTCTCTAACCCACTCGGATGCCGAAGTCTCTAGCCCACTCGGATGCCGTAGTCTCTAGCCCACTCGGATGCCGTAGTCTCTCGCCCACTCAGGTGCCGTAGTCTCTCGCCCACTCAGATGCCGTAGTCTCTAGCCCACTCGGGTGCCGTAGTCTCTAGCCCACTCGGATGCCGTAGTCTCTAGCCCACTCGGATGCCGTAGTCTCTAGCCCACTCGGATGCCGTAGTCTCTAGCCCACTCGGGTGCCGTAGTCTCTAGCCCACTCGGATGCCGTAGTCTCTAGCCCACTCGGATGCCGTAGTCTCTAGCCCACTCGGATGCCGTAGTCTCTAGCCCACTCGGATGCCGTAGTCTCTAGCCCACTCGGATGCCGTAGTCTCTAGCCCACTCGGGTGCCGTAGTCTCTAGCCCACTCGGATGCCGTAGTCTCTAGCCCACTCGGGTGCCGTAGTCTCTAGCCCACTCGGATGCCGTAGTCTCTAGCCCACTCGGATGCCGTAGTCTCTAGCCCACTCGGATGCCGTAGTCTCTAGCCCACTCGGATGCCGTAGTCTCTAGCCCACTCGGATGCCGTAGTCTCTAGCCCACTCGGATGCCGTAGTCTCTAGCCCACTCGGATGCCGTAGTCTCTAGCCCACTCGGATGCCGTAGTCTCTAGCCCACTCGGATGCCGTAGTCTCTAACCCACTCGGATCCCGTAGTCTCTAGCCCACTCGGATCCCGTAGTCTCTCGCCCACTCGGATGCCGTAGTCTCTCGCCCACTCGGATGCCGTAGTCTCTAGCCCACTCACAAAATATTCGTAGATTCACCTGTTTCTAATTATGGAAGTATATATCTGAAAACGAATTTATGAATAAGTTTTTCTATACATCATCTACAAAGCTATATATACAATGTATTGAAAAGCAAGCTATATTTATAAATCAAGCCAGATAGTTATAATTTCATGAAGAAAAACATACGGGGTCCACGAATTCTTAAGAGTGGGCTAGAGTCTAGCTATGGCATCCCAGTGTACAGTCATGAGCCATAATACCTGCACACCCATTTGAATCTGTGAATGTTTATAGCCAAGTTGTGAAGGCTCTAGGTTATACATGAATATTGGATTGTCTCGCTTGGGTTCGATACAGATTCAAATGGTTGTGCAGGTATTATGGCTCATGACTATACAGTCAACTCTTTTAATCCGCAGTCTCGGACATTTACTTATGCATTTATATTTTTTTGAGATTGCCGTAGGAAAATGTATTGCTTATACATTTCTGAATTCATCTCTTTTCCATTTTATACATTGCACATTTATTTTCTACATTAACTTTTAAGATTGTTATAAACCTAAATAATATTCTGATATTTTGCGGATTAGGCCTATACGAGTTGACTGTACCATATTATGCCTTTCTATTATTCCCACCAAGTTAAGGGGAGATTTTTAGTTAGTTCCCTAGACCTCCAACAAGCTTAAAATGACACGCTCTAGGCCCCCTTTCAAGATAAATGTGTACATTTTTCGGTAGAAAACTGTCCCGGCCAAAGGCCGGTTCCTCTTAAATTACAGGCTCGCTATCGCTCGCCAGAAAAAAATCGACACGTAAATTGCATGAAAGGTCTTAAAATTGACAGAAATTGGGCGAAAGGTCTTAACTATGGGGCGAACGTCTTAAAATATCAAAAGCAATGGGGTGAACATGAGGGAGAAATGAGTCCAGAAAAATAATCCCTCAAGTGGAAATCTCCCCTTAAAGCCACTGGACTGTATACATACTGACTCATAACAGGCGATGGTCTAGGATACTGACTCATAACAGGCGATGGTCTAGGATACTGACTCATAACAGGCGATGGTCTAGGATATTGATTGCAACAGGTAACCCTTAACTTTATTTGGTGGGAGGTGGGTCTTTCTTGGTCCTCTCTGTTTTATTCTATTAGTTCGAGATCTTACGAAGCTTCATATTATTTATTAGGTGATTGTGAGACGGTTAAGGCCATTTAGGTGTTTACTTTTGTTTAGACGTGCCTGCCAGCCTGTGTACTTTAGGTGAAACCGACCTTCGGCCAAGACATTTTGCTACCAACAAATTTACATATCTAGGTTGAAGGGAATCTGGGGGACATTATTGTTATGAGTTTGTAAGGGTTTGGGGAGGCGTTATATTTTGATCTAGGGGGCAGATTAAAAATACATTGCTGAAAAATGGCAAAAGTAACTAAAACCCAAAATAGTAATAAATCAAATCACAATAACTCCCAAAACATCGTACCAGACCCCGTACCGGCATGAAAAGAGAAACAAGACACTTTAAGTAGTAACAGCTCTTTATCCCGGCTATACTCAAACTCTTCTACCATAACCCCTACATAATAGCATGTTGCCCGAGAACGGCCCTCTGTGGGTCTTGCAATGAAACAACTTGAAAGTTAGAGGGAGAGAGAGCGAAGGTGATTCATAGAAGCAAGGGAAAGAAGAGGTAGGTAGGGAGGTAGGGAGGGAGAGAGGATGAAGGGAACGGGGGTGAGGAGGGAGAGGTAGGGAGGGAGAGGGGGGAAAGGAGCGGGGGTGAGGAGGGAGAGGTAGGGAGGGAGAGGAGGGAAAGGAAGGGAGGGAGAATACTGGGTGAGGGGGAGCTGGAGGAAGGGAGGGAGAGAGGTAGGGAGGGTTGACAACATGACTAGGGGGGAGAGGGAGAGGGAGGGAGGGGGGGAGAGAGAGAAGAGGGTTAAAAGCTCGAGAGAGACAGTGTGTATTCGCTCCCTCACTCGACCAGACCCACCATCCCTCTCTCTCCCCTGTCGCCTCGCACGTGAACTAGCTCGCTCTCTCACTCATTCTCTCTCTCTCTCCCCTGGCCATTAATTAACACACGTCTATAATCCTCCAATTCCCCCCTCACACACGCCCATCGATCATGTCCTCGGGTGTGGCTGAACGGACTTGGAGGGGATAAGTTAGAGACGTTGGATTGATACGTAAGGACTGGCCAAATAGGGGCTAGAAAAGTGAACAAACTGGCAAAAGACGTCATCCAGTAGTTAGCATACTTAAGAAACTGGCCAGTTACGTAGGCAACTGGCTAGAGACTTAAGATACTTAATAACTACATAAGCAACTCTGGCTAATTACGTAAGAAACTTTGTAAATACATAACAACACTGTAGTTAGATACGAGAGAAACTGGAGAGAGACGTAAGAAAGTTTACTAAATACATAAGAAACTGTGGCTAGATACGGAAGAAACTTGAGAGATAACGGTACGTAAGAACCCGGCAAGATACGTAAGAACCTGGCAAATTACTTGAGACACTGGCTAGAGAGACAAACTGTGGCTCTGGACATGTGGTGGTAGTGAAGAGGGCGTGTCCGCGTGTGTGTGCGTGCGTGCGTGCGTGTGTCAGTGACTGGAGGAAAGAAGGAAGGGAGGGTAAAGATAAGGGTGTAGGGTAATCAAAGGAAGTGATAAGTGGAGGATTAAGAAGCTAACACCACCACTACTGCCTGTGTTGTTATCTTATCAACATGTCGAGTCCCTCCTGTGAAAATGGGCAAGGCTCCTATCCTGGGTGAGTAGTGCTTTTTGTTTATATTATTTGGATTGTTTTCCTCTTCTTCTTCTGACTCTTTATTAATATTTTGAGTGCTGAACCTGTTTATTTTTAATTTATTTTGAAATGTAACTTTAAATATTATGTTTATTGTCGTGTAAATTTGATACCGAAAATATTTTGATATGAAACAACACATTTGATTTGTATTATATACCGGTATGTTTATATATACAGTATACTGTTTAAATGTATGTATATATATAGTATTTATTCTGAGGAACGATGATGAGGATAATATCGAAAATCATTGTATTAGTTTGCATTAATGTCGCACACACACACACACATATATATATATATATATATATATATATATATATATATATATATATATATATATATATATATATAATTTACGGTACGGAACGATGTGTGTTTTGTTATAGTATTTTGCGGTAACATCATTAGCGCTATACAACTCCTTTCTCTTAATTACACCCTTAATGGAGCGATATATTTCGTTGGTCGTCCTACTTTCACACAATTTCACGATATCTTTTGAAGCAGAAGTATCTCTCATGTTCGATAAATGCTTTTAGATTGATGTACAGTATATTGTTTTCGGATAAATATACAGGAGACGCAACAATATAGGTAACAAATTTATAATGGTAGTTCTGGGTTCCTATCATCATATGCTTCATTTCTATATACTGTTTAACCCTGGGGGAAAACAAAATTTATTTTTTCTTGGGATTTTGGATTTTTTTTTATTTTAATACCACGAATTTTCACAGTGTTTTTTATATTTTTTTGTTTTCATTTGCATCAATATATAGTGTTTGTAATTAATTTGAAATCTCGGGAAAACCTATTTTCCCCATTAGGCCTATCGATCGATGTTGAGACAAGCCCCGATAGTGATTTGAAAAGACATTAGCCTAACCTAACAACCTTACTTAACCTAACCTAGTATTATGGGTGGGGGCTGCCGCCCCCACACACCCGCTGGTTGAGTACTAATCCCTTAATAAATAAAAAAAATTTGGCTGTCGATTATACAAAGGTGAAAGTAAAAGTCGATGAAGTCTACGGTGTTTACTCTGCAATTTTCAGCTTTGATTGTACATTGATAACGGGAAAGTACCGGTACCGTATTGACAACCTTGTTACGAAGATTAAGGGTAAATCTACAGTTATACTACCCCTCCCCCACTACCCCCCACCACCTCCCCCCTTCAAAACACGCCTTTTAGCGTGTTTTTGGATGGTTCAGCAGACGCGGAAACTGGAAAAAAACGTATTTTGATAAAAAATTATCACCAACCAGATACAAGTTTTTCAGGTAATTTGTTGTTGTTTTTCATTTTTTCTTTGATATTCAGTGTTGGTTAATACCGAGGACCGTGGCATTTTAGTATTTTTAACATTAGCCTAACCTAACCTAACTTAAACTAACCTAACCGAAAAGTAACCTGTCTTAGCGACGGTCTAAACTCCCCCTCACGTTCCCAGTTTATGGGTGCGCGACGGTCTAAACCCTGCTCACGTTCCCTGTTTATGGGTTTGCGAAGGTTTGTAATACTTCAATGTATCTATTTCAAGTCAAATATACATTTCCGCGCATCATCAAACCATACTAAGTCTACTACTAATAATATTGGTAATTCTGCATAAGTACAACTCCTGTTATTTTAGGTTTTAATTATTTTATTTTTGTATTTTAATGGTTTGTAAGTGAGTATTATATTGTTAGAAAGTGAGGAAAACACTATTTATTAGCATTCGCATTGTTAATTGTAATTCAGATACCCCAACAATCTAGGAGTTTACTCAATTTATTCAACTTTGAAAAGACATTAGCCTAACCTAACAACCTTACCTAACCTATCCTAGTATTATGGGTGGGGGCTGCTGCCCCCACACCCCCGCTGATTGGGTATTTAAACTATAAAAGATTTCAAAAGAAAAATCGATAAAGTCTATGGTGCTTACTCTGCAATCTTCAGCTTTGGCTGTCGATAACAGGAAAGTACCAATAAAAATGTACTGACGTATTGTAGGTGAATCTCCACTCTGATTGGCTACTGAACATCTGGGAGGAGCCTCCAAGGAGGCTAGAATGTAAACAAAGTGTCCTGGACTGGTTGTACAAAAATAACTCTGAAAATGTTATGGGGGAGTGAAAATCAAATTGACAAAATAAGAAAATTAGCACTTATCCGCACATCAGTAAGGTCCACTGAGTAAGGTAAGGGCGAAACAAAATAATTCCATGAGACAGGAATCCCGTAATCGAGGAGTTGTTGTTCTGCAGAATACCCATAATATGAACCCATTAGTACCAACAGAATAGCGACAAAATAGGGGTAGTATAACTGTAGATTTATCAAATTAAGTTTTAGTACCATACTTTTATCATAGGTTTTTCCGAGGGTTTAACACATTTTCATATGATCTTTAGAGCTATCGATAACTGGACGTACCATATTGACAACCTTGTTACGAAAAGACGTTTTAGTACCATACTTTTTTATTAGGTTTTGCCGAGGGTTAAACCAAATTTTCTTATGGTCTTTAGAGCATATAGATTCAATATTTATCTTCAAATATATCAACAAAATTCGTGGTATTAAAATAACATTGAACCGGGATTTTTTTTGTTTTCATTAACCTAACCAAAAAACCTAACCTAACCTAACCTAAATGTATTTGGGGGCTATTAGGTTAGGTTTTTGGTTAGGTTAATGACCAAAACAAAAAAATCCCAAGAAAAAAAATAAAAAATCCCAAGATTTGTTTTTTCCCCAGGGATAAAAAGTATATAGAAATTAAGCATATGATGATAGGAACCCAAAACTACCATTAGAAATTTGCTACCTATATTGTTGCGTCTCCTGTATATTGACCTGTTTTCGTAATCTGTGTATATCATCGTTATAATTAGGTAAACCGGTACGACTTAAAGTTAGCTCATTTAAACTTTTATTTAGCCTCTACTGTACCGTCGAAGGCTTTTTAATTTTATTCTAGCTATATTGAGACAGTTTTGTGCTGATTAAGAAGGATCTGTGGTAGTAAAAAGGGTAAAGAGAGGTAGTTCGAAGCCTTTTAATTGCTGGAGGGCGGAGGCCCGTTCTTAAACTGAACGAAATCTTCTAATAATAGCCACAATATAGTTAAAAGGATGGCACCGGTATAGAAAGGGCGGTATTTATCAAGGAAACCGGCCACGAATTTTCGTGGAAATTTGGAAGTCACCCATCGAATGAACATCACCTATACTTCATATTAATATATGTTTCAACCTTCGGCAAAACCTATTTAAAAAGCGGTAACAACATGTCTTCCTACCTTTAAAATGTTGTCAAGACGTTCCTATAGACGGCACGGGGTTTTTTCCAGCCATTTCTATGTGGCCTCGGGAGCTCTTTTTCCCAACCAGGGTTAGGTTAGGTTAGGTTTCCCCAAATATTGGCTAGGGTTTTGCAAATTTCGGGTTTTATGGGTTTAAAAAACATGAAACCCCGAGCCAACTTTCGAAATTCAATTACTGCCTTTTTTTTTCTTTTGCGAAATGCAAAAACCCGAGCCAACTTTCGCTCGGGTTTTTCCATTTTAGGGTTTTTTAAATTTTCAATATTTTAAATTCAGAGTTCTTCCAATATTACCCCTTATTTTCGCCTTTTACCCCTCAATTTCCCTGTACGTCATAGCCCTCCCCACTATCGGGGGCCGTATCTTAAGATTGTTGGATAATGGGGTAAATGTTTTGGAAAAACTAAATAAGATGGTCACCAATTTTCCCATGGATTTTTTAATTTTTCCCTGTTAGTTTTCATCAATATATAGTGTTTGGAAATAATTACAACCCTCGGCGAAACCGTTTCCCCATTATACAACGATCTTAACCCTTGAAGAGCGGCGCTCGCCTTAAGTCGTGCACCAATTTGCAGCAAGTTAGGAGCATTATTAAGGCTTTTAAAGGGTTAAAATCGAGTGCAAATGGCCGGGAGAGCAGCGGGCCAGACAGCCGACTCCCAGGGCTTACCGCCGCCCATTAACTCATGTTCCCTGTGTTCTCGAGAGGCCGGCAGTGTAGCCAGTAGTGAGCATAGCTGGGAAAAATATACCGATATATGCTAAACTTCCATATTCGTGGCACCACTGCAAGACAACCACGAGTGCTACGTAGCTCGTTCTCGTCTCATTTTGAAGCTTTTAGTAAATTTAGTGCCTAGTTTTTTGCTAAATAATTTTTTGTTCATGCAGATGCTTGATTTATCATGCAGGAGGGTCTGAATATGCCCAAATGAGCCCAAAACACCCCGCTAGACAAGGGTTAAGACACGCCGCCCGATAGTGAGGAGGGCTATAAAGTACAGGGAAATGAGGGGTTAAATGCGTAAAACGGTGATTAAAACTTATTTTAGCAAAACTTGGCTCGGGTTTTAAGGTATTTCTAAGGCCTAAAACCCAATATTTCGAAAACCCGAGCCAAGTTTTGGCCAAAGCTGGCTCGGATTTTGAGAGTTTGTAGACAACAAAATGACAGTAACCTCATTTAGAAATTTGGCTCAGGTTTCTCGAAATTGCAAAGCCATAAAACCCGAATTTTGGAAAACGTGAGCCAAGATTTTGCAAAACTTGGCTCGGATTTTGCGAATTTTAAGAGTAAACAAATTACAGTAACCTAATTTAGAATTTTGGCTCATGTTTCCCTAAATTGCAAACTCCAAAAAGCATAATTTTGGAAAACTCGAGCCAATTTTTGGCAAAACTTGGATCGTATTTTGAGAATCGAAAAAGACTAACTAAATGTCGGAAATCGGCTCATGATTTCCCTAATTGCAAATCCATATAACCAGATTTATAAAAAACGTAGCACTTATTTAAATCATAAATATCCAGTAACATAGACCTAGTACATTGGATACAAGCCTAATCCACAGTTGGGCCGGCGCCCATTTAGTAGCCTACCGGTATTCGGCCGTATCTGTAAATACGAATGCGAGTCACTTCGAGCGAATTCCTGATCGAGCGGATGCACAATCTAATCTAACTTAACTTAACCTAAATACGCCTCCGCTCGAATATGAATTCGCTCGAAGTGTCCAGATACCGTAAATACTACCGCAACTACGAATCTTGTTTCTGAGACCTAGTATATTAACCTAACCAAACAACACAACCTATCGACAGAGATGGGCAGGTGGAGTGGACTAAAAAGATGGTGGACAGACCTCGGGAGACAGGTGAAAATGGCGTGTGTACGAATCGATGCCGTCTATAGGAAGGTATTGACTACCATGTTACGACAAAATTCCATTTTAGTACCATATATTTTATTAGGTTTTGCCGAGGCTTAAAACACATTTTCATATTATGTTTAGAGCATATAAAATCCATATTTATTTGTTTTCAAATATTGCAAAATAATTGGTGACCAACTTATTTAGTTATACTAATGTTTTTTCCGGAGATTCTAATTAATGACAACCACTGTATAATGATGAAAACTAGCTAAAACCAAAACAAAAAATCACGAAATAAAAGTTGGCCAGTTTCCTTGATAGTTTCCGAAAGGGCTAATATTGTGTTGTCTACATTTTGTTCTAGAAAGGTAATAATTTTACTGAGATAAAGGGTTATTGTATAAGTAAGGTCGACATTAATGTGAAAACGAAAGCCATTTGATAAACTAGTATCGAAGTACGCCAATGCATAGCTATTTGTATTTATCTGTCTGTCTACTGTATATGTCTATACTTTTGTCTCGATCAACTTATCAATGTTTATCTCTCTATCATCCAATGCAACAGTCTTATACATTTATGTAAAGTGTGTGTGTAAAGTTATATTGAACTACTAACTACATAATACAGTGAAATGTATATACTCAAGCAAATTCCTAGTATAATCCTGTGTAGCGGGTAAACCTGTATTTATATCTCAATTATTTGGTAATGTTACAATATATTTGTATATTTTACATTCATAAATAGTCCACTAATATACGAGGTTAGGTTAGGTTAAAGATATTGTTCAATGTTTCTTAGTAGGCTAAATAGGCATCTGAAAAACAGTTCCTCCCGCTACACAGGATCTTACCCAACATATTTTGGTACAAAATCTTTGTAATAGCCGAGTAATCATGATGAGGACATGGCAATTTACCCTCGGCTGAAAATAAACAGACTATAGTAAGGCCCATTATGTCTGTTGTTGCTTGTCTTCCTTTGTATTCTTGGTAAAATTCTAGCAATGGCTCCAAATCGATTTTAGCATTGATTTTGTTTTAATTCCCTAGATTTTCTTAGTATTTAATGTTTTGTGATGTTTACCCGTACAATCCCAGCGACGACGGCAGAGAGCCATCAGTAGATAAATCACTCCCCAGTCCCAGCGACGGCTGCAAGCCGTCCGTAATATACGATCCTTGTAACTGCCAGTATCAGGCAGTGCCTGGTACCACGCCATTGGAGCACTGCTCTAAAACCTTGGTAACACTTCTCAGCTTATATCCAAGCCCCCACAGGCTAGGAGAGGCAGTATTCCTCCATCTTTTGAGGTGGGAGGTTGTTATATCTTGCCTCTGAAGCCATTTTGGCCACATTGTTTGGGACTGGGGGGTACATTTATGGTAGTACCCTATGGTACAGTAGGGGTTAAGAATGGCTGCAATTAAGTTTGTTGCCAGATTAAGTTTATTTATTAAGATTATTTATTAGCCTAACCTAACAACCTAACCTAACCTAACCTTGTATAATTTTTAAAATGAAAATGCCTCACTAACCAATATGCAACTTGGTTGAGCCCGAGAACTTTCAGTCTTCTACTGTACTTTTCACTTCTCAGCTTGTTCTTCCTCTGTCCAATTACTCTTCTTTCCTATTTTACTCCAGCCATCTGGTCAGGATAAGTAAGGATATAAATAGATGCACGGAAATAATGTTAATACCCAAATCGAGTTGGAGCCACCGGTATTCCTGTGTATTTAGTATAAGAGATCCAACCAGCAAGCATAAAACCAAGAGAGCGTGTGAGGACCTTATGACGGTGTGCGAGATCTGAAGGTCGGAAGGCGTGTCTGAGCGAGTCTGAGTAAACATCCAACTGGCTATAATACCAATCAAACAGAGTGGGGGACTCTTTAACCCTCTCGGTATCCTGTAGACTCGGAGGTTGCAGTATAGCATTCAGAAATCGAGTTCCCTAAATCTATATTTTTTTTTTGTCTATGTGAGTGAGGGAGACAAAAGGCAGAACTGCCTGTAGCGAGTGCCTCCCCCATAGTTGAAAGAGTGACAGGGTCAAAATCAAGGGACGTTCGAGCCAAAATGCCTGGACACACGGAGTTTGAAGCTATTTAAGTCATAGGAGGAGGGAAAGACTGATTTTGGGAGAGAGTTCGAGAGCTCAGCTGTTGAATAGAAGAAAATCTGAGAGTAACGTTTCACTCTTGGGTAATTAATTAGTTTTTCTGCCCACAACTCACTCCAAGACAAATGTAGAGGTTGAAGTAACTAAACTAAAGCTTTCTAAACACCCCTGATAGTCACAAAGGCTTTTAACCCTCTGGCAGCGGGCTTATTTGCGCTATTTATCGCATATTCAGGCACTCCTGAATGATAAATCAAGTATCTGCATTAAATGAACTGTATTCTGCCAAAAACTAGGCGAAAATATTTTCAAAATGACACCAGAACGAGCTTCGTAGGTGGCGGGCTTCACCCGCAGCGTTGCCATAGACATTCGGGAAAACTCGCTAATTATTAGCTCTCGCGCGCTCGGCAACACTGTCGAGACAGCCGCGGGAGACCACAGTCTACCTCAGTGAACGGCTGGCTGCTCTGAGGGTCGGACGGAGGTCCCTCACGTTCCCGCCCACTGACACTTTACTTCTACGGTTTTTACAGGCTTTTAAAGCCTGGAAATTGCTCTAAATTGCCTATGCGTTCTGGAACGTCACCCGCAGCCAATGGATTAAGTATCCCAGAAAGGGCGCAAATCGCGTCCTGTGCTTGAAAGGGTTTATTTCTTCTTATCTTGTAGGTATGTTAACTTGGCTACTGAGGGTGGTGGTTGTTAATGCGATAATGATGATAATGTTGACGAAGATGAAAATGCTGAATGATGATGATGTTGACAAATATATAGATGCTGAATGAGGATGATGTTAACCAAGATGAAGATGTTGACAGATATAGATGCTGAATGAGTATGAGGATGTTGACGAAGATATAGATGCTGAATGAGGATGAGGATGTTGACTTAAGATGAGGATACTGAAAGAACGATGGTCGTAATGAATGATTCTGGTGAAGATCATATAATGATAATGAAGATGTTGAAATCCGTTATGAGGGAACTAACTGAGGTATATTTTAACCCTTTGCTTCCTAAAGATCCTTCCTAAGTTGAATAAAAACACCTGACCGTAGCATTAAGAGAGTATAGTCATGGTTATCTTACTGAAGGGGTTAATGACGATAGTACTAACTTTTATAATGTTAACCATAATGATGTTAAGGGCGTCGGGTTTATTCAGTAATTTATATATGTGTATTAGTTTATATATGTGTATTAGTTTATATATGTGTATTAGTTTATATATGTGTATTAATTTATATATATGTATTGGTTTATATATGTATTGGTTTATATATGTATTGGTTTATATATGTATTGGTTTATATATGTATTGGTTTATATATGTATTAGTTTATATATGTATTAGTTTATATATGTGTATTAATTTATATTATATATGTGTATTAGTTTATATATGTGTATTAATTTATATATGTGTATTAGTTTATATATGTGTATTAATTTATATATGTGTATTAGTTTATATATGTGTATTAATTTATATATGTGTATTAGTTTATATATGTGTATTAATTTATATATGTGTATTAGTTTATATATGTGTATTAATTTATATATGTGTATTAGTTTATATATGTGTATTAATTTATATATGTGTATTAGTTTATATATGTGTATTAATTTATATATGTGTATTAGTTTCCTCCCTAAACCACCATAAAGCTTAATTATCTTCAAGATCCCCCGTCAAGATAAATTTGTACATTTCTCGGTAGAAAAATGTCCCGCCCGAAGGCCAGGTCCTCCAAAGTTACAGGCTCGATCGCTATCTCTCGCCAGAATGAAATCGACACCTAAATGGTACGAAAGGTTTCTGTATCAATACAGTAATGGGACGAAACTTATTAAAATCGACAAACTAATGGGGCGAACATCTGAAAATCTCAAAACTCTTTGGGCTAAGCATGAGGGAGAAGGGGTTCCAGAAAAATCAACTACGTCCTCCTTAATGGCACGGGGTATAGTGTAGTGTGATATATGCCGGGTAAAGGTGACCATGTGTATTTGCAGTCAGCCAAATAAGTGATGTCGCGGCACCAAGTATATATATTTCGATAATTTATGGTATCAGCACTATCTAAGCTTTAATTCATCGTTTCGAGTGAGATATGCAAAACATGTTCCTATCTTTACACACCCTACTCAACATCTGACAGAAATTATGACAATAGCACAGAGCGAGCCAAACTTAATGACAGCTGAGACATATCTTATTAGCGCTACCGTACGTACAATTAAAATAGACTAATAAATATACACATATATAAAACTTACCCTCCTAAATTAATCTTGCCTGATTAATCGCGTAATTAATCCATTCACAAATATGTGTTTTTTTTCTCTCTCTCTCTCTCTCTCTCTCTCTCTCTCTCTCTCTCTCTCTCCTCTCCTCTCCTCTCTCTCTCTCTCTCTCTCTCTCTCTCTCTCTCTCTCTCTCTCTCCTCTCTCTCTCTCTCTCTCTCTCTCTCTCTCTCTCTCTCTCTCTCTCTCTCTCTCTCTCTCTCTCTCTCTCAGATGAAACTACTAAACTACCCTAGACCCAACTTTTCTACTAACACCGGAAGTTAATACAAGTTCTATATCCATTATACCAAGTTGTCTTGACATCTAGAGGCGACTTAACGTACATAGGCCTAATGTGGATAAATGAATGGTCAGTCAGTAATTTTATATACCAGAAGAATGATAGTGTATGCTTTTACATATGGGATATATATACTCTCTCTCTCTATATATATATACTATATATATATATATTTCTTCCAACTCTACTACGGCGCCAGGGTAAGGTTGGTTTAAGCATCGACAATCGCCCTGACTGTCGGTGGTTCGATCTCGGCTAAGAGTAAAATAAAATTTAGTAGCTCACGTGTGTTTGTGAGATATAATTAATACATGCATATATACAGAGATTGAGAGAGAGAGAGAGAGAGAGAGAGAGAGAGAGAGAGAGAGAGAGAGAGAGAGAGAGAGAGAGAGAGAGAGAGAGAGAGAGAGGTATTAATAGAATTGACAAAGGGCGTTAAAAAAAGAGAGGAGAAAGAGAGAGAGGAGTGGATAGGAGAGTGAGCGAAGGGGGAGAGAGAGAGAGAGAGAGAGAGAGAGAGAGAGAGAGAGAGAGAGAGTATATATAATTATCCCATATGTAAAAGCATACATTATCATTCTTCTGGTATATAAAATTACTGACTGACCATTCATCTATCCATATTAGGCGGCCCTATATACCGTACGTTAAGGGGAGATCTCCACTCGAGGGATTTTTTTCTTGACCCCTTTCTCCTTCATGTTTAGCCCCATTGCTTTTGATATTATAAAACGTTTGCCCCATTAGTTTAGCGATTTTAAGAACTTTCACCCCATATTAAGACCTTTCGTGCAATTCAGGTGTCGATTTTATCCTGGCGAGCGATAGTGAGCCTGTAGTTTAAGAGGAACCGGCCTTCGGCCGGGACATTTTTCTACCGAAAAATGTACAAATTTATCTTGAAAGAGACTCAAGGGGGTGTAATTTTAAGCTTGATGGAGGTGTAAGGAACAAACTAAATACCTTCCCTTAAGTCGCCTCTAGATGTCAAGACAACTTGGTATAATGGATATAGAACTTGTATTAACTTCTGGTGTTAGTAGAAAAGTTGGGTCTAGGGTAGTTTAGTAGTTCCATCTGAGAGAGAGAGAGAGAGAGAGAGAGAGAGAGAGAGAGAGAGAGAGAGAGAGAGAGAGGAAAAGATAATTGACAAAGGATATTAAAGAAAAGTGGAGAGAAAACCGAACTAAGTGAACAATAGACAAGTGATGGAGAGAGAGGGAGGGGGAGAGAGGGGGGCTCATAATAATTAATTAATTATGAGTGTAATCCGTCAAGATTTCGGGTGTAGGGTTTATTTTTTAGTTTATTTAAATGTTTATTTAATTATTTATAATTGTTTTACTTTCCTCCATAGACCTCTCCATCAAACTAAACATACTTACTGAAGGTCCCCCTTCATAATAAATGCGTACATTTTTCGGTAGTAAAATTCCTCCAAAATTGCAGGCTTGCTATCTTTCGCCAGGAAACAAATCCGCGCCTAAATGGCACAACAGATCTTCGCATTAACAAAGAAATAGAACTAAAGGTCTTAGAATCGTTAAAACAATTAGGTGAACGTTTTAGCCTCCTAAGTAATGGAGCTTAAGGGGAGATTTCCACTTGAGGGACTTTTTTCTTGACCCCTTTCTCCATCATGTCTAGCCCCATTGCTTTTGAGATTTTAAGACGTTTGCCCCATTAGTTTGGTGATTTTAAGAATTTCCGACCCATTCTGTCAATTTTAAGACCTTTCGTGCCATTTAGGTATCGATTTTATCCTGGCGAGCGAGAGCGAGCCTGTAATTTAAGAGTAACCGGCCTTCGGCCGGGAAATTTTCTACCGGAAAATTTACAAATTTATCTTAAAAGGGGGTCAAAGGAGTGAAATTTTAAGATTGCTGAAGGAGTAGGAAACAAACTAAAAACCTCCCCTTAACGTGAGGCAGAAAGGGGTCCAGAAAAAAATATATACCTCCTCTTACCATTTGAATCCGTGTCGAACATGAACGAGACTATATGTACTGTACTGTACTGTACACTCGGATGCCATAGTCGTAAGAATTCGTGGACCTATGACTTGCTTTATGCAATTGTACTAATTATGTACAATCGGGGGTAGTAAGTGTTGTCATATATTCCAGTGGTTATCGCTCAAAAAGTGTTATTGGTATCTTTATAGTTACTGGGAAAGGTGCTTATCCCTCAGAGTCAGTGTCCGAAACTTTGTGAAATATCTGACAAAACTTATCAACCTCGACCGTACTATATGTTTGGATAGAACTTGCTTTTTAATAAATAGTATATATAGTTATGTGGTTGATAAGTGTACGTGTATAAGTGTTGATAAGTTGATAAGTGTACGTGTATAAGTGTTGATAAGTGTACGTGTATAAGTGTTGATAAGTGTACGTGTATAAGTGTTGATAAGTTGATAAGTGTACGTGTATAAGTGTTGATAAGTGATAAGTGTACGTGTATAAGTGTTGATAAGTTTATAAGTGTACGTGTATAAGTGTTGATAAGTTTATAAGTGTACGTGTATAAGTGTTGATAAGTTTATAAGTGTACGTGTATAAGTGTTGATAAGTTGATAAGTGTACGTGTATAAGTGTTGATAAGTTGATAAGTGTACGTGTATAAGTGTTGATAAGTTGATAAGTGTACGTGTATAAGTGTTGATAAGTTGATAAGTGTACGTCCAGTTCTAACTTAATGAAACCAGGAACATTCTTTTCTAGTCTGAATAACATCGCCAAAGAAGAAACAAAACACTTTTCTAATCAAATTCCATCACTATGACTGTAATTAGATAAATGATAAGCTTTTATTGATTTAATAAACATAGTCCAGGTTCGTACGACTAATATTTAATATTCATTCAATGTGTAACATTTAAAGTTTCCTTTGTTTTGCGAACATTTAAATTTAGATTGATTTTGAACGTATTACTCATACGATGTCTTTATCGTGTCCATGTTACCACCCGACGATTTTACAAAGCTTGGAAGGATCCTCTAGTCAGCAAAAGAGGTAAAAATAGTGAGAGAGAGAGAGAGAGAGAGAGAGAGAGAGAGAGAGAGAGAGAGAGAGAGAGAGAGAGAGAGAGAGAGAGAGAGAGAGATAATTTACTATTCGTGTTGGTAAGCACATGTTTAAGCCACGGTTGATAATTATTGTTCTTGGCGTTTCTACATTGTTGATGTTTTCGCTAAAGTTCAAGTACAGGTATTTGTGAACTGATAAATAGTGGAATAAAAGTAGGTACCGGTAGCTCAGAGGTACCATAATTTGTATTATAGAACATTATAGCGAAACTAACTTAGTAAACAAATATTTACCTATCGTATATGAGAAAGATACCTAATAGGCAAACATGTGCTACGATAAATGTATGCTGTGAATAATGTCCTAAACACATGTGAATATTGTCCAATGTGTAGGGTACTCTAAAGAAAACTGTTGTATGAGAGAGTGGCCATATTTTTATTTGGACGCCATTTTGGTCCCTCAAATATTCAACAACGAGGTGTATTTATGTTTGATTATGTAGAATGTATATCCAAAGACTAAACTATAGCCTGTACAGCTGCTCACAAATTTGTGTGAGCTCCTGCGATATTCTTTATGCAAATATATCGATTTTTTTTTTCTATGTGATTGAGGGAGGCAAAAGGCAGAACTGCCTATAGCGAGTGCCTCCCCCATAGTTGAAAGAGTGACAGGGCCAAAATCAAGGGACGTTCGAGCCAAAATGCCTGGACACACGGAGTTTGAAGCAATATAAGTCATAGGAAGCGGGAAAGACTGATTCTGGGAGAGAGTTCCAGAGCTCAGCTGTTGAGTAGAAGAAAGTTTGAGAGTAACGTTTCACTCTTGGGTTGGAGAGTTGCACAGAGTAGGGGAGAGATTGAGTTGCAAGACGGGTACCACGTGTACTACGTGCCCTACGTAAAGGAGGTGGTGTGCACTGGGATAGCTCTGAGGAACACTGATTATTATAGTAGCGATAGAATAGCGAGAGAGATGCAACATTGCGGCGGAGAGAGAGAGATTGCAGAGAGTTGGTGAGTGGACGGGAGTTAATGATACGAAAGGCCTTCCTTTCAACCTTGTCTAGGAGAGCGGTGATTATGAATGATGTTCAGATTAAATCTATACCCGGTAGGCCTAATCATATAATTTCATTGGGAGGTGTTTGGTGTTGGAAGTGAAATTAATTCATTGGATTATATATTGATGAATACAAAATAGGTATGTATTAGTATGCAGCTGATTTGATATGAACATCATTCTAAATAGATCATTTGCATGAAGAAAATCGCAAGAGCCCACGAATATATGTATGTCAGTAGTTGTACCAGTATTCCCGAAGGTGTATTATAGGTATGGAGATATTGGAGTGTACAGAGAGAACATTAGCAATCTGACTTGAGTAATTGTGTTTAAAGGAGCCCACCTCGCTTTTTTTCTCTTTCTCTCCCTCTCTCTTTGGCTTGTATCCATTCGGCCCCATTCAGCCTACTGTTTTAAGACTTTAACCCCCATCCAGGTGTCAATATTGTATAGTTGTTTTGACAGCAAGCTAAATGTGTAAATTTTTCGATAGAAAAATGTCTCCGGCGAAGCCGTATTTCTCCATACAATGGTGACTCGCTATCGCTCGCCAGAAAGAAATAGACACCTACATGGGGATAAATGTCTTAAACAGTTGGCTGAATTGGGCCGAATGGATACAAGCCAGGGAAAGAGAGAAAAGGAAAGAAATATTAAACAAGCCGGTTAAGGTTGTTATTTGTCATAGATTTTAGTTATACTAATAGGAATACATCGTACGAATTGGCTACTCTACCCAGTGCATATGAACCCTGTACAAAATATGTACACTCGCGGTCAAAGATTCGTACTACACTTTATGTGGAACAAATGAGACGCCTTAAGGGGAGATCTCCACTTGAGGGACTTTTTTCTTGACCCCTTTCTCCCTCATGTTTAGCCCCATTGCTTTTGATATTATAAAACATTCGCCCCATTAGTTTAGCGATTTTAAGAACTTTCACCCCATTTTAAGACCTTTCGTGCCATTCAGGTGTCGATTTTATCCTGGCGAGCGATAGCGAGCCTGTAATTTATCAGGAACCGGCCTTTGGCCGGGACATTTTTCTACCGAAAAATGTACAAATTTATCTTGAAAGGGGGTCAAGGGGGTGACATTTTTAGATTGCTGGAGGAGTAGGAAACAAACTAAAAACCTCCCCTTAAGGCGAATGGGCGTATTTATTGGCTCATTAAATTTATACATCTTTATATAATTTTTGTTTTAGTTTCCTCCCTAGATCTCCATAAAGTATAAAAAACACCCGCCCTAGACCCTCCTTCAAGATAATTTTGTACATGTTTATATAGAAAAATGTTCTGGCCGAAGGCCAGTTCCTCTTAAGTTACAGGCTCGCTATCGCTCGCCAGGACAAAAACGACGCCTAAATGACACGAAAAGTCTTATTATTGACAAAGAAATGGGGCGAAAGTCTTAAAATCGCAAAACTAATGGGCCAAACGTCTTATAATCTGAAAACTAATGGGGCTAAACATGAGAAAGAAGGTAGACCAAAAAAAAACCAACGAACCATCTCCCTATTAACACTGTGTTTTGAAGTTGCAGTACTGTTCATGATGACGGCCCCGAAGATCGAGTCAGTATAGGCTTTATTGGGGGGAGATTTCCACTTGAGGATTTTTTTTCTTTACCCCCTTTCTCCCTCATGTTTAGCCCCATTGCTTTTGAGATTTTAAGACGTTCGCCCAATTAGTTTGGCGATGTTAACAACTTTCACCCCATTTATGTCACTTTTAAGACCATTCGTGCCATTTAGGTGTCGATTTTTTCCTGGCGAGCGATAGCGAGCCTGTAATTTAAGAGGAACCGGCCTTCGGCGGGGACATTTTTCTACCGAAAAATGTACAAATTTATCTTGAAAGGGGGTCAAGGGGGACTTTCCTAGATGGAAGTCTAGGAAACACACTAAAAACCTCCCCTTAACCCTTTGAGTATCAGCGACCGGTGTTATACTATAGCTGCATGTTGACGATATTATGCTGCTTAGGAAGGATCTGTGGTAGTTCAAATGGGTTGGTGGAGATAGTTTGAAGCCTTATTATTGCTAGAGGTCCTTCCTAAGCTGAACAGAATCGTCTAATGGTATCCAGAATATGATGAAAATGACGACCCTGGTACCGAGGCCCATGTATTTTGTTCGGAGTGAGCCGAGAATATCTGACCGTGACTGTACAATAAGGACAGATGGTATTTACAGAAGTATATCTATCTATGTATCTATGTATATCTATCTATCTATGTATATCTATCTATCTATGTATCTATGTATATCTATCTATGTATCTATGTATATCTATCTATGTATCTATGTATATCTATCTATGTATCTATGTATATCTATCTGTATATCTATCTATGTATATCTATCTATCTATGTATCTATGTATATCTATCTATGTATCTATGTATATATATCTATGTATCTATGTATATCTATCTATATCTATCTGTATATCTATCTATCTATGTATCTATGTATATCTATCTATCTCTATCTATCTCTATCTATCTGTCTGGCTAGCTATATATCTATCTGGTAGTGATCTTGGCATCCTTATGGTTGGGAAGATATGTTATAACGGTATATATACAATAAGCACATTAATGCGATTGGTAGACCTCAATAGTATGACGTGTGTGTGATTGCGCTTTGCAGCTTATAATCTCTCTCTCTCTCTCTCTCTCTCTCTCTCTCTCTCTCTCTCTCTCTCTCTCTCTCTCTCTCTCTCTCTCTCTCTCTCTCTCTCTCTCTCTCATTAAGTCATGTCCTGTTGATATATTGGTTACTCAGAATGTTAATTGCCATATCAAGTGGTTAATTGTGAGTGGTGACCCGGACGCTATATAAGAGGGTGTGGGAAAAGAGGAATGAATTGAAGATAAATATAATAATATAATAATAATAATAATAATAATAATAATAATAATAATAATAAAAATAGTATTAATAATGTTATTAATGATAATAGTGACAATGGTAATGATAATAAAATAGGTAAGAATAATTAGTTATATTAATAGTAATTATAATGTGCACTATAATATCCCATTGAATAATAATAATGCTACTATTACTATCAATGATACTAACACTAATACAAATTAGAATATACCCCTTCAGTACCAGCTCCTTCCTTTATATTTAACCTCTACTGTTCGGTCGCGCTAATAAGTCATGTCCCAGCTGCTATTACATTTGGCTCGCTCTGTGCCGTATTAATGTCTGTCAGATGTTGAATAAGGGGGGTAAGTGTAGGATCATGTTTGTATATCTCACTCGAAACGAATAAATCTAGTTTTAGATATAGCTGATACAAATTATTGATCAAAACACACTTGGTGCCGAGACATCACTTATTCGGCCGACTGTACCGGAGACGTCTTTTGAATTTTATGCTAGCTATATTTAAACGATTCTGTGCAGTTTAACCCTCTCCGACATATGACGCAATTTTGAGCCTATTAGGGATACTTTAGTAAAAAGGGTTAGTCTTTGAGTAGATAGTTATAAGAGTGAGAGAACTCTATTTCTTATTGCTAATGCCTCTGCGTGAAATCTGAGATAGTAAAAGGGTTAATAATATCGTCTAACAGTAGCCAGAATAAAGTTAAAAAAAAAACATCACCGGTACAGACGGGGTTAATGCTAGTCTCTAACAGACGATTTTATTCAGTTTCAAGAAGGCCTCCAACATTTAATAGGCTTCGAACTATCTCACTTAACACTTTTTACTACCTCAGATCCTTCTTAAACTGCACATCATCGTCTAAATATGGCTAGAATATAATAAGAAAGACGCGTCGCCGGTACAGAAGGGGTTAAATGATATAATATTTAGATTAGATAGTGAGGTTTGCCGCCCTCCACTGATAACTCTATAATTAAAGTCGCCAAATTTAGTACCGAGATGCAGTTTTGTTTTCGATTAATTTCTAGCATATTCAATATAGGCTCTGTTTATAGTTTGACATGGACATAATTATACAGTTTAATCACATACACTGTTTACAATGGTTATTTTGTTGGTCAATTTTTGTATTTGTTAATTCAGTTTATAGTTTCATCGCTAGACCTCAAAAATACACCCCGTAGACCCCCTTTGGAACTAAATTTGTACATTTTTCGATAGAAAAAATTCCCGACCGAAGGCCTGTTCCTGCTAGAATTTCAGGCTCGCTATCACTCGCCAGAAAAAAGTAGACGCCTAAATGACACGAAAGGTCTTTATATTGACAAATAAATAGGCGAAAGTCTTAAAATGTCAAAACTAATGGGGCTAAACGCGGAGAAAGGAGTTCAGAAGAAAGAAAAATCTTCCCCATAAAAGCTCGAAATTTAGTACCGAGATACTGTTTTGTTTTCGATTAATGTACATATCTACCACGTTCACTGTAGGCCCTCTTTGCAGTTTGACATGGATGTAAGGAACATTTGGTTGTTGTTGCCTTAAGGGGAGGTTTCTAGTTTGTTTCCTACTCCTCCAGCAATCTTAATATTTCACCCCCTTGACCCCCTTTCAAGATAAATTTGTACATTTTTCGGTAGAAAAATGTCCCGGCCGAAGGCCGATTACCCTTAAATTACAGGCTCGCTATCGCTCGCCAGGATAAAATCGACACCTAAATGGCACGAAAGGTCTTAAAATTGACAGAATGGGGCGGAAATTTTTAAAAATCACCAAATTAAGGGGCAAACGTCTTAATATCTCAAAAGCAATGGGGCTAGACATGAGGGAGAAAGGGGTCAAGAAAAAAGTCCCTCAAGTGGAAATCTCCCCTTAAAGGGGTTAAGATTTGGTTTTATAGTTGTTTCGCTGGTTGAAGATTCTGATAGATTCTCTGGTTGAATGTAGACTCTGGTTTACCTCCTTTATTATTTTATTCTTATTTAAGTAATAGTAAATGCTGCCACCGTATATCCTTATTTTAAGTAATAGTAAATGCTGCCACCGTATATCCTTATTTAAGTAATAGTAAATGCTGCTACCGTATATCCTTATTTAAGTAATAGTAAATGCTGCCACCGTATATCCTTATTTAAGTAATAGTAAATGCTGCTACCGTATATCCTTATTTAAGTAATAGTAAATGCTGCCACCGTATATCCTTATTTAAGTAATAGTAAATGCTGCCACCGTATATCCTTATTTAAGTAATAGTAAATGCTGCCACCGTATATCCTTATTTAAGTAATAGTAAATGCTGCCACCGTATATCCTTATTTAAGTAATAGTAAATGCTGCCACCGCATATCCTTATACCAATAAATATAATGTTGATACTTATAAGTAAAGGGGATTTCAAATACTTGTATCCAGCCACAGGATATTTATTCAGAAACAAAACTTAATGAATGCAGGAGCGGTAAGTACTAGAAACTATTTACAGGGAGAATTCCCCATTTGTGGAGGAATAATCTCCAGACCTCTTATCGAGGCCACGTCCTCTGTCTAAGTGAAGTAAAAACCTCTCAATTCCTTCCTCTTCCTTTCCCACACACACCCCACAGATGTGACGACTCAGTTTCACGTGGACAGAGCTTGGAGAACTCAAAAGTGCATGAGTAAGGTCTGGCATGGGTAGAATAAGACCAGGAAGTGACATTGCTATAACCTTCAGATTGTACAGTCCTCTGCTTAAACACACAGTTCACTGCAAGTAAACCACCTTACAATTATATGAGAGTTGTAATAATGATTCTTATTATCATCACTAAATATAACATGTACAGTAAATACTTGCGTACCACCGCAAAACAGCAACTGAAAAGTATATGAGAGTTGTAATAATGATTCTTATAATATTTACTAAATATAACATTTAATATGGATATATACATTGTTTATTCATATACACTGCTTAAGGGGAGGTTTTTAGTTGATTCCCTAGACTTCCATCAAGCTTAAAATTACTCCCCCTAGACCCCCTTTCAAGATAAATGTGTACATTTTTCGGTAGAAAAATGTCCCGGCCTTAGGTCGGTTCCCCTTAAATTACAGGCTCGCTATCGCTCGCCAGGAAAAAATCGACACCTAAATGGCACGAATGGTCTTAAAATTGACTTAAATGGGGCGAGGGTTCTTAAAATCGTCAAACTAATGGGGCGAACGTCTTAAAATCTCAAAATCAATGGGGCTAAACATGAGGGAGAAAGGGGTCCAGAAAAAAAATCCTCCAGGTGGAAATCTCCCCTTAACCCTTTCTGTACCGGCGACATATTTTTTGTTTACTTTATTCTGGCTCCTATTAGACCATTTTATTCAGCTTAAAAAGGGCCTCTAGCAAATAAGAGGCTCCGAACTTATCTCGCTTAACGCATTGTACTGCCACAGATGTATACTTCTTAAACTGCACAATATCGTCTAAATATAGCTAGAATAAAATAAGAAAGACATCTCCGGTACAGAAGGGGTTAACTAGGTATGGTGCTATTGGGATCGTTTCGGCCCTACAGGTACCTATTTCATTACATTAGATTGGTGATTAGAAGACGTTTCAGCTTATTAGTTTGGCGATTATTCAACACTTCATCTTATTCAACACTTATTCAACACTTATTCAACACTTCAACACTTATTCAACACTTATTCAACACTTCAACACTTATTCAACACTTCAACACTTATTCAACACTTATTCAACACTTATTCAACACTTATTCAACACTTATTCAACACTTCACCTTATTCAGGTGTCGTTTTTTTCTTGACGAGCGAAAACGACCGTGCAATTTAGGAGAAGCCGGAATTTTCGCCGGAACTTCTCTCTACCGAAAAATGTACATATTTAGCTTGAATAAAGGGGTTTGGCGAACATTTAAGGGGGTAGTACTCGCTTTTTTCTGGATCCCCTTCTCCCTCATGTTTAGCATATTAGTTTTGAAGTTTTAAGACGTTGATAGGGGGTCTAGGGGGTGTTTTCCTAAGCTTGATGGAGGTCTAGCGAGGAAACTAAAACAAACACAAATAATTAATAAATATATATATTAATAACCAAGCACTACCCCCTTATTTAGCTTGAAGTGGGTCGGGGGAGGCATTTTGTATTAGCTTAACCCTTTGAGGATCATGACGCATTTTGACAGTTTATTCTGGCTATCATTAGAGGATTTTATTCAGTTTTGGGAAGGGCATGTGGAAGTCCGAGTTAATCGAGACAGTTTTTACCCCTTTAATCCCCACAGACCTTCTTAAGCTGCACAAAATAGTTTAATAATAGCCTAAATGAACTGTCTAAATGCGGCATGATCCTCCAGGGAGTTAAGGAGCTAACTCAAAATTCAATGCTCAAAAACGGCAAAAAAAAAAAATAAAAAAATAAAGAAACAAAACTCCAAAGACGTCGCACCATATATTAAGGTGGACATTCTGTTTTGTTATCGTACAATATCTATTGATATGTATGAACAGTTCATGTTCCGATTAAGACTAATTTTCTTAGTATTAGTTGTAGCAATATTTCGCTTAGATAATCAAAGCACTCATATGGTAACGCTGTAGGCCTAATTAAAGTTTCCAAATTGATAACGAAATGTTTGCAAGTTTTAGTATGACCTACACAAGTATTAGACTAGTCTAAAACTCAGACTATACTATATATATATATATATATATATATATATATATATATATATATATATATATATATATATATATATATATATATACCGGTATATATAAATGTATATTAAGCTGTTGTATGTATTTTAGCTCTTGAATAATATTTATATCAGCAAGTGTTCCTTGAGGTAATATAGACCTATCCCTAGATTAGAAGAATTAAGAACAGATACATACCGTAGATAGATTAACAGATACATACTGTAGATAGATTAACAGATACATACCGTAGATAGATTAACAGAGTGACAGCAAAATATTATGAAATACAGTGTATATAATCGAGCTGTTGTATTATACAGTTGGGTGACTCGGACGTGGAATAGGTTTCAGGGGTCATATGGAGAGCTAAGTGAATTTTAATTGGTGAAAAGGCTATTCAATTGTTTTCGCCAAGAGCATTTCTGGTTATTATTTTATATACACTTCATAAAGCTGGCACATGGACACCCATACTGTATATAGTAACACTTTTGTATATGGTTTGAAGAGTGGTTCACTTTATAATTTGAGACTAGGAAGAACATTATAGTGCTGGAAGGAATTTATAATATCTACGCTTCAAATATCGACACCTAAATAGCACGACAAATCATAATAAAAGGGGCGAAAGGTCTAGAAATCGCCAAACTAATGGGCTGAAAGTCTTAAAATCTGAGAAAATAAAGGGGCCAAGCATGAAGGAGAAGAGTGTCCAGAAAAACGCCCCATCTCTCCTTAAGGGGGGTGACCTGTTTTTGTTTTGTCCTTTTCTATCTTTCTCTGGCTTGTATCCATTTGGCCCCATTCAGCCTACTGTTTTAAGACTTTTATCCCCATCCAAGTGTCAAATTTTTACTGGTGAGCGGTAGCGAGCCAGCATATTTTTTATTTTTGTTTGACAGCAGGCTAAATTTGTACATTTTTCGATAGAAAAATGTCTCCGGCGAAGCCGGATTTCTTCATATAATTCTGGCTCGCTATCGCTCGCCAGGAATAAATCGACACCTAGATGGGGATAACCGTCTTAAAATAGTTGGCTGAATGGGGCCGAATGGATACAAGCCAGAGAAAGAGAGAAAAGGACAGAAATAACAAAAAACAGGTCACCCCCCTTAAGGCGGAGGTATTGTGATAGTTGGTGTTGAGCTGTGTTTTCGTTTCTTGGCAAAGTATCAATAGTTCTATTCTGTAGTCATGGAGCGAATATTGGTAAATTTAGGTAAATACTTTGCTTTGATACCAACATTGGAACCATTAGTTTCTGGTATACACGATTAACCCCTTCAGTACCGGTGCCGTCCTTTTTAGCATTATTCTGGCTACTGTTACACGATTATATATATGTTATATAAAGGAGTAACTGGCTTCGAACCTTCTCACTTATCACTTCTTACTACGACAGATCCTTCTTAAGCTTTACAAAATCTTCTAAATAAAACTAGAATACATTTAGGAATACGTCACCGGTACAGAAGGGGTTAATTGATCAACCTCCTTCGGAATGTGTGCACAAACTATTTATTTTCACCCTCACGTAATTGACGATAACGTTGATCTAGAAAGTGATGTCTACATTTGTGTACTAAAGTGTTGCAAGTGAGGTATGTTTCAACCTTTGCTTGTGTGTGTGTATGTGTGTTTAGCTTCTATGGATGATTTGCAATAGTTTTGGTTATGAATATAGTTTGTATTTATTATTATTATTATTATTATTATTATTATTATTATTATTATTATTAGGCCTATTTGTATTATTATTATTATTATTATTATTATTGTTATTGTTTATTTACGGCACGGACCATATTCGCCTAAGTCAACTCGTCTGTTCTCACCCTCGTTTATGTGGCCTCATTAGCAGCCTCTCAGCCCTCCAAACCAAACAAAGTCCTGCAGTATTGGTATCGCGTTATCCGAGCCAGCCCACCTCCTCCTCCTTATCAGAGAATCAAAGCAACATTAACCATAAATCAAACTCGACTTAAGAGGGGTGACCTGTTTTTGTTCTGTCCTTTTCTATCTTTCTCTGGCTTGTATCCATTTGGCCCCATTCAGCCTACTGTTTTAAGACGTTTATCCCCATCCAGGTGTCAATTTTTTACTGGTGAGCGGTAGCGAGCCAGCATATTTTTTATTTTTGTTTGACAGCAGGCTAAATTTGTACATTTTTCGATAGAAAAATTTCTCCGGCGAAGCCGGATTTCTTCATATAATGCTGGCTCGCTATCACTCGCCAGGAAGAAATCGACACCTAGATGGGGATAAACGTCTTAAAATAGTTGGCTGAATGGGGCCGAATGGATACAAACCAGAGAAAGAGAAAAAAGGACAGAAATAACAAAAAGCAGGTCACCCCCCTTAAAGGGCTAGTGGTTATTTTTGGGTTTATTTATTTAGTGATTTATTTATATTATAGTAACCTCGCTAGACATTCATCAAACATTAACAAAAATAATTGTGCACATTTCTCGGTAGACAAATGTTCCGGCAGAAGCCGATTCCTCTTAGAATTACAGGCTCTCTATCGCTTGACAGGAAAGAATAGACACCTAAATGGCACGAAAGGTCTTTATTTTGAAATCAAAAATGGGATGAAAGGTCTTAAAATCGACAAACTAATGGAATGAACATCTTAAAATCTGAACACGAATGGGGCTCAATATGAGGCATAAAAATGAACTACCTCCCCCTTATCTTGGCTCTGTGAAGGCTGCACTACCTAGACATCTCACTACCAGGCTACTTCGCTACCCACCTGCTCCCTCTCCCACAAAATACATCTAGCTATCTATTGCCAGACGTAAATTGATCCCCGAAGAAGTGACCACGAGTGAATCGCCCCCATGCACCTCGAGTCTGTCCTCTGTTAGCCAACTTCCCTTCTCCCATCCAACACCGCTTTCACTCATATACTTCTCAATTCCATCCTTCAACCTCACTCTCGGTCTGCCTCTTCCGCTCTGTCCCTCCACCTCACTCTCTTACACCCTCATAGTCATTCTCTCGCTTCCCATACGTTCCACATGGCCGAACCATCTCAAGCTGTTCTTTTCACCCTGTCCAGCGCATCCATATCCACACCCCATCGCTCTCGTAGTTCCTCATTCGTCTGTCTATCCCTCCATGTAACTCCACATGTTCTTCTCAAGTTCTTAAAATGGCAAAACACCATCAAAAGAAAAGAAAGGAAATTAGGTAAAGGAAATTTGGAAATTAAATCAGATTGGGGTTCGGTTAAAAGTGGCGTTCTTCATGGTTTTGTGTTGGATCCCCTGTTATTTGTTATTTATATAAATGACCTTGATTTAGGCATAACTAGTAGGATCAGTATATTTGCAGATGATACCAAAATGGGGAAAAAGTAGATTCGGATAATGGCATCGAATATGTCCAAAGAGATCTAGATACTTTACATGAATGGTCAATAAATTGGCAGATGAGTTTCAATATTAATAAAATGCAAGGTATTGAGGATAGGGAAGTTGAATATAGATGTGAAATATAAGCTAGCGAATGTAGAGTTAGGTAACTCAGACTGTGAAAAAGGATCTGTGTGTGCTCGTTAGCAATGATCTGAAACCTGGAAAACTATGTATATGCGTTCGAAACAGTGCAAACAGGGTTCTGGGATTAATATCTAGGAGTGTGAGTAACAGAACTGCTAGCGTCATCTTAATACTTTACTTAGCATTGGTAAGACCTCATTTGAACTACGCTGTTCAGTTTTGTTGTCCTTTTTATAAAATGGATATGGACTCTCTGGAGACAGTCCAAAGAAGAGTGATAAAAAATATCCACATTGTTTTAAAAAATTATCATACGAGGAGAGGCTGAAGACCCTTGGCATGCATTCATTACAAAGACGAAGATGTAGAGATATGATAGAGGTGTACAAGTGGATGAAAGGTATCAATCAGAGATATATTTATATGCTATTAATTCTTAATAACTGCAAGATTATCCGTCCAAATGGCTTCAAATTGGATAAGTTCCGCTTTAGAAACGATATAGGTAAGCATTGGGTTGGGAACAGAGTTATAGATGTGTGGAATAGATTGCCTAGTGCAGTGATTAGCTCCGGAAAGGTATACCATTTTATGCGCAATTTAGATAATCTATGAATGCTATGAGTGGGATCTGCCTCTTGTGGGCCGGTCGGCCTTATGCAGATATCCAGTTTATTATGTTCTAATGTCAATGTCGGGATAACCACACTATCATGCAATTACTTTTTTACTTCCATGCTGACCATCGTGGCAGTATCAAAACATCTTGGTGCTTAACTAGTTAGCTAACATAAGTCGAACAACCTGAACATTTAGTAGAGGATTATTCTATCCTAAATAACTTCCTATATGTTAGGTGTTAAGCTAGAAAATTTTAATTAATTTAAAATCGAAGTGAGTCTCAAACATAGAAATAAGAGACGATACTAAAAACTAGTTCTGGTATATGGTCATATCAAAGGGTCTATTTTCTTTCCCTCCATTTCTGCCATACTGCTAGAGAACCTAAGTATCCATTCCTGAATTAGGATATGCTCTGTTTTGGTAAGTAATATTAGGTGAGTTGCATTTGATTACGATTTATAATTTACTTTAGTACTTGGTAGCGATATGGTAAGGTGGCGAGCAGTCTAGCATCCAAGGTTGTTATTCTTAGACGCCGAAACGTAAATCGAGGCCGAAGTCTCTCACTCACCCTGTGTTTATCCTCGATCAGCTGACGGACGGTGCGCGCCAAAGGTAATAGAGAAAATAATCGCGCGAAACAGGATTTACGGCGCCAAACTGAATGAACCCCTTCTGTACTTTTCATTACCGGTATATTCTGGCAACTATTACACCATTTTGTTCAGCTGAGGAAGGATGCCTACCCATTCAAAGGCAACAGACTATCTCAATTAATCCTTTCAAAGTCAAAGTCAAAGTCAAAGGTTTTTATTAGCCAAAAACATATTTATATGTTATATAAGATAGTATATTACAAGGCTGAGCCCATTAAATGAAGTCATTTTTGACGGGCTCCAAGAAAGCATTAATCAATGTATAGAGGTATATATCTGGCTAGAATAATATGTTACATATTAAGTTAATAAGATAATAAATATTGCTTTTGAATGATGACTTATCAGATCAATAATAACCAAGTAGTAGTTGCTTAGTCTTAATTTTAAAGTAATTCTGTTAGTCTCTGTTTTGACATCCTCAGGTAATGCATTCCAGTTAATGCATCCTGAGTATGAGAGGAACCTTTTGTCTAATTCCGTTTTAGGCTTAGGTGGTCTTAAGGGGAGGTATTTAGTTTGTTCCCTATTTTTTCATCAAGCTTAAAATTACACCCCCTAGACCCCCTGTCAAGATAAATTTGTACATTTTTCGGTAGAAAAATTTCCCGGCCAGAGGCCGGTTGCTCTTAAATAACAGGCTCGCTATCGCTCGCCAGGAAAAAATTGACCCCTTAACGGCACGAAAGGTCTTAAAATTGACAGAAATGGGGCAAAATGTCTTAAAATATCCAAACTACTAGGGCAAAGGTCTTAAAATCTTAAAAGCAATGGGGCTAAACATGAGGGAGAAAGAGGTCAAGAAAAAAATCCTCCAGGTGGAAATCCCCCCTTAACAACAACCTATTTCTGGTGTCTCGGTTGTGAACGTCTGATGCAGCTTCAAAGGTTATGATAGTTACTTATTGAGTTGGTCATACACACACATTTTACAGACTCGATTGTGTAAATATTCACTTATTTTAAGAATACCAAGATTTTTCCAAAGAGAGGATCAGTATGGTCACGGTAATTCGAATTCGATACTATTCTTATTTTTTTTTTTTTTTCTGAATTAATACTATCGGTTTAAGGGGAGATCTCCACTTGAGGGACGTTTTTCTTTACCCCCTTCTCCCTCATGTTTAGCCCCATTGCTTTTGATATTATAAAACGTTTGCCCCATTAGTTTAACGATTTTAAGAACTTTCACCCCATATTAAGACCTTTCGTGCAATTCAGGTGTCTATTTTATCCTGGCGAGCGATAGCGAGCCTGTAATTTAAGAGGAACCGGCCTTCGGCCGGGACATTTTTCTACCGAAAAATGTTCAAATTTATCTTGAAAGGGACTCGAGGGGGTGTAATTTTAAGCTTGATGGAGGTCAACTAACAAACTAAATACCTCCCCTTAATAATGGACATTTACGCACATCCCCAGGTTACATTGCAATATTGTAGATATGGATACAAGAGACTGTAGTATGATATTACAAGGGCTTCTTTCGTTAAGGGGAGATCTCCACTTGAGGTATTTTTTTCTTTACCCCTTTCTCCCTCATGTTTAGCCCCATTGCTTTTGAAATTTTAAGACGTTCGCCCCATTAGTTTGGCGATTTTAAGAACTTTCACCCCATTTATGTCACTTTTAAGACCTTTCGTGCCATTTAGGTGTCGATTTTTTCCTGGCGAGCGATAGCGAGCCTGTAATTTAAGAGGAATCGGCCTTCGGACGGGAAATTTTTCTACCGAAAAATGTACAAATTTATCTTCAAAGGGGTCATGGGGGTGTATTTTCAAGCTTGATGGAAGTCTAGGAAACACACTAAAAACCTCCCCCTTAAGTTAGGTTTTATTTTATTAATTATCCCAATAGATTTAGAAAGCTTACCGTGAACATACTGTACTTCCAGTTTAGCTTACTGTCAATTTCAGCCACCATATATTCTTCCTGAGCTTCATAAAATCGTCTAAATATAGCCAGAATAGAACTAAAGAGACGTCACCGGTACAAAAGGGGTTAAGAAAAAAGCGCGGGAAGCAGGATTGGCGGGATAATGTGTGAGTGTTTTGAGTAAAAAGCGCGCGAGAAAAATTGTGTGGGATCATGTTATGCGGGTGATGGGACGTAATGGTGAATGATAACGGATAATAAAAAATGCCTAACAGTTCATGAAAGTTATATGGAAATGCAATGTGCAGTTTTGGTACATTATATTAAGGGGGTGTATAGCGTTTTTTGTCTGGACCCCCTTCTCCCTCATGTTTAGCCCCATTAGTTTTGTGATTTTACGACGTTCACTCCAATATTTTGGCGATTTTAAGACCTTGTGTGCCATTTAGGTGTCGATATTTTTCCTGGCGAGTTATAGCGAGCCTTTAATTTAGGAGATTCGGCCGGGGAAATTTTCTATCGATAAATGCACAGATTTATCTCGATAGGGGTTCTTGTGGGTATGTTTAACGCTTGATGGAGGTTTAGCGAAGAAACTCAAAACTAAATACATAAATAAGTAAATAAATAAACCAAAACTAAATACATAAATAAGTAAATAAATAAACCAAAACTAAATACATAAATAAGTAAATAAATAAACCAAAACTAAATTCATAAATAAGTAAATAGATAAACCAAAACTAAATTCATAAATAAGTAAATAGATAAACCAAAACTAAATTCATCAATAAGTAAATAAATAAACCAAAAAAAGCAACCACTACCCACTTAAGGGGAGATATCGACTTGAGGGATTTGTTTCTGGACCCCTTTCTCCCTCATGTTTAGCCCCATTGCTTTTGAGATTTTAAGACAGTCGCCCCATTGGTTTGGCGATTTTAAGAACTTTCACCCCATTTCCGTCAATTTTAAGACCTTTCGTGCAATTTAGGTGTCGATTTTATCCTGGCGAGCGATAGCGAGCCTGTAATTTAAGAGGAACCGGCTTTCAGCCGGGACATTTTTCTACCGAAAAATGTACAAATGTATCTTGAAAGGGGCTCAAGGGGGTGTAATCTTAAGCTTGATGGATATCTAGAGACCAAACTAAAAACCTCCCCTTAAATAAATTAGTTTACCGCTGAAGAAAGTATAATAAAGCATAGTATGGACACTCATTGGCTAAGGATTTGTATGGCTGTCAAATATAAAGATACCGTTAACATTTAGTTGAATTTGTCTTTTATCATACCATTATGTTTATTATTCATACTTACAATGGGGTTTCCTTTGTAACGACTGTACATATTTTCTATTTTAGTACCGGTAATTTATTTAGAGGATTATTTTACTATGCAATTAATCTTTAGCTAATTTACATGCAACAATCGTAATGCTATAGATTAAATATTTTATGTATTTCAATAAAAGTGTTCGATATTTTGCATTATACTGTACATTCTGCCTGTCTCCTCTATTGTACTAGTTTTCCTGCAGGGGGCGGAGGACTAGGAATCCTCCTCCCCTTGTTCACGTACTGGACGAGGCAGAGAAAGGGGCGAGGGAATGCGAAAGTGGTCCCGAACCCTAAGAATTGACACTTTAAATTATGTTTTTGTTCGGTCTCTGTCGAATCGGCCACCCCCAGCTATGGGATATGTACCTGAGTATATACATACATACATACATACATGCTAAGAGTAGATGTACCCGTGTTCACGTAAAAATATAATAATATTAATTAGTGTTTTACCTGTAAGATAAGGATCCTCAACCAACTCACCAGTGATAATACCTATCGACTCTAATGACTAATTAAGACAAATGATGGTAATCCTCCCAAGCTCTCTGCCAAGCCACGGTCAATTATCCAGGTTGAGCGGGCCATATGATTGTCTGCACTCACGGAGGATAAATTATGATAACCACGGAAACTACGGTCCAATTTAGCTCCAATATGAGTTTTAAGGGGGTAGTGCTTGGTTTTAAGGGGGTAGTGCTTGGTTTTAAGGGGGTAGTGCTTGGTTTTAAGGGGGTAGTGCTTGGTTTTAAGGGGGTAGTGCTTGGTTTTAAGGGGATAGTTTTAAGGGGGTAGTGCTTGGTTTTAAGGGGGATAGTTTTAAGGGGGTAGTGCTTGGTTTTAAGGGGGTAGTTTTAAGGGGGTAGTGCTTGGTTTTAAGGGGGTAGTTTTAAGGGGGTAGTGCTTGGTTTTAAGGGGGTAGTTTTAAGGGGGTAGTGCTTGGTTTTAAGGGGGTAGTTTTAAGGGGGTAGTGCTTGGTTTTAAGGGGGTAGTGCTTGGTTTTAAGGGGGTAGTGCTTGGTTTTTGGTCTATATATTTATTGATTATTTTATTTTTTATTTTCCTCGCTAGACCTCCATCAAACTTAGAAACACACCCAATAGACCCCCTTTCAAGATAAATTTGTACATTTTTCGATAGAAAATATTATCCGGCGAAGACGGATTTCTCCATACAATGCTGGCTCGCTATCGCTCGCCAGGAAGAAATCGACACCTGGATGGGGATAAACGTCTTAAAACGGTTGGCTGAATGGGGCCGAATGGATACAAGCCAGGGAAAGAGAGAAAAGGAGACTAAGATTAAAAACGCCGCTGACCCCCCTTAATGACTAATTAAGACAAATGATGGTAATCCTCCCAAGCTCTCTGCCAAGCCACGGTCAATTATCCAGGTTGAGCGAGCCGTATGATTGTCTGCACCCACGAAGGATACGTTATGATAACCACGGAAAGTACGGTCCAATTTAGATCTATGTTGGAGTTTTAAGCCACGTTAAATTAAGGAGGGGTCACCGGTTTTTTCTCTCATTTTCTCTCTTTCTCTGGCTTGTATCCATTCGGCTCCATTCAGCCAACTGTTTTAAGACGTTTATCCCCATCCAGGTGTCGATTTCTTCCTGACGTGCGATAGCGAGCCAGCATTGTATAGAGAAATCCGGCTTCGCCGGAGACATGTTTCTATCGAAAAAATTACAAATTTAGCTTTCTGTTAAAACAAAAATATATATATGCTGGCTCGCTACCGCTCGCCAGGAAAATATTGACACCTGGATGGGGGTAAACGTCTTAAAACAGTAGGCTGAATGGGGCCGAATGGATACAAGCTTCTTTTTTGGTCTATATATTTATCTATTAATTTATTTTTGAGTTTCATGGCTAGACCTCCAACAAACTTAGAAACACACCCCCTAGACAAGATACATTTTGTACATTTTTCGGTAGAAAAATGTCAAGGGCGAAGGCCGGACTCTTCTAAAATTAGAGGCTCGCTAGCGCTCGCCAGGAAAAAGTCGACACCTAAAGAGCACGAAAGGTCTTAATATTGACAAAAACAAATAGGCGAAAGGTCTCAATATCGCCAAACTAACGGAACGAACGTCTTAATGCCTCAAAACTAATATGCTAAACATCAGGGAGAAGGGAGTCCGGAAAAAGCGAGAAAATTTGGCCATTCTATGTTGATGACACAATTTCGTTATCTATAAGAGTATTCATTTGCTTAACCCTTACAGTACCGGTGACGTCCTTTTCATCATATTCTGGCTACCATTAGACGATTATATTCAGCTTCAAAAGGGCCTCCAGCAATTAACAGGCCTCGTACTATTTCACGTAGCCCTTTTGACTAGCACAGATCCTTCTTAAACTGCACACCATTGTCTAAATATTGCTCGAATACAATGAAAAAGACGTCACCGGTACAGAAGGGGTTAAGGGGGGATGGGTGTATCAATTAATCTCTCTATTATTTTTTTAGTTTCCAACATATTAGTCCTTCATCAAGCTTTAAGGGGAGATTTCCACTTGAGGGATTTTTTTATGGACTCCTTTCTCTCTCATGTTTAGCCCCATTGCTTTTTAGATTTTAAGACGATCGCCCCCTTCAGTTTGGCGATTTTAAGAACTTTCGCCCCATTTCTGTCAATTTTAAGAACTTTCGTGCCATGTAGGTGTCGATTTTTTCCTGGCGAGCGATAGCGAGCCTGTAATTTGAGAGGAACCGTCCTTCGGCCGGGACATTTTTCTACCGAAAAATGTACAAATTAATCTTGAAAGGGGGTCTTGGGGGTGTAATTTTAAGCTTGATGGAGTTCTAGGGAAGAAACTAAATACCTCCCCTTAAAGAACACTCCCAAGACCTTCCTTCAAGATATATTTGTAAAAAAAAAATTCTCGATTGGTTCCTCTTAAATTACAGGCTTGCTATCGCTCGCCAGGAAAAAATCGACACCTAAATGACACGAAAATGTTTAATATTGACAAGGAAATAGGGCGAAAGGTCTTAAAATCGCCAAACTAATGGGCCAAACGTCACACAATCTGAAAACTATTGGGGCTAAACATGAGGAAGAAGGGGGTCCAGAAAAACGACCCACCTTCCCTTAAAGTCATTGATAGCCGGGCTGAGAGACCGTTGGCCATGGTGTTAACCCTTTCAGTACCAGGTCCGTCTATTTTTTTTATTTTATACTGGCCATTAATAAGACGGTTTTATTAAGTTTAGAAAGGGCCTCCCTCCAGCAATTACAGGGTTCGAACTATCTTAAGGGGACGTTTTTAGTTATTTCCTTAGACCTCCATCAAGCTTAAATTTACACCCCCCTAGTACCCCTTTCAAGATAAATTTGTACATTTTTCGGTAGAAAAATGTCCCGGCCGAAGGCCGATTCTTCTTAAATTACAGACTCGCTATCGCTCGCCAGGATTTTGTTTTTACCTAAATGGCACGAAGTCTTAAAATTGATATAAATGGGGCGAAAGGTCTTAAAATTACCAAACTAATGGGGTGAACGTCTTATAATCTCAAAATGAATGGGGCTAAACATGAGGGAGACAGGGTTCGAAAAAAATATCCCTCAAGTGGAAATCTCCCCTAAGTGAACCTTTCGACGACCACAGATCCTTCTTAAGCTGCAGAAAATCGTCTAAATATAGCTAGAATATAATGAAAATCGTCTAAATATAGCAAGAATATAATGAAAATCGTCTAAATATAGCTAGAATATAATGAAAATCGTCTAAATATAGCTAGAATATAATGAAAATCGTCTAAATATAGCTAGAATATAATGAAAATCGTCTAAATATAGCTAGAATATAATGAAAATCGTCTAAATATAGCAAGAATATAATGAAAATCGTCTAAATATAGCTAGAATATAATGAAAATCGTCTAAATATAGCAAGAATATAATGAAAATCGTCTAAATATAGCAAGAATATAATGAAAATCGTCTAAATATAGCTAGAATATAATTAAAATCGTCTAAATATAGCTAGAATATAATGAAAATCGTCTAAATATAGCAAGAATATAATGAAAATCGTCTAAATATAGCAAGAATATAATGAAAATTGTCTAAATATAGCTAGAATATAATGAAAATCGTCTAAATATAGATAGAATATAATGAAAATCGTCTAAATATAGCTAGAATATAATGAAAATCGTCTAAATATAGCAAGAATATAATGAAAATCGTCTAAATATAGCAAGAATATAATGAAAATCGTCTAAATATAGCTAGAATATAATGAAAATCGTCTATATATAGCTAGAATATAATGAAAATCATCTAAATATAGCTAGAATATAATGAAAATCGTCTAAATATAGCTAGAATATAATGAAAATCGTCTAATCTAAATATAGCTAGAATATAATGAAAATCGTCTAAATATAGCAAGAATATAATGAAAATCGTCTAAATATAGCTAGAATATAATGAAAATCGTCTAAATATAGCTAGAATATAATGAAAATCGTCTAAATATAGCTAGAATATAATGAAAATAGTCTAAATATAGCAATAATATAATGAAAATCGTCTAAATATAGCTAGAATATAATGAAAATAGTCTAAATATAGCAAGAATATAATGAAAATCGTCTAAATATAGCTAGAATATAATGAAAATCGTCTAAATCTAGCAAGAATATAATGAAAATCGTCTAAATATAGCTAGAATATAATAAATCGTCTAAATATAGCTAGAATATAATGAAAATCGTCTAAATATAGCAAGAATATAATGAAAATCGTCTAAATATAGCTAGAATATAATGAAAATCGTCTAAATATAGCTAGAATATAATGAAAATCGTCTAAATATAGCAAGAATATAATGAAAATCGTCTAAATATAGCAAGAATATAATGAAAATCGTCTAAATATAGCAAGAATATAATGAAAATCGTCTAAATATAGCTAGAATATAATGAAAATCTAAATATAGCTAGAATATAATGAAAATCGTCTAAATATAGCTAGAATATAATGAAAATCGTCTAAATATAGCTAGAATATAATGAAAATCGTCTAAATATAGCTAGAATATAATGAAAATCGTCTAAATATAGCAAGAATATAATGAAAATAGACGTCGCCGGTACAGAAGGGGTTTAATAGTCATGTTTACGTTTACTGATGATGATGACGAGTGGCGAGATTTTCCTGGTGCCGAATTAAAGAGATGAAGGGGATACTGTTGATAGTTTTACCCCTTCTGTAATATTTAGACGATTTTGTGCAGTTTACGAAGGATCTGTGGTAGCTAAAAGTACTTAATTGAGATAGTATTTGTAGCTTATTGATGGGTAGACATTCTTCCTAAGCTGAATATAATCGTCTAATCGTTGCCAGAATATAATGTAAAAGGATGACATTGGTACAGATGGGGTTAAGAAGGATATGTGGCAGTACAAATAGTTCGATAGTTCGAAGCCTGTTAAGGGGAGGTTTTTAGTGTGTTTCCTAGACTTCCATCAAGCTTGAAATTACACCCCCTTGACCCCCTTTCAAGATAATTTTGTACATTTTTCGGTAGAAAAAGTCCCAGCCGAAGGCCGATTCCTCTTAAATTGCAGGCTCGCTATCGCTCACCAGGAAAAAATCGACACCTAAATGGGACGAAAGGTCTTAAAAGTGACAAATTGGGTGAAAGTGCTTAAAATCGCCAAACTAATGGGGCGAACGTCTTAAAATCAATGGGGCTAAACATGAGGGAGAAGGGGGTAAAGAAAAAAATCCCTTAAGTGAAAATCTCCCCCTAATGGCTAGAGGCCTTTTATAAACTGAATAAAATCGTGCAATAGTAGCCCGAATAAAGTTAAAACAAATTATGGCACCGGTACAGAAAGGGTTAAGGGGAGGTTTTTAGTTCGTTCCCTAGAATTCCATCAATTTTAAAATTACACCCCCTAGACCCCCTTTCAAGATAAATTTGTACATTTTTCGGTAGAAAACTGTCCCGGCTGAAAGCCGGTTCCTCTTAAATTACAGGCTCGCTATCGCTCGCCAGGATAAAATCGACACCTGAATTGCACGAAAGGTGTTAATATGGGGTGAAAGTTCTTAAAATCGCTAAACTAATGGGGCAAACGTTTTATAATATTAAAAACAATGGGGCTAAACATGAGGGAGAAAGGGGTAAAGACAAAAATCCGTTAAGTGGAAATCTCCCCTTAAAGAAGATGAAAGTGAGTGCAGCGCTGACTTGGTACACAGTGGTAATGATAGGGCTGAACCTTAGGTGGGTTGGTTGTTGTTGTTTTCTGCCCCCTCCCCCTTCTCCCTCATCTTTACCCTCATTACGTTTTCAGATATTTGAGACGTTCGGTTCATTAGATTGGCGATTTTAACACCTTGCATCCCATCTCTGTCAATATTAAGACCTTTCACCCCATTTCTTTGTCAATATTAAGACCTTTCGTACCATTTAGGTGTCGATTTTTTCTGGCGAGCGATAGCGAGCTTGTAATTTAGGAGGAATCGGCCTTCAGCCGGGATAGTTTTATACCGATAAATATACAAATCTATCTAGAAAGGGAATCTTGGGGTTGTTGTGATCAAAGTATATACCGGTACTCTCTGTATACTTTGGTGTTATTAAGCTTGATGGAGGTCCAGTGATGAAACTAAAATAATAATGAATAAATAACTGAATCGACCCATTAATAAAGCCTTCCCTATTAAGTGTGGTGTGGTGATGATGGGAGGGCAGGGGGAGGGGAGGGGGGAAAGGGGGGGGGGGGGGTCTGAGTGCAATTGATGTGTATGTTTATCTTGGACGGAAATAGTGCACATCAAGTACCTTACCTCTACCACCACTCCCTTACTACCACTACTACCCTTACCACAACCATCCCTACCACTAATACCTCCACGACCACTACCACTCCTACTATTTCAAAGGAGTACAAAGGAGTACAAAGGAAATCAAGCAACAACAGATCTAGTGACCCTTCTAGGTTGCTTGTCCTCCAAAACACTGAGGATCAAGTGTCCAAACAGTGGTTTAGAGTGGGTAAGGGAACATTGGAAAGGGAATTACTGCCCTGGAACTAATGTCCGTGGCAGGATTAGGAAGTTAGTAGGGGACAGATGGGTTAGTAACTGAGGGGGGGGATAAAATAAAGTTATTCATTAATAAAACGCACTCAGTCGCGGGTTTGATGCGAGATATTTGTCTAGGTGGAGTTTAAATGAATCAACGGTGATGCAGTCTATAACGTTTCGGGGAAGCCCATTCCATAAGTTGACAACTCGATTGAAGAAGAAATTCTTAGATTCGTGTGAGTTAAAAGATTTACCAATAATTTTGCAACCGTTTCCCCGCGTGTAATTAGATTGGTCGATAGTGAAGTACTTACTACAGTTCATATTGTCGATGCCTTTGATGATTTTGAACACTTGAATTAAGTCACCTCTTAATCTGCGCTGGGTTAAAGGAAATAGATTTAATTCTCTAAGACGCTCTTCGTATGGTTTGTTCTTTAGGCTAGGTATCATTTTGGTAACTCTACGTTGAACTCGTTCTAGCTTGTTTATATCTTTTTGGTAATAAGGGCACCAGGATTGAACGCAGTATTCCAGAAGAGGGCGGACTAAGGAATTTCTGTTACTACTGTACTAACACCACCACTGTCACAACCTACCACAGCCACCCCTACCACTAATACCACCATGACCACTAATACCACCACAATCTCTGCCACTACCACCCTTACCACTACGATCCCTACCACTTCTACTAGTTACTAACGCAACTTATGTTATCGCTTACACCACCATTATCACAACCCTACCACTACCACCACAACCACCCGTAACACTACCACCACCACCACCACCACAACCATTAATACCACTACGACCCCTACCACAAATACCACCGCCATCATCACCACTACTACTAATAACAACACCACTACCAGCTCATCTACCTCTACTTCTACTACCCCCACCACTCTAACCAAGCTTACCACCAACACACCTAACACTACTTTAATTACTCTCTTTACCAATACCATCATCACACCATTACTGCGCCTATGACTTTTTTCTATGTGTATGAAGGAGACAAAAGGCAGTCTGTCTGTAACGAGTGTCTCCCCCAAAGACAAAAGAGTTACAGAAAGCCCAATGAATGGGACGTTACAGTAAAAATGCCTGGACACGCGAAGTTTAAAGCAGTCTAAGTCATAGGGTGAAGGAAAAATGTATTGAAGGAGAGTTTCACCACTACAGCCATTATCACCATCATTGCACCCACTACCACCACCACTAACACTTATCACACATCACCACCATCATAATTAGCAGTATCACCAACTCCATCTCTGTCTCCACTATCACCGCTACTGAGACCAAAATATCTTGAGCTTCTTCCTACTTCAAAAAGCCTTCTAAATATGTCAAATGTGGAGTGCCTACAAACGATGTATTGCAAAATGAAGCCCATCCGAAGTAGGTTTGTATTGATTGTTCTTCTTTGTTCAATCTACCAGTGATACTCCCAAGAGAAGTTATTTGTTTTCTTTTTGTTGTGTATGAATGAGATAAAAGGTAACGCTGCTAGCAACAAGTGTCTCCCCCCAAAGTCGCCATATATAAGATTTTTTGTGTTTAAATGGAAAGATGTGGTGTGCTTGTTTAGGGGAGATTTCCACTTGAGGGATATTTTTTTCGAACCCTTTCTCCCTCATGTTTAGCCCCATTGATTTTGAGATTATAAGACGTTCGCCCCATTAGTTTGGCGATTTTAAGAACTTTCGCCCCATTTATGTCAATTTTAAGGCTTTTCGTGCCATTTAGGTAACAATTTTTTCCTGGCGAGCGATAGCGAGCCTGTAATTTAAGAAGAATCGGCCTTCGGCCGGGACATTTTTCTACCGAAAAATTTACAAATTTATCTTGAAAGGGGTACTAGGGGGTGTAAATTTAAGCTTGATGGAGGTCTAAGGAAATAACTAAAAACCTCCCCTTAAGTGTAATGAAATTATTAGGAGGAGGAGATGTTTGGGAGAGCTAGCTGAATTACTTTATAATATATATACGATTTCTTGGATATTAAATCTTTCTCCTTCCCTAATATCCCTACCGGTACCTCTCAACTTCCTATCTCTCTCTATTTTCTTCACTTCCATTTCTATAATTGTCTCCCCTTCTCCCTCTTCCCGCTCCTCCACCAACTTTGTCCCTTCCTTCAAATTGCTTCCCTCTCTTCCTCTATCGTCTTCCCCTCCCCTCCTTCAGTTTCCCTCCCCTTTCTTCCTTCTTCTCTCCTCTCCTTTATATTCCCTCCCCTCTCCTCCAAATTCCTTCTTCCTCTTCCAACTTCCCCCTTCCTCTTCCAACTTCTCTGTCCTCCTCCACATTCCTCCCCCCCCGCCCTCCTCCACATTCCTCCCCCCCCCCCTTCTCTAGCTCCCTTCTATTCCTCCTCCAACTCCCTCCCCTTCGTCCACCTTTCCTAAGCTCCTCCAAGTTCCCACCCCTCCCTTCCTCAACTTCTCCCCCCCCCCCCCCCCCTCTAACTCACCCCTCTTCTCATCACCTCTCCCCCTCTACCTCGTCCCACCTCCTCCTCTTCCTCCGTCGAAACCCTTGTAGTGACAGAGACCGGCCAACCTCCGCCATTTTGATGCCACTGGTGTCCTTAACCCCTTTTGTACAGACGACGCCTTTTTAATCTTATTCTAGCTAATATTAAGACGATTTTGTGCAGTTTGAGAAGGATCTGTGTCAGTAAAAACGGTCAAGTGAGATAGTTCGAAGCTTGTTAGTTGTTGGAGGCCCTTGTTTAACCGAATAAAATGTTTAATAATAGCAAGAGTTGGGCCAATCAGCGCTCTGCAGACCCCCGTAATCCTGCGTTAATCTCTAACCGGTTTGGTAAGATGATCCTCAGGGTATTAGAGTGTTGAGCCTATAATTGGGCTTTGTAATTGGGGTTGTGTGGGACAGGGATCTGCCTTGCTTAGGCCAATCGGCTTTCTGCAGACTCCCATTTTCTTATGTTCTTATGTTCTTAAGAGTACAATTAAATAGACGACGCCGGTACAAAAGGGGTTAACCTCTCCTCCCTCTCCAATATGTCTAAACCCTCAATACACAATGGACAATATTGGTGCATGGTGTATTATGCAGTGGTTTAAGGGAAGATCCTTCACTTGTTGTCAATTTTTGTATGTATTTATTATTTTTCTAGTTCCTCGCTAGACCTCCAAGCTTAAAATGAAGCCCCATAGACCCCCTTTCAAGATAAATTTTTACATTTTTCGGTAGAAACAAGTCCTGGCCGAAGGCCAATTCCTCTTAAATTACAGGCTCGCTATCGCTCGCCAGGAAAAAATCAAGACCTAATTGACAGGAAAGGTCTTAAAATTGACAGAAATGGGGCGAAAGTTCATAAAATCGCCAAACTAATGGGTCAACTATTAAAGGTTTGTATTCAGTTTGAAAAGGTCCTTCAGCAATTAACAGGCTTCGAACTATCTCATTTTACCACTTTGACTACATCTAGATCCTTCTTAAACTGCACACACACGTCTAAATATAGGTAGATTATAATAAGACGTCGCCGGTACAGAAGGGGTTAACCGGTGGCATTCATTTCATTGTATTCTGGTAACTATTAGACGATTTTATTCAGGTTTAGGAAGGACGTCTACCTATTAAAAGATTATAAACTATCTCAATGAATCTTTTAGCTACCATACATCTCTCCTAAGCTATATAAAATCGTCGACATGTAGCTGAAATCCAATATGAAAGAGTGTCATCGTTAAAGAAAGTGTTAATAAGTACGGCATCAAAATAGTGTTAATTAATTTTGTTTTGCCTCTCTCGCTCTCTTTTATTACAGCCTCTCTAGTCTCCCCCGCGCTCTCTCTCTCTCTCTCTCTCTCTCTCTCTCTCTCTCTCTCCTCCCTCCTCCTCTTCCTCCTCTCTCTCTCTCTCTCTCTCTCTCTCTCTCTCTCTCTTATTACAGCCTCTCTAGTCTCCCCCCCCCTCTCTCTCTCTCTCTCTCTGACGAAGAACGGGTGAAATTTGTAGAGCTACGACGCAAAGCCAAAAAGTTAATTAAGCAAAGTAAAAAGACCCTAGAGTTACATATTGCGAATCAAAGTAAAACAAACCCAAAAGAATTCTATAGTTATATCAGAAAGAAAAAAGTAGTTACTTCAACTGTTGGACCGTTAGTCGATGAAAATGGAGAATACACCAAAGACGAAGTACAAATGAGTAATGCCCTCAATACCTTCTTTGCATCAGTTTTTACAACAGAAAGACCTCAGTGATATCCCTACACCATCGCCGATTCAGATTGATAATTCAGATGTTCTAAGCAATATCACCGTTACAGAGAGAGAAGTATTGTATTGTTTAGATAAACTCAAGGTAAATAAAACGCCTGGACCTGATACAATCTCGCCTAGAGTTCTAAAGGAAGCTAAGGATGAGCTCTCCAAACCACTGACATTACCATTCAATAAATCCTTGCAGTCTGGAACTATGCCTGATCAGTGGAAGATAGCCAAAGTAACACCGATATTCAAAAAAGGCAGCAAATCCCTACCCAGTAACTATCGTCCAATTAGCTTAACCTCAGTTGTATGTAAAATGCTAGAAACGGTCATAAGAGACAGACTCGTAAATCACTTAGAGGAAAATAACATACTTAAAGAACTCAACACGGCTTTCATAAAAAAACATTCCTGTTTAACAAACCTCTTAGACTTCTTCCACGATATCCTCATCCTCTACGATGAGAGTAAAGCTGTAGATATTTTATACCTTGATTTTCAAAAGGCCTTTGACAAAGTTCCCCCACAAACGTTTACTGCTAAAACTAAAAGCGCATGGAATACAAGACGGTGTGTTGAAATGGATAGAAAATTGGCTCAGCGACAGAAAGCAAAGAGTAGTCATAAACGGTAAGGCATCTAAATGGACCAATATAAGTAGCGGGGTACCCCAGGGATCGGTACTAGGACCAATTATCTTTCTAATTTACATCAACGACATAGATGAGACACCTGTACAATCTCAAAATTTGCTGAC
>CM064542.1:28201260-28233281 GCA_032716605.1 Paralithodes platypus | reverse complement strand
TACGCTAACAACTTATTGAAATTGATATAATACTTCATTTGCAATTTGTACGATTTGTTGAAATCTATCAAAAATATTACGTCATTAGTATGAATATAGAACACAGCCATGACTGGAATATAGAACACAGCCATGACTGGAATATAGAACACAGCCATGACTGGAAATTTAAATATACTGGTTGAACACTAGTATGAGTGGACACATTTTCATTAACAAGATCTGTTCAATTGGAATAAGCTTCCCTCAGAAGTTGTAAATGCTTCTTTAGTAGAGCAGTTCAAGAATACTGTAGACGGTAGTTTGCAATGAGAGCAATACACTGTAAAATTTATCTCTTTCCACTTACAGTATCTCTCTGGGATGGACTATTCCTTGTAACTCCCTCCTGGCTTCATTGAACCAGTAGACTACCTGAGTTTTAATAATGACAGCCACACTTCTCTCTTTCTTTCTTTCTTTCTTTCTTTCTCTCTCTCTCTCTCTCTCTCTCTCTCTCTCTCTCTCTCTCTCTCTCTCTCTCTCTCTCTCTCTCTCTCTCTCTCTCTCTCTCTCTCTCTCTCTGCAAATTTCATATACATTACCATTAAGGGTTTCAGCGAACTTTCGTTTTTCACCCTTAACCTCTTCTGTACCGTCGACGTCTTTTAACAAAAATGCTAGCTATATTTAGACGATTGTATGCAGCTTAAGACGGATATGTGGTAGTAAAAAGGGTTAATTAAGATAGTTCGAAGCCTCTTAATTGCTGGAGGCCCTTCTTAAGCTGAATGAAATCGTCTAATAGTAGCCAGTATAAGATGAAAAGAACGGAACTGGTACTGAACGGGTTAAATTATACAGCCACGCATTTCTTATCTGTTTTCTGGCTATCATATAATATTCAGATTAGGAAGGGTATGTGAGAGTCAGAGGGTTAATGGATTATAGTCTTTACCCTTAGCATGCCCACCGATCCTTCCTAAATTGTATACAATTGTCTAATGATAGCCAGAATGAACTGTCAAAATGCGTCATAATCTTGAAAGGGTTAACTAGTGGAACAGAAGATAGTGGTAGTAATGGACGGCAGTAGGATTTACTTTAAGGGGACCCACCTTGTTTTTTTTGTTTTTCTCTCTCTCTCTGGGTTGTATCCGTTCAGCCTACTGTTTTAAGACGTTTATCCCCATCCAGGTGTCGATTTTGTCCTGGTGAGCGGTAGCAAGCCTCTTATATAAAATAGCAAGCCTCTTATATAAAATGTTTTTGACAGCAGGCTAAATTTGTAAATCTCCTGCTAAGCCGGATTTCTCCATGCAATGCTCGCTGTCGTTCGTCAGGAAGAAATCGACACTTGGATGGGGATAAACGTCTTAAAACACTAGGCTGAATGGGGCAGAATTGATACAACCAAGAGAAAAAGAGAGAAGCAGAGAAAAAAAGCAGGTCACCCCCCTTAACCCTTGCAATACCGGTGCCGTGCTATTAACTTCATTCTGGCTACTATTAGACGATGGTATTCAGTTTATAAATGGCCTCCAGCAATTAACAGGCTTCGAACCATCTCATTTGACCCTTTTCACTACCACTGATCCTTCTTAAACTGCATAACATAGTCTAAATATAGCTAGAATATAATTTAAAAGACGTCGCCGGTAGAGAAGGCGTTAATTCGTTTGTTTTCGATACTAACTCGTCTTCAACTAATTGGAATCCACCCCACAAACTCAACCGTCTGTCAGTAGGGATCGAACCCATTACAATACAACCCAGTCATCGAAAACACAGAGAGAGAGAGAGAGAGAGAGAGAGAGAGAGAGAGAGAGATTTCAATATATATTTTCTGGTTAGGTGCTTCAAAACATAATTATATTCAACGTCACCTACAATACTCTTTCCGATGCAGTATTCACTTTAAGGGGGAGGTAGCTGATTTGTTATTGACCCCCTTCTCCCTCATGTTTAACCCCATTAGTTTTGAATTTGTTAGACGTTCTCCCCATTAGTTTGGCGAACATAAGATCTTTCGCCCCAACGTTTGCCATTATTAAGACCTTCCATGCAATTTAGGTGTCTATTTGTTCCTGGCAAGCGATAGCGAGCCCGCAATTAAAAAGGAATCGGCCTTCGACCGGGACATTTTTCTACCGAAAAATTTATAAATTTATCTCTGAGGGAGTCTTGGTGGTGTGGTTCTAAGCTTGATAGAGGTCTAGAGAGTAAACTAAAGGAGTCTTGGGTGTGTTTTTTTAAGCTTGATAGAGGTCTAGGGAGTAAACTAAAAATGTATCTTAAGATGGAGATGAGTCAATTTCTCGCTTGCCTAAATATAACTGGCTATAGGTCCCTTAACAAAGACCTCTTTCAATATACAACATAATTTCTACTATCTACTATCCCATGAAAAAGAAAGTAATCTATTTGGAGGTAGATACTGTAATACCAAAGACGAAGTTGTTGGAAGATATAGAAGATACAAGCGAAACCTCTCGTATCTTGTTTATATCTTACTACAAACAGCACATTCCATCTTCTCTCTCTCTCTCTCTCTCTCTCTCTCTCTCTCTCTCTCTCTCTCTCTCTCTCTCTCTCTCTCTCTCTCTCTCTCTCTCTCTTTTGATGTTTCTCTGTTATGGCTCATGAATAACCAAATGGTGTTAGTGTTGTGGAGAAGAGAGAGAGCGAGAGAGAGAGAGAGAGGGAGAGAGGGGGGTTGTATATAAACAGTGGGGAAAATGTGAAGTGAAAGCCAGGGCACCCTAGTAAATTTATAATGAGAGAAGAGTAAATATAATATATTATGCATAATTTGAGTTAGATATGTATCTATCTATCGAAGATATTAATGGGATGGAATTTGTGCTCTGCCTAGTATCAGTGCATTACCACAGCACACCGAAATGCCAAAAAAATACCCTCATTGTTCCCTGATTAAAATAGCATTGTATGAATATTCCCATATTCAAAAATATGCTACAGGGGGGCAATGCCTAGTGAGTTAATTGCTCAATAGGTGGTGTTCTGAGAGTGAGGGTCCGAGTGTGGGGGATGAGACTGTGAAGCGCAGAGGCGAGGCGGCTTCAGAGATGGGATTGCTTCGAGCCGGGGTGCTTCGCATGTCTCACTCCCTAGACTGGAACAAGACCTCACGGGCCTCACCGTGTTCAGCGGTAGAGTGTAAAGGCTAGCAGTCTATGCCCGAGAGGGAGTAGTTGGAATATAGAAATAAAAAAAATAAAAAACTACCTACTGTATACTGTATATAATATATATACAGTATATATATATATATATATATATACATTATATATATATACAGTATATATATAATAATTTATATATGTGTGTGACTGTATACATATACATGAGAGAGAGAGAAAGAGAGAGAAATGTACATAGATTTACATAGATACACTGGCCACACAGATCTTACGATCCCTACGAGGTGACCAGGACTAATCCTAATAGAGATAGCAACCCTAAGAGAAAGTGGAAGGAAAGGATAGCAAAGATGAAGGCTCTCTCCCCAGAGAGAGAGAGAGAGAGAGAGAGAGGGAGAGAGGGGGGTTGTATATAAACAGTGGGGAAAATGTGAAGTGAAAGCCAGGGCACCCTAGTAAATTTATAATGAGAGAAGAGTAAATATAATATATTATGCATAATTTGAGTTAGATATGTATCTATCTATCGAAGATATTAATGGGATGGAATTTGTGCTCTGCCTAGTATCAGTGCATTACCACAGCACACCGAAATGCCAAAAAAATACCCTCATTGTTCCCTGATTAAAATAGCATTGTATGAATATTCCCATATTCAAAAATATGCTACAGGGGGGCAATGCCTAGTGAGTTAATTGCTCAATAGGTAGTGTTCTGAGAGTGAGGGTCCGAGTGTGGGGGATGAGACTGTGAAGCGCAGAGGCGAGGCGGCTTCAGAGATGGGATTGCTTCGAGCCGGGGTGCTTCGCATGTCTCACTCCCTAGACTGGAACAAGACCTCACGGGCCTCACCGTGTTCAGCGGTAGAGTGTAAAGGCTAGCAGTCTATGCCCGAGAGGGAGTAGTTGGAATATAGAAATAAAAAAAATAAAAAACTACCTACTGTATACTGTATATAATATATATACAGTATATATATATATATATATATATACATTATATATATATACAGTATATATATAATAATTTATATATGTGTGTGACTGTATACATATACATGAGAGAGAAAGAGAGAGAAATGTACATAGATTTACATAGATACACTGGCCACACAGATCTTACGATCCCTACGAGGTGACCAGGACTTAATCCTAATAGAGATAGCAACCCTAAGAGAAAGTGGAAGGAAAGGATAGCAAAGATGAAGGCTCTCTCCCCAGAGAGAGAGAGAGAGAGAGAGAGAGAGAGAGAGAGAGAGAGAGAGAGAGAGAGAGAGAGAGAGAGAGAGAGAGAGAGAGAGAGAGAGAATATGTGTAAATCCAGTGAAGTAAGTACACGTCACGCTCCGACCTCCTCCTGCCATGCCCTTCTTTTGCTTAGGGTTGTGTTTTTGTTGGTGGTGGTGGTGGTATGTGAGTTTTTGTTGGTGGTGGTGGTATGTGAGTTTTTGTTGGTGGTGGTATGTGTGTTGTTGTGGTGGTGTTTTGGTTATGTGTGTTGGTGGTGGTGTGGTTATCTATGTGTTGTTGTGGGTATGTGTGTGTTGTTGGTGGTGTGGGTATGTGTGTGTTGTTGTTGGTGGTGTGGGTATGTGTGTGTTGTTGGTGGTGTGGGTATGTGTGTGTTGTTGTTGGTGGTGTGTGTATGTGTTGTTGTTGATGGTGTGGGTATGTGTGTTATTGTTGTTGGTGGTGGTGGTATGTGTGTTGTTGTTGGTGGTGGTGGTATGTGTGTGTTGTTGTTGGTGGTGGTGGTATGTGTGTGTTGTTGGTGGTGGTGGTGGTATGTGTGTGTTGGTGGTGGTGGTGGTGGTATGTGTGTGTTGTTGGTGGTATGTGTTTGGTGGTGGTATACATGTGTGTTGTTGGTGGTGGTATATGTGTGTTGGTGGTGGTGGTGTGTGTGTGTGTGTGTGTGTGTGTGTGTGTGTGTGTGTGTGTGTTGGTGGTGGTGGTGGTATGTGTGTGGTGGTGGTGGTGGTGGTGGTATGTGTGTGTTGTTGTTGGTGGTGGTATATGTGTGTTGTTGGTGGTGGTGGTATATTTTTTTTTTTTTTTTTTTTTCTATATTCCAACTTACTTCCTCTCGGGCATAGGCTGAGAGCCTTAACATTCACCGCTTTACAATGAACAGTGAAGCCCGTGAGGGCTCCCCAGTCTAGGGAGTGAGACATGTGAAGCACGTAGAGTACAACGAGCACCTGCCATCATGCCTTCACATGAGGCACGGTGCTCACTCATGGCCCGAAACGACCCAATCTCTGAAGCCACCTCGTTCCCGTGCTTCACTGTCTCACCACCTACACTCGAACTCTCACACTTACACACACACAACGCCACCTGTTGAGCAGATAACTCGCCAGGCATTGCACCCCTATAGCATATTTTGAATATGGGAATATTCATACAGTGCTATTTAATCAGGGAACAATGAGGGTATTTTATTGACGTTTCGGTGGGCTTGTGGTAATGCACTGATACTAGGTACAGCACAAATTCCATCCCAATAATATCTTCCCATTGATACATCGGGATTTGAACCCGGGACCTTTGGATTACCAGGCCAGTGACAAGACCACTCCACCACACCTCCCCTTTGTTGTGTGTTGTTGGTGGTGTGCGTGTGTTGGTGGTGGTATGTGCGTGTTTTTGTTGTTGAGTGGTGGTATGTGTGTGTTGTTGATGGTGGTGGTGGTGGTGTGTGTGTTGTTGATGGTGCTGGTGGTGTGTGTTGTTGGTGGTGCTGGTGGTATGTGTGTTGTTGCTGATGGTGGTGGTATGTGTGTGTTGGTGGTGGTGGTGGTGGTATGTGTGTGTTGTTGTTGGCGGTGGTGGTATGTGTGTGTTGGTGGTGGTGGTGGTAGTGGTATATGTGTATTGTTGTTGTGGTGGTTGTTCTTCCCCAAGCTGCCTGACCGAACAGCCCCAAGGCCCCGAGCAAGGCCAAGGCCATAACTGAGCACCCCCACAGAACCTTCCCTTGGTGACCGAAGCCACTCCATGGCGGGGAGCTGAGGAGGGTGCGGAAATGCCCGGGAAACCAAAGCCCCACCCAGGGCCCTGTGCCCCTCAGCAATTATGAAGAGAAAGTTGAGGGGCAAAGGAAAAATGTGACGCTTTGGCTTCCAATCTTGGTAGATTGGGAGGTCAATCCACGGAAGAGACGCCGTCACTTGAGATCTAGAAAATATATAAGTAAAAGGAACAGTCAGAGTAAGCTATGGGTATGGCAGAGATCGCTCAGTTCTCACTCTGATAGACCAGCCCATCACCACATGATTAGAACCCAATCCTCTCAGCATCAGCTAGGAAAGGCCCTAGAAAGCCGCCTTTGGCGGGGGGATAGCTCCCCTATGTCAACCCCTTTCGGGGTTGGGCACCCGCCCTGTTGTATTGTTGTTGTTGGTGGTGGTGGTGGTGGTGGTCGTGGTGGTGGTAGTATGTGTGTGTGTTGTTGTTGGTGTTGGCTGTATGTGTGTGTGCTGTTGGTGGTGTGTGTGTTGTTGGTGGTGGTGGTGGTGGTGGTGGTGGTGTTAGTGGTGGTGGTGTTGTTAGTGTATGTGTATTTGTGTATAAGTGTTGTTGTTGTCTGTTACTGTTGTTTACGTGTGAGTAGTAGTTGTTGTGTGTTCTGTAGTTTTGCATTGTATGTGCTTGCGTACAATATGTTTTAGTATGGGTGTGTGTGCAAGTGTATGTTGTCGGCCTGTCCTGGTAATAAATATTTATGGTATATAAATTTAGTTTTGATATATTTATATATATATATATATATATATATATATAGTGTGAGAATATGTATATGTGTGTTTATTAAATATGCATTAATACAACTAGCTCTATCACTGATCATTCGAAACAGCAAAATAGGTCCGAAATTTGACAATAACAAATATTAAATACTAATTAAAGACTGTTAAGTACTGTCAGGGTATGTCACGGTTTCATTTTACCGAAGCACTACTGATCAGAAGCAAACCAGCAATGAATAACCAAACCAAAAGTATTGACATTTTTTGTGTTTACATTTTTGTGTATTCATATTAGTTTTCACCAACCAATGAATTTACAAATAAACTTAACTAATGAAATCAATTATCTATTTATGGAAATATTCTATATAACAAAGTATATACAATCGCACATTGATAGTTTTGCTCGAACCCTAACGGACAGTGCGTCTCTCTTTATATATTTGTTCAGCTGTCTTAATAATTATATGAAATTATGGGTAATCTTAGCAATGGTGTGTACATTCTTTAAATCATACGTGTGTATAATTGTGCATATATACAGTATATATATATATATATATATATGAGTAATAACTCGGATGGCCAAGAAGTTGTGGGCCTTCTTTGTGATTAGTTGTCTTGTTATATGACTCTCAGGACCTCTCTGTCTCCTTGACTCTCCTGGCTGCTCAGTCACTCTAGGGGGTCATAGGGCAACAGAGGTCATAATTATACAGTAGATACAGACAAATGGCGAGCGATAGCGAGCCTGTAATTTAAGAGGAACGGAACATTTATATACCGAAAAATGTACACATTTATCTCGAAGGGAGTATGGTTGTGGTTCTTTTAAGCTTGATAAAAGTCTAGGGAGCAAACTAAAACCCTCCCTTAAGATGGGAATGATTCAATTTCTCGCAAGCTTAACAAAATTAGCTATAGGCCCCTTAAGGGGGGATGGACCGGTTTTCTGGTCAACTTTCTCCCTTATGTTTAGCCCCATTAGTTTTCAGATGTTAAGATGTTTGCCCCATTAGTTAGTCCAATTTAAGACCTTTCGCCCCATTTCTTCGTCAATATTTAGACCTTTTGTGCTATTTAGGTGTCGATTTTTTTCTCTGGCGAACGATAGTGAGCCTGTAATGTTGGAAGAATCGGCCTTCGGCCAGGACATTTTTCTACCGAAAAATGTACAAATTAATCTAGAAGGGGGATCTAATGGATGTTTTGTTTTTTTTAATTTGATGGAGGTTTAGGGAGGAAACTAGAAAAATAATGAATACATGCAAAAATCGCCCAAAAATTGAACCATCCTCCCTTAATGTATATGGGTATCTACCTATCAAAACTATTTACATGGAAGTTTCTTGAACACACTTTGGTCTTGTATTTACGAGATTAAAATAGGATATAACTCCTGTACGGTGAAAAGTTCATCCGGTTAGCAAATACAGTTTTAACATTAGGAGAACAAATGCTACCCTCCTTCCCTATATAAAACATTAGGACAAATGCTACCCTTCTTCCCTATATAAAACATTAGGACAAATGCTACCCTCCTTCCCTATATAAAACATTAGGACAAATGCTACCCTTCTTCCCTATATAAAACATTAGGACAAATGCTACCCTTCTTCCCTATATAAAACATTAGGACAAATGCTACCCTTCTTCCCTATATAAAACATTAGGACAAATGCTACCCTTCTTCCCTATATAAGACATTAGGACAAATGCTACCCTTCTTCCCTATATAAAACATTAGGAGGACAAATGCTACCCTTCTTCCCTATATAAAACATTAGGACAAATGCTACCCTTCTTCCCTATATAAAACATTAGGACAATTGCTACCCTTCTTCCCTATATAAAACATTAGGACAAATGCTACCCTTCTTCCCTATATAAAACATTAGGACAAATGCTACCCTCCTTCCCTATATAAAACATTAGGACAAATGCTACCCTTCTTCCCTATATAAAACATTAGGACAAATGCTACCCTTCTTCCCTATATAAAACATTAGGACAAATGCTACCCTTCTTCCCTATATAAAACATTAGGACAAATGCTACCCTTCTTCCCTATATAAAACATTAGGAGGACAAATGCTACCCTTCTTCCCTATATTAAACATTAGGACAAATGCTACCCTTCTTCCCTATATAAAACATTAGGACAAATGCTACCCTTCTTCCCTATATAAAACATTAGGACAAATGCTACCCTTCTTCCCTATATAAAACATTAGGAGGACAAATGCTACCCTTCTTCCCTATATAAAACATTAGGACAAATGCTACCCTTCTTCTCTATATAAAACATTAGGACAAATGCTACCCTTCTTCTCTATATAAAACATTAGGAGGACGAATGCTACCCTTCTTCTCTATATAAAACATTAGGACAAATGCTACCCTTCTTCTCTATATAAAACATTAGGAGGACAAATGCTACCCTTCTTCCCTATATAAAACATTAGGACAAATGCTACCCTTCTTCCCTATATAAAACATTAGGACAAATGCTACCCTTCTTCCCTATATAAAACATTAGGACAAATGCTACCCTTCTTCCCTATATAAAACATTAGGACAAATGCTACCCTTCTTCCCTATATAAAACATTAGGAGGACAAATGCTACCCTTCTTCCCTATATAAAACATTAGGAGGACAAATGCTACCCTTCTTCCCTATATAAAACATTAGGAGGACAAATGCTACCCTTCTTCCCTATATAAAACATTAGGAGGACAAATGCTACCCTTCTTCTCTATATAAAACATTAGGAGGACAAATGCTACCCTTCTTCTCTATATAACACATTAGGAGGACAAATGCTACCCTTCTTCTCTATATAAAACATTAGGAGGACAAATGCTACCCTTCTTCTCTATATAAAACATTAGGAGGACAAATGCTACCCTTCTTCTCTATATAAAACATTAGGAGGACAAATGCTACCCTTCTTCTCTATATAAAACATTAGGAGGACAAATGCTACCCTTCTTCTCTATATAAAACATTAGGAGGACAAATGCTACCCTTCTTCTCTATATAAAACATTAGGACAAATGCTACCCTTCTTCCCCATATAAAACGGTGGATTGTTACAAACTACGATTGCTTCATCTTACTAGTGTATGAGAGGCAATTCATCTCTCCCGTTGCTGAGTCCAGGGTTCCTATTGGTAGGGCAAACATGGGGTCAAAGGTCATGCTAGGTCATGTTTATTATATGTGTATAAGGGAGACAAAGGCAAAGCCGCTCCCAACAAGTGTCTTCCCCAAATTTGAAAGAGCGAGTATACCAAAAAAAAAAAAAAAATATATATATATATATATATATATATTTATTTAGGTGTACATTATTGGAAGGAAGAGTGGTGTACTTGTTTAGTGTATTGAAATGTATAGGAGGTGGAGGTGTTTGCGAGAGCTAGCTGGATTACTCTCCTGTAGTTGAGGGAGACACAGAAACAGTGAGGGAAGCCAGTTCCAGCAACTCCTTAGCACATGCCTATGAGGCCTCCCTTGGGTATTGCTCTGCTCGATTGGTGTTTACAATTTCCCCAGAGGAAGACGATTTATATATTTGGTTATTCACTTTTCTCCATTCTAGCCTCCTGAGGATCTAAGACGCATTGGTCCATTTTGTTTTGATATTCAATAGACGATATTATGCAAATTAGGAAGGATGGAAAGTATTGTTACACACATCGCCTGCTTCATCTGGGGTAGCGTATGAGAGATAATCCATCTCTCCCGTCCAGGGTTCCTATTGGCAGGGTACAAATTGCTTTAACATGACCTACCGTGACCTTTAACCCCTTCTGTGCCGGCGGCGTCTTTTGTATTTTATGCTAGCTATATTTAGACGATGTTGTACGGTTTAACCCCTTTTGTACCAGCGACGTCTTTTGTATTTTATTCCTGCTATATTTAGACGATTGTGTGCGGTTTAAGAAGGATCGGTGGTAGTAAATTGGTTAAGTGAGATAGCTCGAGGCCTGTTAATTGCTGGATGCCATTTGTATAGTGAATAAAATTTTCTAATATTTGCCATAATAGAGTTAAAAGAGACGGCACCAGTACTAATAGGGTTAAAACACCGTCATTCCGCTTTTCTCCTGTCAATTCTCCTTCGTGTTTATATTGCCGTTTGATTCACTCTTCTCGATTATAAATATCCTGTCCAACATTATCGAGGGTCTTTCTTATTAATCTATCTATCGCCTGACACGAACGAACTGCCCCCATGCACCTCTGTCCCCAGTCAGTCGACGCTCCTCCTCCCAACCAGCACCGCCTTCATTCATATACTTCCTCACTCCATCCTTCCACCTCTCCCTCTCTGTCCTTCCACCTCGCTCTCGTACACCCTCTTAGTCAATCTCTCGCTTTCCATACGTTCCATATGGCCGAACCATCTCAAGTTGTTCCTTTTCACACTTTCCAGCACATCTACCTGCACACCACACCTCCTTCTTACTTCCTCATTCGTCTGTCTATCCCTCCATGTAACTCCGCACGCACTTCTCAAGTAACTCATTTCCACCGCTCTCACTCTTGGTCTGAGTCTCTTCCCGACCGTCCATGCTCTGCTTCCGTAAGTTAGTGTCGGGATTATTAATGTTTATATATTAATATTGTTTGTGTGTTATTCCATCAATGTCACTTACTTACAACTGTTATGTATGTATTTATTTATTTATTTATGTATTTTTTATCATTCAATTTCCTCTTTTATTCCTTAGACAGTTATTTTCTTATGCAACAAGAATACTTACTTGCTCTCTCTCTCTCTCTCTCTCTCTCTCTCTCTCTCTCTCTCTCTCTCTCTCTCTCTCTCTCTCTCTCTCTCTCTCTCTCTCTGCAGTATACTGTATGTATGTACGGCTGTATGTTTATATGTGTATTTTAGTTTGAACTCATTAAATGTATATGCTTGAACTGAAGTCAGGCAAGATGTAATATGCGTAACGGTATTTTTAATTAAAGAGGTGTAGTCTGAAGCAGGTGTGTGAGCCACAGGGGCGTGAGTATAACAAGTGTGTGAGTGTGACCGATATGTAGCTGGTGTTTGTGTGTGTGAGTGTGTAACAGGTGTGCTAGGTGTGGTAGTGCAACAGGTGTGGTGGTGTAACAGGTGCGGTAGTGTAACAGGTGTGGTAGTGAGACAGGTGTGGTAGTGTAACAGTTGTGGTAGTGTAACAGGTGTGGTGGTGTAACAGGTGTGGTAGTGTAACAGGTGTGGTAGTGTAACAGGTGTGGTAGTGTAACAGGTGTGGTGGTGTAACAGGTGTGGTAGTGTAACAGGTGTGGTGATGTAATAGGTGTGGTAGTGTAACAGGTGTGGTAGTGTAACAGGTGTAGTAGTGTAACAGGTATGGTAGTGTAACAGGTGTGGTAGTGTAACAGGTGTGGTAGTGTAACAGGTGTGGTAGTGTAACAGGTGTGGTGGTGTAACAGGTGTGGTGGTGTAACAGGTGTGGTGGTGTAACAGGTGTGGTAGGTAGTGTGACAGGTGTGGTAGTGCGACAGGTGTGGTAGTGTAACAGGTGTGGTAGTGTAACAGGTGTGGTGATGTACTAAATGTACTAAAGCTCAGTGATAGCGAAAGAACTCGTACCAATGGTTTCAAATTAGATAAATTTCGTTTCAGAAAAGATATAGGCAAGTATTGGTTTGGTAACAGAGTTGTAGATGGGTGGAATGGACTACCAAGTGCTATAGGGGATCTAAAACTGTAGGGCGCTTAAGATAAATTAGATAAGCATATGGACGAGAGGGGTTGGGGTGTGAAGGGGGGGGGATCAGCCGGGTTGGGCCAAATCAGCGCTCTGCAGACCTCCATAATCCTGCGTTAATATCTCTAACGTTTGGTAAGATGATCCTCAGGGTATTAGAGTGTGAAGCCTATAATTGGGCTTTGTAATTGAATTGGGGTTGTGTGGGACAGGGATCTGCCTTGCTTAGGCCAATCGGCTTTCTGCAGACTCCCATTTTCTTATGTTCTTATGTTCTTATGTGATGTAACAGGTGTGTTAGTGTAACAGGTGTGGTTGTGTAACAGGTGTGGTAGTGTAACAGGTGTGGTAGTGCGACAGGTGTGGTAGTGCGACAGGTGTGGTAGTGTAACAGGTGTGGTAGTGTAACAGGTGTGGTAGTGCGACAGGTGTGGTAGTGTAACAGGTGTGGTAGTGTAACAGGTGTGATGATGTAACAGGTGTGGTAGTGTAACAGGTGTGGTAGTGTAACAGGTGTGGTAGTGTAACAGGTGTGATAGTGTAACAGGTGTGGTAGTGTAACAGGTGTGGTGGTGTAACAGGTGTGGTAGTGTAACAGGTGTGGTAGTGTAACAGGTGTGGCGGTGTAACAGGTGTGGCGGTGTAACAGGTGTGGCGGTGTAACAGGTGTGGTGGTGTACCAGGTGTGGTAGTGTACCAGGTGTGGTGGTGTAACAGGTGTGGTGGTGTAACAGGTGTGGTGGTGTAACAGGTGTGGTGGTGTAACAGGTGTGGTGGTGGTGGTGTGTAACAGGTGTGGTGGTGTAACAGGTGTGGTAGTGTAACAGGTGTGGTGGTGTAACAGGTGTGGTAGTGTAACAGGTGTGGTAGTGTAACAGGTGTGGTGGTGTAACAGGTGTGGTGGTGTAACAGGTGTGGTAGTGTAACAGGTGTGGTAGTGTAACAGGTGTGGTGGTGTAACAGGTGTGGTAGTGTAACAGGTGTGGTAGGTAGTGTAACAGGTGTGGTAGGTAGTGTAACAGGTGTGGTAGGTAGTGTAACAGGTGTGGTGGTGTAACAGGTGTGGTGGTGTAACAGGTGTAGCGGTGTAACAGGTGTGGCGGTGTAACAGGTGTGGCAGTGTAGCAGGTGTGGCGGTGTAACAGGTGTGGTACTGTAGTGTAACAGGTGTGGTAGTGTAAAAGGTGTGGTAGTGTAACAGGTGTGGTGGTGTAACAGGTGTGGTGGTGTAACAGGTGTGGTAGTGTAACAGGTGTGGTAGTGCGACAGGTGTGTTAGTGTAACAGGTGTGGTGGTGTAACAGGTGTGGTAGTGTAACAGGTGTGGTAGTGCGACAGGTGTGGCGGTGTAACAGGTTTGTACTCCTTTGTAGTGTAACAGGTGTGGTAGTGTAACAGGTGTGGTGGTATAACAGGTGCGGTAGTGTAACGGGTGTGGTAGTGCGACAGGTGTGGTAGTGTAACAGTTGTGGTAGTGTAACATGTGTGGTGGTGTAACAAGTGTGGTAGTGTAACAGGTGTGGTAGTGTAACAAGTGTGAGTGCGGCAGGTGTGATACAAATTTAATTATATTGTCATTTCCACATGCGTCCTTCTCAACTAGTTCCTTATTATTATTCTTCCTCCTCCTCCTCCTTCACCTCCTCTTCTTCCTTCTCCTCCTCCTACTCTTCTTTTTCTTCCTCCCCCTCCTCATTCTCTTCTTGATGTTTTCTGTGTTATATTTATTGTGTTATTCGTCATGTTATTGTGTTATTCGTCATGTTATTCCTATTTTCATTCATTGTTATTGATTTTGGGTCTTCTTATTCTTTCCCTTTCTCTTGGTAGCCTATTGATTTAACTTTGGCTTTCTTGCTTTTATCATCTCGTGGTCCTCCCCGTTGTCTCCCATTAGCCTTATTTTGTCTCTCTATCCTCTTTATCTTCATCTTGTCAGCGTTTTATTGTTCTCTTCTAATTGTGTTATATTATATTCGAATGTAAATTTTGTCTGCCATCATCATTATCTTCATCAACTATTTTCGTACTAGTGTTCTTTGTGATATTATTTTTTTAATATATGTTCTCCATCTTCGTTTCGCATTTTTATCATCATTATTTATATAAGTGTCACTAGGTTGAGCTGGCAAAGTGTAAGCACTATAAAGGCTGTTTATGCAGCCCCAGGACTCCTACATAAAAAAAAAAAAAAAAAAAAAAAAAAAAAAAAAAAAAAGACCAAGTACAAAAAAACAAAAAAAGTTATATGTAAACGAGATGACAGGACACACGGGGGAGAGTAAGCAATGTCTTCATAATAATAATATATTGACTATCTATCTATTGCCAGACGAAATGATCCCCTAAGGGTTGACCACAAATGAATCGCCCCCACTACACCTCTGTCCCCTGTCAGCTGACACCCCTCCTCCCAACCAACACCGCTTTTCACTCTCAACTCCATCCATCCACCTCACTCTCGGTCTGCTCTCCCTCTCTGTCCTTTCATCTCACTCTCGTACACTCGCTTAGTCATTCTCTCACTTCCTATACGTTCCGAATGGCTAAATCATCTCAAGGTGTTCCTTGTTACAGTTTCCACACCACACCGCTCTCTTACTTCGTCATTCGTTTGCCTATCCTCCATGTAACTTCACATGCACTTCTCAAGTAACTAATTTCCATCTCTCTCACTTCTGATTTGTGCCTCTCCAACAACGTCCATGCTTCATTCCCGTACGTCAATGTCAGGATTACCACACTATCATGCAATGACTTCTTTACCTCCATGCTGATCACCCTAATCCTGGTCACTGCTTTCAGTGTTCCTACAAATCTCTTCCCCTGTTGCACCCTCTCTCTCCATACTCCCATTTTTACTCATCACACTGCCCAAATACTTAAGGGGAGGTTTTTAGTTTGTTTCCTACTCCTCCAGCAATCTTAAAATTTAACCCCCTTGACCCCCTTTCAAGATAAATTTGTACATTTTTCGGTAGAAAAATTTCCCGGCCAAAGGCCGGTTACTCTTAAATTACAGGCTCGCTATCGCTCGCCAGGATAAAATCGACACCTAAATGGCACGAAAGGTCTTAAAATTGACAGAATGGGGCGGAAATTCTTAAAATCACCAAATTAATGGGGCAAACGTCTTAAAATCTCAAAAGCAATGGGGCTAGACATGAGGGAGAAAAGGGTCAAGAAAAAAGTCCCTCAAGTGGATATCTTCCCTTAAGTGAACTGACATTCTCCATAACCTAAGTATTCAACCTCACCTCACACTCTGTGATTGCACCCCTTTCAAAGACCATAACCTTACTCTTCCCCGCATATACCTTTAGATTCCGTTTCACACAGTTCCAAACATATTTATACCAGACCCTGTAACTTCCACTCATTATTACTCATCAGAACTCTGTCGTCAGCAAACAGCAGTACTGTACAGGCAACTTCCACTCATTCACCAACATCCACTGCTCTTCCTTGAATGTTTTTCATAACTACATCCATATAAATATTGAACAATCATGGGGACAATACACACCCTTGCTTTAACCCAACATTCAGATCACAGAACTTGTGTTGTTCATTCGCCACACGCACTGCCGCCTTTGCACCTTCACACATTATCTTCACTGCTTTCAGCAACTTACCAGGTCTATCTATCTATCTATATGCTCAGGCCCAATCCCCATTTTGGGGGTAGCCGACTCAAGACAGAGCAAGGACAGGGAAAACACAAAAACAACATAAAACAACAAATAAACACAGATAAAAAACACAAACTCACACACATCCAGGTCACCCAGGAGAAGACCCAGAGACCAGGGTCACCAAGGTCGCTCCAGCACTCCCCCGGCCCCCGACCACCCGGAGAGGTTCCGATCTCGGCAGGCAGACATGCAGCGGAGCCAAAGCCACAAGCCCTCCCACCACACTTCCAGGCGCACCCTTCATATTAATCGTCTCGCCGGGCCAGGCGCCTGATGGACTATTATCTAGTCCAACTTGTGCCCGACCCCTTACTCCAAATGACCACGTGTTCACTCAACTATTCACAAGCATTCTCCATTCACTCCTGTCCACCACCACTTACCAGGTACTCCATTTATTCTCAATACTTTCCACAAAGCTTCTCTATCAACTGTGCTTTTTCCAAGTTCATAAAGGCAACATACAGCTTTTGTCACTTCTCCAGATATTTCTTCTTGCTTCAACACACCCTCTTCCTTTCCTAAACTCGCCCTGCTCCTTACCTACCCATTTCTCTGTTCTCACTCCCACTCTTTCGTTCACTACCCTACTGTACATTTTATCTACTATACTTAGTAGACATGTCCCCCTCTGATTGCCACACACTCCTCTCTCCCCTTTAACCTTATACAGGGGGACTATTCTGCCTGTCTTCTAGTCTTCAGGCACACCTCCCTTATCCCTTGCTATAATAACCTGATGCTAGTCGCAGTGCACACCTCAAGCTCAAGGGCATTCCACAAACTGATTGTGTTTGGCAAGAAACACCTCTGATACTATGTTGTGCAGCGTCTAAAAGGCTGGAGCGACAGTGGATATTGTGCTGATGAGAACTGGATGAATCTGGAAGCCACTTTTCGACCAGCAAGGTAACTTATGCAAGGGATGAGCCACATTCAGTCTGATTTTATATAGCATGCACCTGCAGCTTACAGTACATCGATGTTGAAGATCGCACAACACGTGAAATCTTGCAGTTGTGAAAATCCTATCAACCAACTTAAAATGACAGGTAGTAGAGGAATAACGCACGACTATCTATACCTAGAACACGCAGCTTGTAGAGAAGATCATCATGGTTAACCTGATCAAAAACTGCAGAAAAGTCAAGTTGAACCAATCTGGCTTTCGAACTTTGATCCAAAGCTGCTTGGAAACGTGTGTGACTGATAGGAGAGCATCAGTGGTACCATTTTTTTTTTATATACCATTTGAAAGGGTGGCAAGAGTCGGAACGTTCTGAGAATTTGCAGAGGCAAGGTGTTACTAGCCATTAAAAAACCTTAGACAATCTAGGAGTAATACATGTAAGCCGATATTTGGAAGCAAACTGTGATGCAGGGCCTTTTGGAATGGGAGTAATGTTCACCACTCTCCCAAAAGAAGGAATTATGTTGTAATATTGTTCCCATATTTACTTCATACAGCTTATATTGTGTCTTCCTCTCTCCTTCCCCTTTTCATCACCGTCTTCATTATTATCATCGCAATCTTGTTTTACTTCCACTCCATCCTCTGGAATAATACCAATTCCTTGTTCTTTAGCTCTAAGCACTTTCCCTTTTCCATATTATGCATCATCAGCATCATGATCACTATCTCCTTTTCCCCTTATTCTTTGCTACTAATATTAATTTATTCTCTCTTCTCTTCCCCTCTTATCATAATTATCGTATCTTCCTCCAACTCCTCATCTTTATCTTTTCTTTCTGTCCTTCTTCCTTCCGTCTCTTCTTGTCCAACGTTGATTTGTTCTTTATTATTAATACAAGCTTTCTTTGTCCTCCCTTCCCATATTTATGTTAACTATCTTACTCTCTTCTCTCTTTCTTCTTTGTCTGGGAGAATATTCTTACATTCATTTATACAACTAATTAAGCTTGCGTCCTCTCCTCTGTCCTCTTCTTCTTTTTCTTCGTCCTCTTAACATATTATTATTCCTTACTGCTTTACCACTAATATAATAGGTTTTCTCCCTCGCCCCTTCCCCTATTCAGTAACCTTTTCCCAGCCCGCCTCTCACCACCCTCCTCTCTCTTTCTTTTTCTTTACTGCAACTTTTTAGCCAGAACTTCCCTTGCTAATTCTTTCCGTCCTTTGAACTCCTCTCTCGACACATTCACACATATACAGTCACAGACACACACACACACATGCACACAGACACATAAACACTATTCCCTTCTGTTTCTCTCTGGCATACAGCTCTCTCTCTCCCAAGAGATTCGGTGGTCTGGGGCCGCACCTCCCCTTTGGGGGAGATAAGGCGAGGCCACCGAGAGTACCAGCCCGCACGGATGGGACCTTTAAATTCTGTGACGTAGGCAAAGGTAGGGTTCATTTTCGCACTACCCTCACATGTACCCCTCACACTACCCTCATTTTTTTTTTTTTTTTTATTTCAATTCATAGATACGCCGACTAGAGGTATTAATATTCTTGATTTAGTTTTCAGTAACAATGAACATATGATAAATAATGTAGAGATTGGTGACCACCTAGGAAATAGCGATCATAAATCTATTTATTTTAATATACAATGGACAGGGAATGCTAAAGAGAATACGACACTTATCCCAGATTTCAGAAAAGCCGATTATGGTGGGCTAAGAAGAGACTTAAGGGTGGACCCTATTGTTAAGCGATTAAGTCAGGATATGCCAGAGTTAAACTTGCCACCTACATATAACCAGTTTATTGCTTCACTCCACAATGCTCAAAATAAATATATCCCTAAAAGAAGATTTAGATCGACGCAGAACCAACCAAAATGGATGACTAATAAGCTAATAGATCTTATAGGAAAAAAGAAAGGAATATATCGAAAAATAAAGAAAGGTGAAAATCATTTACATATATACTATCAGACTCTATCAAGACAGGTCAAAAAGGAAATCAGGAAAGCAAAAAGAAATTATGAAATAAGGATAGCCAGCGACTCAAAAAAAACCCTAAAGCTTTTTACCAACTATATAAATCTAAAGTTAGAGATGTAATAGGCCCCCTAAAAACTTCAATAGGAGAAATAACAGAAAATGATTTAGAAATGTGCAGTACATTAAATAGTCAGTTTCTTTCCGTTTTCACTAATGAAAATTTGGCACAGATTCCAGAAGTCAATATGGTATATAGTGATAGTATAGAAAATATGTTAAGTACAGTTAGTATAAGTAGAAATGATGTGCTTAAGGAAATTGACAGACTGAAACCTCAAAAATCGCCTGGTCCTGACGAGGTATATGCTAGAGTATTAAAAGAATGCAGAGATGAGTTAAGTAGTCCATTAGCATTTATATTTAACAAGTCATTAGAAACAGGTTTAGTTCCAGAAGCTTGGAAGCTTGCAAATGTAGTTCCGATCTTCAAAAAAGGTGATAAATCGATAGCATCCAATTACCGTCCCATTAGTCTCACATCAATCATAGGAAAGTTGCTAGAGTCTATTATTGCTAGGAAAATTAGAAGCCACTTAGTAAAATTTAACTTAATAAATTCTTCTCAGCATGGATTCACTCAGGGACGTTCGTGCCTTACTAATTTGCTTAGCTTTTTCTCAGAGGTATATGAAGCAGTAGATAGTGACAAGTCATATGATATTATATATTTAGATTTCAGTAAAGCTTTCGACAGAGTCCCTCATGAGAGATTGATGAGAAAGGTTGAGGCACATGGAATAGGAGGGTCGTTGTTGGGATGGATTAGGTCATGGCTAATTGGTAGGAAACAGAGAGTCAGCATAAATGGTACCAAGTCAGAGTGGGGAGCAGTCAAAAGTGGTGTCCCCCAGGGATCGGTATTAGGTCCCCTGTTGTTTCTTATATACATAAATGACCTAGATTTAGGTATAACTAGTAGGATAAGTAAATTCGCAGACGATACTAAAATAGGGAGATCAATTGATTCAGATAGCGATATAGAGTGCCTCCAAAGGGATCTAGATACCTTACATGAATGGTCAGTAAATTGGCAGATGAAGTTTAACATTGACAAATGCAAGGTATTAAAGATAGGGAAGATGCAAACAAATGTTAAATATAAACTAGCTAATTTAGAATTAGAAAATTCAGACTGCGAGAAAGATCTAGGTGTGTTTGTTAGCAATGATTTGAAGCCTAGAAAACAGTGTATAAGCGTTCGTAATAAGGCAAACAGGATTCTCGGGTTCATCTCTAGGAGTGTGAGTAACAGAACTGCTGATGTTATCTTAAAACTTTACTTGTCATTAGTGAGACCCCATATGGATTATGCTGTCCAATTTTGGTGTCCTTATTACAGAATGGACATAGATTCATTGGAGAGAATTCAGCGTAGAATGACAAAAATGATCCATAATATTAGAAATTTTCCGTATGAAGAAAGGTTGAAGAAATTAGGTTTACATTCGTTAGAGAGACGCAGAGTTAGAGGGGATATGATAGAGGTGTTCAAGTGGGTTAGTGGGATTAACAAAGGGGACATGACAAATGTACTAAAGCTCAGTGATAGCGAAAGAACTCGTACCAATGGTTTCAAATTAGATAAATTTCGTTTCAGAAAAGATATAGGCAAATATTGGTTTGGTAACAGAGTTGTAGATGGGTGGAATAGGCTACCAAGTGATATAGTGGGATCAAGAACGATAGGGAGCTTTAAGAAAAAATTGGATAAGCATATGGACGAGAAGGGTTGGGTGTGAAGGGGGATCAGCCGGGTTGGGCCAATCAGCGCTCTGCAGACCCCCGTAATCCTGCGTTAATCTCTAACCGTTTTGGTAAGATGATCCTCAGGGTATTAGAGTGTTGAGCCTATAATTGGGCTTTGTAATTGGGGTTGTGTGGGACAGGGATCTGCCTTGCTTAGGCCAATCGGCTTTCTGCAGACTCCCATTTTCTTATGTTCTTATGTTCTTATGTTCTTATGTCAGTATACATTTGAGTGAAATATGGGGAAGATCGTGCTGTGTTTCCAAATTATTTCCCCCTTCTAAATATTTTATAAGTAGCCTATATTAAAACTATGTTTACCCATACTTGACAAGAAGGTCATTTTAAGGAATTTTGAAGAAATTAACTATGAAGAAGTAAAAAACAGATGAGGAAATTAATTTTGGTTTATGCCATACGAATGTTGAAGTTTGTAAGGAGGATATATAGATAGATTGATAGATAGATATAGTTAAATATATAGATACTATAGATAGTTAAAAAGATAGATTAATAGATAGATATAGTTAAATATATAGATACTATAGCTAGTTAAAAACAGAGTGAGAGTGAGTGCGTGTGTGTACTGTATGTGTGTGAGTAGTGCGTGTGTGTGGTGAGGAGTGCGTGTGTCCTTGTGTGTGTGTGTGTGTGTGTGTATCTGTTAGAGAAATTACAAATTATTGCATAACAGAACTGAAGATGGATTACATACTAACAGGAATATTTCAAACAGACCATTGGAAGCAAGATTTGGTCACTATCGGCAGTTAGCAGGAAATTACAATATTTCTGTACGCCAAATATATGAGTGTGGTGTGAAAAGAAGATACGGATGATGTCAGTGTTAAAACTAAGTTTACCCATACTCGACAAGAAGGCCATGTTAAGGAATTTTGAAGACATTAATTATGAAGAAGTAAAAACAGATGAGGAAATTGATTTTGGTTTATGTCATACGAATGTTGAAGTTTGTAAGGAGGATATTGATAGGTGTAAAGACATCATCCCAGTGATAGTTTATTTAGCTGGCTATTGCTGTTACTCTGTGATAAAGAAAATGAAATGTAATGCATGTAAAGAAATGATTACGTGTTCAGCTAGTGGTGAAGACATCCCTGAAAATCTAAGTTACATTGCTGGAATTAGCAGAGGTTCTCTTATTTACCCATATAGTGTGACAGCCAACATGGTCATGTATAACTATATTGTTATTAACAAACTTGTTCAACTTCCTGCCTTTCGAAATGCTACTAGCCAAAGAAATATAGCAACACAGCTCACAGTTACGGCTTTAGCAGATGTTGATCTCCTGTTCCCTAATGATATGTGTGAAAATGGTCATAACACCGACAAAATAGAAAATATGATGGTATATGCTTCTACAAATGCAATATTAAATAATTACTGTGCTAAAGAAAATAACATCCCAGCAGCTACCAGAGCTAATAAGAATGTAGGCATGAAGAGAAAGCTTCAAACCCTAGACAAATAGACTATGTGTACTGTATTGTATAATTATTGTATTGTGTGAGTGTGTGTGTTTGTGTGTGAATGCAGGTGTGTGTGTGTGATTGTGAAGGTGAGTGTGTCTGCAGGTGTGGTTAAGTAAGGGAATTTGATTTACAAAGTATAATCCCGGAACGGAGATTGGATTAGGCCTAGTACAAAGGTCACTCCTTTATATGTGTGTTTGTGTGTGTTACATTAATTATATGTTTATATTAATATATATAGTAATACATTTAGTTAGTTACTTATATGTATTTTTTCACGAATAATAGTGGATGTCGCTTATATTGGCTCTCCAGTAAGGCTCTCTTTATTGGCTGTGTACAAAATATAGTAATGTATAATAGCATTTTGTATTATATTTTAAAATATGAAAAAAGTAATAGTGATATACTTGTAATACGTTTTCATTTTGTACAAATACTTTTTCAAGGTATGAGTGTAATTTGCAGTAAATACCAAAGTATGTTGTTATAATATCGACATAATAATATATAATAATATAATTTTGTGTACACGGTAAAAGATAAATATAGTTTTATGTGCACTTTAATTTACAACTAAACTGATAAAATATAAAAGGGAGAGTAATTATAGAGTTGGGAGACAGAGCGGTCCGTGAATGTCGCACCACCTTGCTGACGTCACGATCTGGGAGTAACAATATCGAGTAACCTAAAACCGAGTCAACAATGTTCAGAAGTTCTTAAGAAGGCAAAGAAAATAATTGGCTTGATAGGCAGGTCATTTGAGCATAAATCCAAAGAAGTTATCCTAACCCTTTACAATTCCTTAGTCCGCCCTCTTCTGGAATACTGCGTTCAATCCTGGTGACCTTATTACCAAAAAGATATAAACAAGCTAGAACGAGTTCAACGTAGAGTTACCAAAATGATACCTAGCCTAAAGAACAAACCATACGAAGATCGTCTTAGAGAATTAAATCTATTTCCTTTAACCCAGCGCAGATTAAGAGGTGACTTAATTAAAGTGTTCAAAATCATCAAAGGCATCGACAATATGGACTGTAGTAAGTACTTCACTATCGACCAATCTAATTACACGCGGGGAAACGGTTGCAAAATTATTGGTAAATCTTTTAACTCACACGAATCTAAGAATTTCTTCTTCAATCGAGTTGTCAACTTGTGGAATCGGCTTCCCCGAAACATTATAGACTGCATCACCGTTGATTCATTTAAACTCCACCTAGACAAATATCTCGCATCAAACCCGCGACTGACTGCGTTTGTAAATGAATAACTTTATTTTATCCCTCCCCTCAGTTACTAACCCATATGTCCCCTACTAACTTCCTAATCCTGCCACGGACATTAGTTCCAGGGCAGTAATTCCCTTTCCAATGTTCCCTTACCCACTCTAAACCACTGTTTGGACACTTGATCCTCAGTGTTTTGGAGGACAAGCAACCTAGAAGGGTCACTAGATCTGTTGTTGCTTGATTTCCTTTGTATGGTCGATGCGGCCTGGTACTGGAGGTGGCCTCGGATAAAGTGTAGTAAAATTTGTTTGTGGTTATGGAGGAGATCCCCGGTCCATGAGTCCATTGTCCAAGGGTGGCGTTTCCTCCGTACACAGTCCCCCCATCCGTGCCCCATCCGTGCCACCGTTGTGCAGGCGGATTCCTTCGTCGCAGATACAGAAAGCACTTCAACCCAAATTTCTCTCTGCAAATACACAACCTAGTCAAACGAAGAAACATCCTTCGCAAAAACAGATCCTCTTCCTAACAAGAAATAGTACAAATACAAGTACTAAACAGGAGAATTACCAACCTAATACAAACACTAAACAGGAGAATTACCAACCTAATCACAGAACAACAAACAACACACTGGAAAAACTACCTTGGAACTATCAATCACAGAACATCTTAAAACAAATTGTGGCACACCCTGAAAAACATAGGCACTTCTCATAACACTCTCCCACCTACACATAAAAGCCTCAGTACAAACAATACTATCACCTCCGACAAGCAAATGGCTCAAGAAACACTACATGAAAATCTGTAAAAAAAAACTACCATACACACAAACAAAATAATCAGTCACTCAGAAAAATATAAAACATGTATAACACACACCTTCCTATCAGTACAGCCGAAACAGCATAATCAATCAAATTACTCAACACCTCTCACTCCACCGTAACATACAACATATCAAACATGCACTTAAAACACCTAGGCCCTAACACTCTACATGCCGTAACAGACATCTTCAACCACTTCTGACTCCACAACACCATACCAACTATATGGAAACCTGCCATCATCATCCCCATCCTAAACCAGGTAAAATTACTTGAAAGACACATCCTCCAAAGAATCAACCCAGACATCCCCTTCTCAACTTCCCAGTACGGCTTTTGGCCTAAACGCTCCTCCACAACACTACATACCATATTAACTAAACATACATTAGATGCTTTCAACCAAGCCCATCCACCCTCCCGCACAATAATGGCAGCCATAAACATCAGCAAGGCCTTCGACACTATACCCCAACACACACTCCTATATAAAATACTAAACAGCTCACTACACAACAGTAAGCTATGGCTCACAAACTTCATCTCTGGCAGACACAGACACGTCACCTAAAACAACCTTTCATCCAAAGTGCGTACACTACCTAACTGCATCCCTCCGCTCCAAAGTGCGTACACTACCTAACTGCATCCCTCAGCGAGCAGTTCTATCACCGACACTTTATATCATTTTCCTCCACAATCTCCCACAACCTAACCCAACACATGAAACACACATTCTCTCATACGCCCTCATCATCACATCACAACACCTTGAAATCGAATGTTGTCTCATAACCTGTTGCAACTCCGATTTTTTTGAAGCCGCATCGCCATTGTCACGCTGTCTCATCTCACAATCTCGGACACCTTTCTCTCTCAAAAGTCACCTATTGAACAGTTTCCTCACTATGCACTGCCCCCATAGCATCTTTTGAATATAGCAATACTCACACTAAATTTTATTAGAAACAGCGAGGGTATTTCTATGTGTTGTTGGTAGGCTTAGTGGTGATGCACTGAAACTAAGTGCATCACCACAAAGCCCACTGACGCTAGAGTGAATCTACATGCCTATCTGTTTCCAACAGATGGTGACTGCGTTTTGCATGGATGTACAATAACTAGGTTAATAAATTGTTTATTATCAGTCCCAGGGCTTAAAGTGACCTATTAGTGGACATTATTATTCATTACACACACACTCTCTCTCTCTCTCTCTCCAGCTTTTATCTTGCCTATATCACTGCTAAAAATACCGGTAATTAAGAGCGCCTTTCTCGCTTTTGTTATCTTTCTCTCCCTCTCTCTTTGGCTTGTATCCATTCGGCTCCATTCAGCCTACTGTTTTAAGACGTTTACCCCCATCCAGGTGTCAATATTTTCTTGGCGAGCGGTAGCGAGCCAGCATATATATGTTTTTGTTTTACAGCAAGCTAAATTTGTACATTTTTCGATAGAACAATTTCTCCGGCGAAGCCGGATTTCTCCATACAATGCTGGCTCGCTATCGCTCGCCAGGAAAAAATCGACACCTGGATAGGGATAAACGTCTTAAAACAGTTGGCTGAATGGGGCCAAATGGATAAAAGTCAGAGAAAAGGAGAGAAAAAAAAAAAAAGAGCGCCTTTCTCCTCCCTACCGATCTTATACCATCGGCCCTATCTTCCCTCCCAGCTAGAGAGAGACTATAGGAAACAGAGCTCGGCCAACCTGCGCTATGTGTTGGTGTTATTAGCCTTTCTTTACACACAATATTTACATACTCATAATAAACGTTCCACAATACTGGTACGGCATATTACATTGTTTAGTAGCCTATATTATCACCTCCTTGTTTGATAATTGCAAAAATATAATTGCACCTACGGAGGAACACAAAAATAAAGAAAAAAGGCCAATCTCTCCTACTAAAGGATCTCTACTTCCAGCTAGGCCTAATTAACCCTTTCAGGTCAGGGGGTTGCCGAAAAGTATTCAAAATAGAATTATCTTACTCTCATAATTACCTCTCCAAAATTAGTTTTCTGCCCACAACTCGCTCAAAGACAACTGCAGAGGTTAAAGTAATTAAACTAAAGGTTTCTATAAACACCCCTGATGGTCACAGAGGTTTAAAGTATCCCTTAACCCCTCCAATACCAGCGACGGCGAATCGCTGTCAGTAGATAATTAACTCCCCAGCGACGGCGAATCGCCGTCAGTAATGTACTTTCCTTGTAACAGCCTGTACAAGCGTGTACCTGCTACCACGACCGTTTGAGCACTGCTCTCATTATGGCAACACTTCTCATCTTATAATTATAAGACCCACTGAAGGGTGAGAGAGCCAGTCTTCTCTCATCTCTTGAGGTGGAAAGGTGTTCTCTCCTGCCATTTTGGCCACAGTGCTTGGTACTGCAGGGGACTTTTATTACTGTATCCTACGGTAGAGTATGGGTTAAGAACATGATCCTGTCCACACGTGAAAGGGGCAAGTTTCCCTAACATATAATTTTCCTTTTCATTGCTCTATAATGTTTGTATCTGCTGTCCAAGTTATGTTTGTTTGTATTCCTTTATTTTCTAAGGCTTTTTTTATATAACTTATTTCTTGCATGTGTCAATTTGGCATTCTATTGGTTCTGTGATGTTGTTCTGGAAAAAGAATGATGAAAAAACAAGTCTACATTCACCACCACCACCTCACCTCACCTATAGAACATGATACAATGGGAAGCCTTCTGTGGATCCGACGGTGCTGGTATGCCCGGCTGCCCTTTTTATCCCGTAGCATGCCTCCTGGGAGTGGCAGCCATGTAGTTACAAATTCCCATGATGCACAGCAAGATTACAGCGAGAGCCCCAGTTCTACACGGATTTTTGAAAGAACCTTGACACAAACACTAGGGCCCTTAAAAGCTAAATTAACAACCATCATCACTGTATTTACATCCAGCACCATCGAGTTTACAACCAACACCCTCCTCACAGACTCACAAACAGTAAGGAGGGGGACAAGTTTACAACTATCTAATACTAATATCGGACAGGTTAGGAGAGAGGTCTCTTGACCAGGATTCGAACCCACTCACTCCAGGTATCCGCTCATGGCCGAGTGGTTACGGTACCCAACTCTCCCAGATCTACCTGGAGTGAGTGGGCTCGAATCCTGGTCATGATACTTCTCTCCCAAGTTTACAATTGTCACTCCAGTCGAGTTAACAACCAACACTGCCTAGTTTACAACCAGCACTGCCTAGTTAACAACCAACACTGCCTAGTTTACAACCAACACTGCCTAGTTTACAACCAGCACTGCCTAGTTAACAACCAACACTGCCTAGTTTACAACCAACACTGCCTAGTTTACAACCAACACTGCCTAGTTAACAACCAACACTGCCTAGTTTACAACCAACACTGCCTAGTTTACAACCAACACTGCCTAGTTTACAACCAACACTGCCTAGTTAACAACCAACACTGCCTAGTTTACAACCAACACTGCCTAGTTAACAACCAACACTGCCTAGTTAACAACCAACACTGCCTAGTTTACAACCAACACTGCCTAGTTAACAACCAACACTGCCTAGTTTACAACCAACACTGCCTAGTTAACAACCAACACTGCCTAGTTTACAACCAACACTGCCTAGTTTACAACCAGCACTGCCTAGTTAACAACCAACACTGCCTAGTTTACAACCAACACTGCCTAGTTTACAACCAACACTGCCTAGTTAACAACCAACACTGCCTAGTTTACAACCAACACTGCCTAGTTAACAACCAACACTGCCTAGTTTACAACCAGCATCCTCAACTACGTGAATAACAACACTCTTGTCTTGCTAACAATGGACAATTTGCAGACTTTATATCCAGCACTTTACCAGAATACTGTATATTATACACCTTCTGCCAGTTCAAAGACACAAATGAGGCGATCACCGACACCTGAGAGAGGGTTGCACGAGTATCGGTCTTTTATGCCTGTTAAGGGGAGATATCCACTTGAGGGATTTTTTTCTTGACTCCTTTCTCCCTCATGTTTAGCCCCAATGCTTTTGATATTATAAAACGTTTGCCCCATTACTTTAGCGATATTAAGAACTTTCACCCCATATTAAGACCTTTCGTGCAATTCAGGTGTCAATGTTATCCTGGCGAGCGATAGCGAGCCTTTAATTTAAGAGGAACCGGCCTTCGGCCGGGACATTTTTCTACCGAAAAATGTACAAATTTATCTTGAAAGGGACTCAAGGGGGTGTAATTTTAAGCTTGATGGAGGTCTAGGGAACAAACTAAATACCTCCCCTTAATTAAGAGGGAGGTAGTTGCTTTTTCTGGGCTTACTTCTCACTCATGTTTAGCCCCATTAGTTTTGAGATTTTAAGACGTTCATTCCGTTAGTTTGGCAAAATAAGTCCTTTCAACACATATCTTTGTCAATAATAGGACCTTTCGTGCCAGGTAGGTGTTGATTTTTTCCTGGCGAGCGATAGCGAGCCTGTAACTTTAGCAGGAACCGGCCTTTGCCCAGGACATTTTTCTACCGAAAAATTTCATATTTATCTCGAAGGGGGTCTAGAGGATGTTTTTATTTTGTTTAGCTTGATGGAGGTTTAGCGAGAAAAATATGAAATAAATTAATAAATACATTTATAAATAGACCCAGAAATAAACCGTACCCCCTTAAGGGGAGGTTTTTAGTATGGTCTCCAGATATCCATCAAGCTTAAGATTACACCCCCTTGAGCCCCTTTCAAGATAAATGTGCACATTTTTTGGTAGAAAAATGTCCAGGCCGAAGGCCGGTTCCTCTTAAATTACAGGCTCGCTATCGCTCGCCAGGATAAAATCAACACCTAAAGGGCACGAAAAGTCTTAACATTGACAGAAATGGGTCGAAAGTTCTTAAAATCGTCAAAATAATGGGGCAAACCTCTTAAAATTAGAAAAGCAATGGGGCTAAACATGAGGGAGAAAGGAGTCAAGAAAAAAATCCCTCAAGTGGAAATCTCCCCTTAAGGACTGTTGGCTTTACAGCTTCATATGCGCTGCCACCTGAGACCTATTGTTGCCTCATAACATTAAGGGAGCCGACCTCGTTTTTATTTATCTTTCTCTCCCTCTCTCGTTGGCTTGTATCCATTCGGGCCCATTCAACCTATTGTTTTAAGACGTTTACCCCCATCCAGGTGTCAATATTTTCCTGGGGAGCGGTAGCGAGCCAGCATATATATATTTTTGTTTTGACTGCAAGCTAAATCTGTACTTTTTTCGATAGAAAAATGTCTTCGGCGAAGCTGGATTTCTCCATACAATGCTGGCTCGCTATCGCTCGCCAGGAATAAATCGACACCTGGATGGGGATAAATGTCTTTTAAAACAGTAGGCTGAATGGGGCCGAATGGATACAAGCCATGGAAAGAGAGAAAAGGAGAGAAAGATACAAAAATCCGGTGACCCCCCTTAACCCTTTGAGTACAGTCGGCCCAATATGTGATGTCACGGCACCAAGTATATTTCGATCAATCATTGGTATCAGCACTATCTAAGCATTAGTTTATCGTTTCGAGTGAGATATACAAACATTTTCCTATCTTTACACACCTTATTTAACATCTGACAGACATTAATACAGCCCACAGCGAGCAATACGTAATGACAGCGAAGACACGACTTATATGGCCAACTGTACCTGCGACGTGTGGTATGGTTTATTCCAGCTATATTGGGATGATATTATGCAGCTTAGGAAGGATCTGTGGCAGTTAAAACGTTTGGTTGAGATAGTTGACAGCCTTAGTATTGCTAGAGGTTCTTCCTAAGCTGCATAACATCTTCTAGCAATGGCCAGTATTTAATTAAAGGATGTCACCGGTTGTACGGGTTAAGATTATTAGTCCTAAATAATTATATAACTGAACCAGTGTGATTTATTCGAACCCTATTAATGCGTTGATTATATAATTTGAGTATACTTTTAAAACAAATATTATTATATTTTCTCCCTAAGTGTGTGTGTGTGTGTGATTTCCATGTGTGTGCGTGTATGTGTATATGGGTGTGTTTGTGTATTTGTGTGTGTGTGTGTGTGTGTGTGTAAATAGTAATAATAATCGGCTTACTTCAAGACGTGTGTGTGTGTGTGTGTGTGTGTGTGTGTGTGTGTGTGTGTGTGTGTGTGTGTGTGTGTGTGTGTGTGTGTGTGTGTGTGTGTGTGTGCGATTTCCATGTGTGACTGTGTGTGTGTGATTTCCATGTGTGTGTGTGTGTGTGTGTGATTTCCATGTGTGTGTGTGTGTGTGTGAGATTTCCATGTGTGTGTGTGAGTGATTTCCATGTTGTGTATGTAATAATAATAATAATAATAATAAACGGTTTATTAAAGAATGGCAGCCTCATGAGCTGAAAATACACATTTTACAATTTAGTGGATGAACATGAGATGTACAGATATGAGGATGGTAAGCTCAGTTTACAAACAAAATAAATAAATACAATAATGATGCATGTGCAGAATACACATTATGTGTGTGTGTGTGTGTGATTCCCATGTTGTGTGTGTGTGTGTGTGTGTGTGTGTGTGTGTGTGTGTGTGATACTTTCATGTTCGTCTCCATGTCTCCGTCTCTCTCTGTGGCGACAATAATAGTCTTCACAGTGGGTTGTCTGGGAGTGAGGTTGTCGGAAGGGCCTCTGCATTTCCTCAACTGGTATATCAACGACGTAGCTCCCTCCGCCAATGGGGTCACTGGAAACATACAGTACATACATATATATATACATTCTTTCACATTCTCTCTCTCTCTCTCTCTCACACACACACACACACACACACACACACACACACACACACACACACACACACACACACTTCACTTGATAACATGATATGTAAGAATTGGTGACTCGATATGAAGTCGGTAAACTGTATTTCCATCCTGACACTTTGCATGTCAATTCGAAAATATATTTATCGAATACATTTTCACACACACGAACACCAGCACACAAAAAATACATAATATTAATACAAATAAATACAGATAATCATTTAACTCCTCTAGCTCTAAATATACAGTAGTTTTCGAACCGATCTTCTTCAATATATCCATGCCATTATACGATATTATCAGTAAATCTTGTTACTATTATTAATCCTCCGAGGATCATTACGCGTTTTGACAGCTAAGGGGAGACTGGCCGTTTGTTTGGTCTATTTATTCATTTATTCATATATTTTGTTTAGTTTCCACCACCTCCATCAAGCTTAGAAAAAACACCCCCTAGATAAATTTGTCTATTTTTCGGTTGAAAAATGTCACGGCCGAAGGCCGATTCCTCTTAAAATTGCAGGCTCACTATCGCTCGCCAGGAAATAATCGACACCTAAATGGCACGAAATTTCTTAAAATTGAC
>CM064542.1:28126177-28201160 GCA_032716605.1 Paralithodes platypus | reverse complement strand
AATATAGGGAGTTATGGGGTATTGTTTGGGGTTATATTGGTAGTTATTGGGTATTGTCTGAGGTAATATAGGGAGTTATGGGGTATTGTCTGTAGTAATATAGGGAGTTATGGGGTATTGTCTGGGGTAATATAGGTAGTTATTGGGTATTGTCTGAGGTACGGTAATATAGGGAGTTATGGGGTATTGTTTGGGGTAATATAGGTAGTTATTGGGTATTGTCTGAGGTAATATAGGGAGTTATGGGGTATTGTTTTGGGTAATATAGGGAGTTATGGGGTAGTGTTTGGGGTAGTATAGGTAGTTATGGTATATTATCTGGGGTAATATTGGGAGCCATGGGGTGTTGTTGGGGTAATATATGTAGTTATAGGGTATTGTCTGGGGTAAAATAGGTAGTTATAGGGTATTGTCTGGTAATATAGGGCATTATGGGGTATTGTGTGTTGTAATATTATGAGTTATGGGGTATTGTCTGGTAATTTAGGGAGTTATGGGGTATTATCTGTGGTAAAGGGAGTTATGGGGTATTGTCTGTGGTAATAAAGGGGTTTATGTGGTATTGTCTGGTAATATAGGGAAAAGATCGGGAAAGGAGGAGGCTGTACAGAAGAAGAAAATTACTCGCACAAAGACGCACACATCAAAATCTACAGGATAGGCAAAAGGTCGAAATAGATAGAGAAATTGTGGAAATTGGACAAAGGCTAAGAATATCATATGAACTACAACATAGGGAAGAGGAGAGGAAAGCTATTGCAGATATAAAGGAAAATTCCAAATACTTCTTTTCATACGCCAAACAAAAGGCGAAAACAACATCAAACATCGGCCCACTGAGCAAAGGGGACGGCTCTTTCACAGGGGACAAAAAGGAAATGAGCGAACTCTTAAGCAGGCAGTATGAAATGGCATTCAGTGAGCCTGATGAAACAAAAGTCATCAGAGACCAAAATATATTTTTCATGGAAACCTCCCCACGGAAAACCCTCAGATGATGGATATTGATTTCGGTCCAAAAGACATAGAAGAGGCCATTTCCAACATGCCATCCCACTCGGCACCAGGCCCGGACTCGTGGAAATCGATCCTAATGAAAAAATGTAAGGAAAACCTCTCAAAACCCCTGGCTATAATGTGGAGAAGGAGTCTAGACACTGGTGACATACCAGATAGCTTGAAAAATGCAATAATTGACCCACTGCATAAAGGAGGGAGTAAAGCACTACCAAAAAACTACCGCCCGGTAGCTCTAACCTCTCACATCATTAAAGTTTTCGAGCGAGTCCTGCGAAGCAAAATTTCAACATTAATGGAGACAAATGAACTACACAACACTGGTCAACATGGGTTCAGAGCGGGAAGATCATGTCTCTCACAACTTTTGGAACACTATGACAAAATTCTTAAAGCGCTAGAAGAAAAGAAAAACGTGGATGTCATTTACACCGATTTTGCTAAGGCATTTGATAAATGTGACCATGGTATAATAGCCCACAAACTGAAAGCAAAAGGTATAACTGGGAAAATCGGACGGTGGATATACAATTTCCTCGTAAACCGAAAACAATCGGTAGCAGTAAACCAAGTCACTTCTGAGCCTTCGGATGTCAAAAGCTCAGTGCCCCAAGGAACAGGGCTAGCGCCCCTTCTGTTCCTCATACTAATTTGCGACATAGATACCAACACCAGACACAGTACGGTGTCGTCTTTTGCTGATGACACAAAATTAAGCAAGATAGTAAACACACAAGAGGACACGGGCGGCCGACTGCAGGAAGACATGAATGTAGTGTTCCAGTGGACCAGGGAAAACAACATGCAATTCAATGAGGAAAAATTCCAATTAATACGGTACGGAGATAATAATGGTGTTAAAGAAATTACAAATTACTTAACAGAATCTAACCACATAATAGAACGGAAAGACAGTGTGAAAGACCTTGGGGTATTAATGTCTGAAAATATGGGTTTCAAAGTACATAACCAGGTCAAAGTGGCGGCTGCGAAACGTCTAACGGGTTGGATTCTGCGTACTTTTAAAACACGCGGTGAATTGCCTATGATAACGCTCTTCAAATCTCTAGTGCTACCGCGGCTTGAATACTGTAGCGTATTAACATCCCCATACAAAGCAGGTGAAATAAATGACGTAGAGAGTGTACAAAGGAACTAATTTCACTTCGCATATAATTTCGATAAAAAATCTACACTATTGGGAGCGTTTAAGAGCACTGAATCTGTACTCACTGGAACGTAGAAGAGAACGTTACCTAATAATATAGAGGTGGAAAATCGCAGAGGGTTTAGTACCAAACATACATACTCGATAGTCATGAAATTCAGTGATAGGAGAGGCTGGGAATGCGAAATCCCCCGGATGAATAACAGGGGTGCTATGGGCTCTCTGCGAGAGGGCTGGTTATCACATAGAGGCCCACGTCTCTTCAACAAACTCCCACGGCGAGTAAGAGACATGAGGGACATCTCGTTAGACAACTTCAAGAGAGCCCTAGATGTCGAACTGCAAAAAGTGCCAGACGAGCCCATCCTCGCAAGGGAGCGAGCTGTCGCTTCAAACAGTCTACTGCACCATATCATCACCCATAACGAGGGGCATCGTGCTCCTTGGTGCCACTAGAAGAGCGGCGAACACATCAAAAGGTATCAAAAGGTATCAAGGTAATATAGGGAGTTATGTGGTATTGCCTGTGGTAATATAGGGAGTTATGGGGTATTGTCGTAATTGGAGGTAATGGGCTATGGCCTGTGGTAATATAGATAATTTTGTGGTCAGTAATATAGGGAGTTATGTCTGTGGAATATAGGGAGTTATGTGTCTGGCTGTGGTAATATAGGGAGTTATGGGGTATTGTCTGTGGTAATATAGGGAGTTATGTGGTATTGCCTGTGGTAATATAGGGAGTTATGGGGTATTGTCTGTGGTAATATAGGGAGTTATGGGGTATTGCCTGTGGTAATATAGGGAGTTATGGGGTATTGTTTGTGGTTCAGTAATATAGGGAGTTATGGGGTATTGTCTGTGGTAATATAGGGAGTTATGGGGTATTGTTTGTGGTAATATAGGGAGTTATGTGGTATTGCCTGTGGTAATATAGGGAGTTATGGGGTATTGTCTGTGGTAATATAGGGAGTTATGTGGTATTGTCTGTGGTAATATAGGGAGTTATGGGGTATTGTTTGTGGTAATATAGGGAGTTATGGGGTATTGTCTGTGGTAATATAGGGAGTTATGGGGTATTGCCTGTGGTAATATAGGGAGTTATGGGGTATTGTCTGTGGTAATATAGGGAGTTATGTGGTATTGTTGGTGGTAATATAGGGAGTTATGGGGTATTGTCTGTGGTAATATAGGGAGTTATGTGGTATTGTCTGTGGTAATATAGGGAGTTATGTGGTATTGTTGGTGGTAATATAGGGAGTTATGGGGTATTGTCTGTGGTAATATAGGGAGTTATGTGGTATGTGGTGGTAATATAGGGAGTTATGGGGTATTGTTGGTGGTAATATAGGGAGTTATGGGGTATTGTTGGTGGTAATATAGGGAGTTATGGGGTATTGTCTGTGGTAATATAGGGAGTTATGTGGTATTGTTGGTGGTAATATAGGGAGTTATGGGGTATTGTCTGTGGTAATATAGGGAGTTATGTGGTATTGTTGGTGGTAATATAGGGAGTTATGTGGTATTGTTGGTGGTAATATAGGGAGTTATGGGGTATTGTTGGTGGTAATATAGGGAGTTATGTGGTATTGTTGGTGGTAATATAGGGAGTTATGGGGTATTGTCTGTGGTAATATAGGGAGTTATGTGGTATTGTTGGTGGTAATATAGGGAGTTATGGGGTATTGTCTGTGGTAATATAGGGAGTTATGTGGTATTGTTGGTGGTAATATAGGGAGTTATGTGGTATTGTTGGTGGTAATATAGGGAGTTATGGGGTATTGTTGGTGGTAATATAGGGAGTTATGTGGTATTGTTTGTGGTAATATAGGGAGTTATGGGGTATTGTCTGTGGTAATATAGGGAGTTATGGGGTATTGTCTGTGGTAATATAGGGAGTTATGGGGTATTGTCTGTGGTAATATAGGGAGTTATGGGGTATTGTCTGTGGTAATATAGGGAGTTATGGGGTATTGTCTGTGGTAATATAGGGAGTTATGGGGTATTGTTTGTGGTAATATAGGGAGTTATGAAGGTATAGGGTAGATGTGGTGAAGTGTTTTTTATTTGTCCTTAATGCCCTTGGTTCACAATCCAATGTATCTATATGGTGATATTATTGGAATGCTATTTGTGTTGTACTTAGTTTTCATGAATTATCACAAAACCCACCGATACTTCATACAAATATTCTCGCTCTTTCCAATACATTACAAAGGAGCAGTTGCCCAGTGAGTGAAAAGCTCAATAGGTGGCGTGTAAGAGAGAGTTGTCCAAGATTACAAGAGAGTGCCGATTCGGCTTCTTCAAGACCATGAAACTGCAATGGGCCAAGAGGAAACGACCAGGCGCCGTGCAGGTCTATTATTAGAGGACTACGAAATTGTCTTCTGGAAAAAAGACCTGACTTCTTCCTGTTAAATGCTGGAACCTACAGGCTATAATAAACAAATCCGAAAGTGGAGTTGGAATACACACACAGCCAAAAGTGTCTGTGTAAATATAGGGAGTTATAGGGTCTCAGCTGTGGTATTATTGTGGGTTTTGTAAGAATTGTTTAAGATATAATATTTGAGGGAAAATTACCTATGGGTTTTGTCTGTGGAAACTTGTTCGTGGAATAAGTTTGTGAGAATGAGTTGAGGTGGGGAAAATATATGTAAAATAAAGAGAGGTGGGAGGAAGGTTCTGGGAAAAATATTGGATTAAGAGAAAAGTCCGAAAATATAATCTAAGGGAAGAGCCTTGGAATTGAATTAAAATTAGCATGTACAAAAGTCTGGAAAATATGGAAGAAAAGGGAAAACGCTTTAGTCCCATTTCTACCCTCCACTTTATATGATTAGTTAATTAACCATTTGAATATTCGAGGACGTATTTCTTCCCTATATACTGGCTCTGATTAGACGATTTTATTCATTTTAAGAAGGATATTTGAAAGTCAGAGGGATCCTGATGTTTTTGTTTTATTTTCTATATTTGTGTATGCCTATTTTAGTTGGCACTTCTCTCCCCTTGTTTATGATGGATTTTATTATTTCGTTCTTCGTATTTCTCTCTCTCTCTCTCTCTCTCTCTCTCTCTCTCTCTCTCTCTCTCTCTCTCTCTCTCTCTCCTTTGTGTTATTATCTTCTCTTTCCTGATTCCCCTTCCTTCCTCTGCATCGGGTATTGTCCTTTCACTAATACTTCCTGTTTCTGCTTCTCTCAATTCCTTTCTCACCCCATTCTTCTCATTTATCTTTGCTCTTCCTCCCTTCCCTTTCCCTTTCTCCCCATTTCCCTCAGTTTTATTATTATCCACTACCATATGTTTTGTTTTCGTTTCTTATTTCCCCATACCTATTTAATTTATCTTATTATTTGTTTTCTGATCTCTTTCTACATTAGGCTATTGCTATCTCTCCTTTGATCTACGCTATATTAGTTCTGTCTTTCTCAATTCCCACTGTTTTAATCTCTCACAATCTCTCCTTTGCTGCTTTTATTTCATCTTTCTGATATGCCAATATTGTTTTTGTCATTCTCCCCTCTCCTCTATCCTTCCTTACTCTCTTCATTCTTCTTACTATTATTGTTCGTCTTTTTCTTATCCGTTCATCGTTTCTTCTGCTTTATTTTTGTTCCCTTTGTTATCATGTTTGTTTTGTCGTATGCTTCGTCTTTTTCGCTATCTTTGTTCTCATCATATCTTAACCCTTTCAAGATCCAATACGTATTTATTTTCTGTTTCCATCTATTATTTGACGATTATATTCAGTTTAGGAAGGGAATATGGAAGTCAAAGGTTTAATTGAGATAGTATTTACCCTTATAATTCTCACAGATGCTTCTTAAAGTGTATAAAATCGTCTAATGATATCCAGAATAAACTGTAAAAATGTGTCACAATCGTCAAAGGGTTAATCATTCAGGTTTTTCCTTCTAGTTCATATTATTCTTACCTGTCGATCCGATTATTCTTGTGTTATTTCTATAATACTTCTTTGCTGACTCTCTTGCCCACTTTAATTATTTTGCCTTTCTATACCCAGTTCCAAGTTTGTAGGCCAAAACTCTCGAACATTAACCTCTATAACTCACAAATGACTAGAGTAATCAAACTAACATTTCTACCATATGGGAAGAGTCAGCCAGAGAAGTGGTGTGGAAATTTACAGCCCATTTACTCTAGCCCTTTTTGAGTTACAGAGATTTGGGTTCACGAATTCCGGATTATCTATTTGGAACAGGGCATAGTAATTGTTTCTTTTCTTCTCATCCCTACTATAATCTTTCTCGCACCTTTTTCCAAATCCACTACTTTCTTCTTCTCTTGTCAGTCTGTTTCTTTTCCCCTTCCCTTTATTCGTTTCCCTTCTTACACTTTCTTTTCCATCAGATTCTGCCTCTTCCCTCTTTATCGCTCTTTCATTTTTATCTCATCCCCTTCAATCCTCTGTTTATCCTCTATTTTTTATCTCATCCCCTTCAATCTTCTGTTTATTCTCTATTTTTATCTCATCCCCTTCAATCCTCTGTTTATCCTCTATTGTTATCTCATCCCCTTCAATCCTCTGTTTATCCTCTATTTTTATCTCATCCCCTTCAATCCTCTGTTTATCCTCTATTTTTATCTCATCCCCTTTCAATCCTCTGTTTATCCTCTATTTTTATCTCATCCCCTTCAATCCTCTGTTTATCCACTATTTTTATCTCATCCCCTTCAATCCTCTGTTTATCCTCTATTTTTATCTCATCCCCTTCAATCCTCTGTTTATCCTCTATTCCCTTTCTTTCTATTTGGATTACCTCCCTTTGGTTTTCCATTTTCGGTCTTACCTACCTTCCTTTTCCTATCTCACCTTTTCCCCTTCCTTCCTTCTTCTGATTTCCTTCCTTCCTTCTATCCCTACGTTTTCTTTTATTTTCCTTCTTTCCCTGTCCTTCCCTCCATCTTTCCTACCCAGCCATTCACTCTTTCCTTCCATTCCATTATTTTCTTCTCCACTCTTCCTTCTTTTTCTCGTTTCTTCGCTTCTGTTCACCCTTCCATTTATGCTTCCTCCTTCCCATCTGTCCTTCCTCTTTATATCTTTATATCAATCTCCCCCCCCCTTCCCCCTTCTGCTTTCTTCCATCCATCTTTCAACCTCCCTTCCTTCCTGCCTTCCTTCCACTTCCACTCTCCATTCACCTAAATCTTTTCTTAATTTTCTCCCCAAGAAACAGTTTTATGGGAGGGATATTCTGAGCTAAATTTACTATCCTACCCTATATGTGCACGCGTCTCCTCCGAGGCTTACATACTTACATACTTTACCCACTTACATACTGTACTTACATGCAAACCTATGCATACTTACATACTTTACCTACTTACATATATACTTACATGCAAACCTACTTATTTATCAATTATCCATGTAGTACATACTTACCTACCTACCTATTGAAAGACTTATATTTCTGTATTAGAATCACGACCGTATATTTGTGGACATGAATTTCTGGATAATTTATGGAGGCATACTTATGATACATTGAAAAACTATTTTGATTAACTACTTGAGCCGAAAATATCTGAAATTTACTAGTTAGTATTTACCGTCTTCGTTGTAGCATTCGGAAGTGTTCTAATATTCATGGTCATGACTGTACAAGCGAGAATAACTTAAAATAATTTGTTTAAAGTCGACTGAAGGAATTAAGAATATGAAAATGAAATATATTGCAACTTTCTGTATTCCCCTATTTATTATGTTCTCTCCACCAACCAACTGTATTCCCCTATTTATTATGTTCTCTCCACCAACCAACTGTATTCCCCTATTTATTATGTTCCCTCCACCAACCAACTGTATTCCCCTATTTATTATGTTCTCTCCACCAACCAACTGTATTCCCCTATTTATTATGTTCCCTCCACCAACCAACTGTATTCCCCTATTTATTATGTTCTCTCCACCAACCAACTGTATTCCCCTATTTATTATGTTCCCTCCACCAACCAACTGTATTCCCCTATTTATTATGTTCCCTCCACCAACCAACTGTATTCCCCTATTTATTATGTTCTCTCCACCAACCAACTGTATTCACCTATTTATTATGTTCCCTCCACCAACCAACTGTATTCCCCTATTTATTATGTTCCCTCCACCAACCAACTGTATTCCCCTATTTATTATGTTCTCTCCACCAACCAACTGTATTCCCCTATTTATTATGTTCCCTCCACCAACCAACTGTATTCCCCTATTTATTATGTTCCCTCCACCAACCAACTGTATTCCCCTATTTATTATGTTCCCTCCACCAACCAACTGTATTCCCCTATTTATTATGTTCTCTCCACCAACCAACTGTATTCCCCTATTTATTATGTTCTCTCCACCAACCAACTTTACTCTTAATGTATTCCCCTATTTATTATGTTCCCTCCACTTAATGTATTCCCCTATTTATTATGTTCTCTCCACCAACCAACTTTACTCTTAATCTCAATTAATGAAATTAACAAACACATGTGGCAGTCCGGGGATTCGAACCCAGGACGCTTACCCCGAAAATCAACACACTTATGCATTGCGCCACGAAGACAGGAGATATTGCCAACTAATTGTATTGTATGTGTGTGTCCCACTTGTCGCTGTATAGTAAGTTACAAAATTGCGAACTTTGGATATATTTGTTTTTATTATTTTTGGTCTGAATTGTATGGTGCTATAGTCAGTTCATTTGTTACGCTTATAAAACGGATTTAGGCGTTTATAAATGAAACACATGTTTTATTCCAAACTCCTTGTGTTTTCTTGTAAACACTTGTAGTCATTATACAAGTAAAGATGTTAATTATTTATATTGTTTTAAAATGGATAGGAACATCCACATGAAATCATAGTATTAATATATTCACGAATTTTGCATCTAAGTATATTTTTTCGTTCACAATATGACAAAGCAATAACGCGTTTACAAAAACACATGAAACTTCAGATTGTTTCATTTTTAATTAAACACTGTTTTAATATAAGCATAAAGGTTTTAAATGCAACGTGCCAAAAACTTATGTTTCTCAAAACACCGTGTTTGTGTTTTTATAAAAAAAAAAAATTTTTTTTTACTGTGATATGTGGTAGAAATATTTGCTCGATTACTCCTTTTCGAGTTATGAAAGGTTATAGGTTACGATTTCTGCCCAACCTAGAATGAACAGAGTATAGTCATGTATTACCAGAACGTTGGTGTGACTCCGAATTCAAACACCCTTCAATAAGACGATTATTTGTATACTTTATTGTTGCTTCAACTTAAGGGGAGATGGTTCGTTTTTTTCTGGAACCCCTTTTCCCTTATGTTTCGAAAATTAGTTTTGAGATTTTAAGACGTTCGTTCCGTTAGTTTGGCGATTTTGAGACCTTTCAACCCATTTCTTTGTCAATATTAAGACCTTTCGTGTCATTTAGGTGTCGAATTTTTTCTGACGAGCGACAGCGAGCCTGTAATTTAGAAGGAACCGGCCGAAGTTTGTCTACCGAAAAATTTACATATTTATCTTGAAAGGGGGTCTAGGGGGTGTATTATTAAAGTTCATGAAGGTCTAACGAGGGAACTTAATTATAAACTAATAAATAAATATATCTACCAAAAAACAAGCACTACCCTCCTTAAGTATCTTACTTCACTTAGACCGAACCTCTTGGAAGGAAAGGGTTGAAGAATATCTAAAGTAATCTTCTAACTCTAATACGTGACTATGAAGTTCAACAAATTCGTTGTTTATGTATGAAGGAGACAAAAGGCAAAGCTGCCTGTAATGGTCACTCTTCTGTAAATCTAAAATGGCATACTTAAGAATGGGAAAGGGGTGGGACCTTCTATTAAAAAAAAAATAAAAAAAAAAGGGTTGGTGGTTGGTCATATTTTGTTGTTTTCTTAATTTTTTGGTATTGGAAAGAATTGTGGTGTACTTGTTTAGTGCAGTGAAATTATTATTAGGAGGAGGAACAGGTGCTTGTGAGAGCTAGCTTGATTACTCGATATGTAGGGGAGACACAAATAGAGACAGTGTGGGAGGCCAGACAAATTAGACAGGGGTTCCAGCAACTCTTTATCAAATGCCTATGAAGCCTCCCCTGGGTATTGCCTGTTCGGTTGTTATCTACAATCTCACCAGAATGAAGCATGAATTGGCGTTATCTGATTAGCAGGGGGCTTGGAATCCTCCTCCCCTTGTATAATTCACCTACTCAACGAGACAGAGAAACGGGCGAGGGAACGCGAAAGTGGTCCCGGACCCTGAGAATAGAAACTTTTAATGTTGGTTCTGTTCGGGCTTTGTCTCGAGTCGGCCACCCCCAGTAATGGGGTATGTGCCTGAGTATATACATACATGCATACATAGTATACCAACACGTTCTCCTTTAATTTATTATGGCCATTATTAGACGATATTGTAAAGTTTTGAAAATGTTTGCGGGAGTCAAAGGGATAATAGGGGAATGTTTTACCTCCTCATGCCTAAAAAGTCTTTCTAAGCTTCATACAATCGATAAATGGTAGCAAATATATACAAACTTTTCTTACTGAAAGGGTTTTATCATATTTAACTTTGTTTTTATTTCCTTCAGCTTTTTATATCCATATGTTCCTCCTTCCCTCCACTCTTCCACCTTTCCTCCACCCTCCCACCTTTCCTCCACCCTCCCACCTTTCCTCCACCCTCCCACTTTTCATTCACCCCCATCTTTCCTCCACCCTCCCACCTTTCCTCCACCCACACCCTCCCAATTTTCCTCCATACTTCAACATCACTCCCTCCACCCTCCCACCTTTCTTCAACCCTCCCACTTTTCCTCTATAATTCCACTTCACTTCCACCCTCACTACCATTCATTTCCCCTCCCACCATCTCTCCACCCTTCCACCTGCCCTGTACCCTCTTCCTTCCCCCACCATTCCTTCTCCCTCTCATCTTTCCTTCCCTCATTCTTCTTCCATCCGTACTCCTCCAGATGTCTCCCTCTCCTCCCACACACAATGTTATCCCTATTCGTCTGACATTTGTGGTTTCCTTGGTTACCGCTCCGAGGGGGGGGGGGGGGGGGGGAGAGGCGGGGGGGGGGGGGGGGGGAGAGGCGGGGGGGGAGGCGGGGGGGGGAGGTGATGGATTGGTTATTGTAGGGTAGTGTAATGCCAACTATAAACAAATGGCTTCAGTTCACACCACTCCAGTTACCAAAACAGAAGGACACAGAGGACAAAAGGGGACAGAAAGAAAAGTAATTGATTGGTTGTTATAGGGTAGACTGGCACATTTGTGGCGGTGGTTGATTTGTAAGCAATATCGATGAAAATTAATATCCATCCACAGCATAGTACAATTATATTAGTATTTTTAGTGTCAAAATGTACATTGATTATATTTCGTTTTTGTGATATAGGCCTACGATAAATGTAAATACGCAAACATTGGATACCAGATAATGAGTTTGAGTGACTTCCATAAGCCCCTGTTGGTCATTGTGATTCATAATAGGCGTCTTCACAACTGCGGACCGTGTGTTCGATTCATGTAATACTGTCTTGACATAAGGCACAGATGCTTATTTACTGATTCAGAAGCTTATATTTGCTTAAGGGGAGATATCCACTATAGGGATTTTTTCTGGACCCCATTCTCCCTCATGTTTAGCCCCATTGCTTTTGAAATTTTAAGACGTTCGCCCCATTAGTTTGGCGATTTTAAGAACTTTCGCCTTTTTTCTCTAAATTTTAAGACCTTTCGTGCAATTTAGGTGTCGAGCTTTTTCCTGGCGAGCGATAGCGAGCCAGTAATTGAAGAGGAACCGGCCTTCGGCCGGAACATTTTTCTACCGAAACATTTACAAATTTATCTTGAAAGGGGGTCTAGGGGGTGCAATTTTAAGCTTGATGGAAGTCTAGGGAGCAAACTAAAAACTTCCCCTTAACAGCCAGATCCAAGATAAACAGGTAGATACAGTACGGATTTTAAGCGACAATACCGGGCCCTGGGAAGTTTAATAGGATTGTCCACAGTGGCCTATATATCTAGCCATCAATCAAATTAATTGAACAACAAATTCCAGACACACAGAGCCTGTATATCACTGGTGGACAGAGGGTGTGGCGATCACTCCTATCCGTCTCCGTTTATCTCTTCTGTGTTAGCAATATATCTCGAAAACGAATTATTGAATTTTTGCGAAACTCGGTCAGACCGATTGGATCCCACTGATGGACACCCATGTTACAGTTTCCTATAACCTCGATTCCTTATAAAAATAAATATATACATAATTATAATAAATATACCGGTACATAATTATAATAAATATATACATAATTATATTAAATATATACATAATTATAATAAATATATACATAATTATACAAAATATATACATAATTATAATAAATATACCGGTATACATAATTATAATAAATATATACATAATTATAATAAATATATACATAATTATAATAAATATATACATAATTATAATAAATATATACATAATTATAATAAATATATACATAATTATAATAAATATATACATAATTATAATAAATATATACATTATTATAATAAATATATACAATTATAGTAAATATATACATAATTAAATATATACATAATTAAATATATACATAATTAAATATATACATAATTAAATATATACATAATTAAATATATACATAATTAAATATATACATAATTAAATATATACATAATTATAATAAATATATACATAATTATAATAAATATATACATAATTATAATAAATATATACATTATTATAATAAATATATACAATTATAATAAATATACATAATTATAATAAATATATACATAATTATAATAAATATATACATAATTATAATAAATATATACATAATTATAATAAATATATACATAATTATAATAAATATATACATAATTATAATAAATATACCGGTATACATAATTATAATAAATATATACATAATTATAATAAATATATACATAATTATAATAAATATACATAATTATAATAAATATATACATAATTATAATAAATATATACATAATTATAATATATATATATACATAATTATAATAAATATATACATAATATATACATAAATATATACATAATTATAATATATATATATACATAATTATAATAAATTAATAAAGAAATCGAGCTCTATACTAAATACTGTACAATGCCTCCTTCGGTTCGCTTTTCCTGTATGATATATTTTGCTATGATAACATAAGAACATAAGAACATAAGAAAATGGGAGTCTGCAGAAAGCCGATTGGCCTAAGCAAGGCAGATCCCTGTCCCACACAACCCCAATTCATTACAAAGCCCAATTATAGGCTTCACACTCTAATACCCTGAGGATCATCTTACCAAAACGGTTAGAGATTAACGCAGGATTATGGAGGTCTGCAGAGCGCTGATTGGCCCAACCCGGCTGATCCCCCTTCACACCCAACCCTTCTCGTCCATATGCTTATCCAATTTTATCTTAAAGCTCCCTACAGTTTTAGATCCCACTATAGCACTAGGTAGTCAATTCCACCCGTCTACAACTCTGTTACCAAACCAATACTTGCCTATATCTTTTCTGAAACGAAATTTATCTAATTTGAAACCATTGGTACGAGTTATTTCGCTATCACTGAGCTTTAGTACATTTGCCATGTCCCCTTTGTTATATGATGTGGCATATTGATGTGGTATATTGATGTGGTATATTGATTAGTATATTGATTAGTATAATGGAGTCGAACTGGAGACAAAGAAGAGCAAAATACGAAGACATGGAGCAGTGAGAAAGCACAGAAGAAGAAGAAGCGAAACAATAGAAGCCAGGGCAAGAAGACAATACACACAAAATAGAATAATCCAGAGAGGCAGAATGTGACTCAAGGGAAGGATACAAATATATATCAGAAATGTTGAATGGAATGGAGAAACCGGGAAAGTAAGGAAGGACAGATGCTAAATATGGGCGAAGAAAAAGGGAAGCCAGTCAAGTGTAATATAGATAAAATAGGTTCTCGCTAGGAGGAGGAGGAAGAGAAAGTGGGGCCAGCCAGACTACAAAGGAGTGATCTTGTGAACGAAAACTGACAAAACCAATCAAAGCAATCTGTGCATCATAAAAGAGCTGTTACAAAGGAACACCGCCCCCATTAAGGGGAGGTTTTTAGTTTGGTCCCTAGATATCCTTCAAGCTTAAGATTACACCCCCTTGAACCCCTTTCAAGATAAATTTGTACATTTTTCGGTAGAAAAATGTCCCGGCTGAAAGCCGATTCCTCTTAAATTACAGGCTCGCTATCGCTCGCCAGGATAAAATCGACACCTAAATGGCACGAAAGGTCTTAAAATTGACAGAAATTGGTTGAAAGTTCTTAAAATCGTCAAAATAATGGGGCAAACGTCTTAAAATTAGAAAAACAATGGGGCTAAACATGAGGGAGAAAGGAGTCAAGAAAAAAATCCCTCAAGTGGAAATCTCCCCTTAACCAACCCGTTCAGCAGAAGGTATCCATAAATAATTTAGTTAAGGACGAACCTGTTTGTATCGGAGGGTTATTTGTATTCCTTTGAGGCTTTCATTAATTTCTTTAGGAGGTGTTTGGTATTGGAGTGAAATCAAAGAAAACAAGAAAAACAAAAATAGAGATCGTATCTAAGTCGATTACAATCCTCCAACATTATCCATATTGAACAGAAAATCACTATGTTCAAAAGGATAAAGCACTCAGAAATATTAGTCAGGATATTTAGAACAATTTACTTCAATGCATGGAACACTGAAGTTATAGTGTCTTGTATCATTACTTAAGGGGAGGTTTCTAGTTTGTTTCCTACTCCTCCAGCAATCTTAAAATTTCACCCCCTTGACCCCCTCTCAAGATAAATTTGTACATTTTTCGGTAGAAAAATGTCCCGGCCGAAGGCCGATTACTCTTAAATTGCAGGCTCGCTATCGCTCGCCAGGATAAAATCGACACCTAAATGGCACGAAAGGTCTTAAAATTTACAGAATGGGGCGGAAATTCTTAAAAATCACCAAACTAATGGGGAAAACGTCTTAAAATCTCAAAAGCAATGGGGCTAGACATGAGGGAGAAAGGGGTCAAGAAAAAAAGTCCCTCAAGTGGAAATCTCCCCTTAATACATGATGATCGTGCGTACCGTAGGCATAGCCGAGTAAAATCGTGTGAAGTTAGCCAGAATAAACGAACGAATACAGAAAACGACTTGAGGATTTTTTTTTCTGGACCCCTTTCTCCTTCATGTTTAGTCTCATTGCTTTTGAGATTTTAAGACGTTCGCCCCATTAGTTTGGCGATTGTAAGAACCTTCGCCCCTTTTCTGACAATTTTAAGACCTTTCGTGGCATTTAGGTGTCGATGTTTTCCTGGCGAGCGATAGCGTTCCTGTAATTATTATGTTCTCTCCACTAACCAACTTTACTCCTAAACTCGATTAATGAAATTAACAAAGAGATGTGGCAGTCCGGGGATTCGAACCCAGGACGCTCACACCGAAAATCAACACACTTATGCATTGTACCACGAAGAGGAAAACGGCCGGGACATTTTCAACGGAAAAATGTACAAATTTATCTTGAAAGTGGGTATAAGGGGTGTAATTATATGCGTGATGGAAGTCTAGGGAACAAACTAAAAAAATATAAACTTAATACAAGGGATTAAGTAAGACTCTTATTCTTAGAGTAGTATTCATAAACAATTCTTTCCCTTCGCAGCGCCTAATGCCGAACGAATATTGTGGGAATGAGCGTTGTTTACAGGGATTAGATGGATTAGCGCTCCCATTTCTGAAGGTAGCGTCATTTGTCAAGCTATTTCGTCCATTAACGGGGATGCGAAGGGAAAGAATTGTTAAACTCTTTCCAGATCTAATTATGCATATTTGTTCCGCTTTCTGGCTATAATTAGACGAGTTTATTGCAATGAGGGCCAAGTAATAGGGAAGTTCATGAGCCTTTTGGAGTGGAAGAGCAAGCATTGGGTATTGAATGGAAGAGCAAGCATTGGGTATTGAATGGAAGAGCAAGCATTGGGTATTGAATGGAAGAGCAAGCATTGGGTATTGAATGGAAGAGCAAGCATTGGGTATTGAATGGAAGAGCAAGCATTGGGTATTGAATGGAAGAGCAAGCATTGGGTATTGAATGGAAGAGCAAGCATTGGGTATTGAATGGAAGAGCAAGCATTGGGTATTGAATGGAAGAGCAAGCATTGGGTATTGAATGGAAGAGCAAGCATTGGGTATTGAATGGAAGAGCAAGCATTGGGTATTGAATGGAAGAGCAAGCATTGGGTATTGAATGGAAGAGCAAGCATTGGGTATTGAATGGAAGAGCAAGCATTGGGTATTGAATGGAAGAGCAAGCATTGGGTATTGAATGGAAGAGCAAGCATTGGGTATTGAATGGAAGAGCAAGCATTGGGTATTGAATGGAAGAGCAAGCATTGGGTATTGAATGGAAGAGCAAGCATTGGGTATTGAATGGAAGAGCAAGCATTGGGTATTGAATGGAAGAGCAAGCATTGGGTATTGAATGGAAGAGCAAGCAATGGGTATTGAATGGAAGAGCAAGCATTGGGTATTGAATGGAAGAGCAAGCATTGGGTATTGAATGGAAGAGCAAGCAATGGGTATTGAATGGAAGAGCAAGCAATGGGTATTGAATGGAAGAGCAAGCATTGGGTATTGAATGGAAGAGCAAGCATTGGGTATTGAATGTGGAGGGGTTGAATTGATTGTCGCTCGGTCGGTCGGTCGGTCGATTTGTCTGTCTGTCCGTCGAATATCTCCTCTGCGGGTTATTCAGGGGCCCACCTCGTTATATTTTGTTTTTTCTCTCTCTCCCCCTCTCTCCCTGGGTTGTATCCATTCGGCCCTATTCAGCCTACTGTTTTAAGACGTTTATCCCCATCCAGGTGTCTATTTTTTCCTGGCGAGCGATAGCGAGCCAGCATTGTATGGAGAAATCCAGGTTCGCCGGAGATATTTATGTACTAATTTAGCCAGCTGTCAAAACCATTAAAATAATGTTGGAGAGAACGTGAGTAAGAAAAGCAGGAGGGAGCACAAAACACACAAATAGAAAAATAAATGAAGACTTGGAGGGAAGGAAGGCATATGGAAGGGAGAGAAGAGGAAAATGACGGAGGAAGGAAGGAAGGAAGGGAGGGAAGGAGAAAGGAGAGGGACATAATTAACCCCTTCAGTCTGATCATTATTACTTATTGAGCTGTGGACAGACATCACTGAAGTGAAGAGAAAGGAGGCGAGGGAGGGGAAATAATGAATGCAAAGAACGGAGGGAGGGAAGGAGAGAGGGAGGGGGAAAATGAATACATGAAGAGAAAGGAGGGAAGAGAAAGAGAGGAAGTAATGAATGCAAATATAGGAGGGAGGGAGTAAAGAAGTAAGGGAGGGAAGGAGAGAGGGAGGGGGAAAATAAATTAAGAAAAGGAACGAAGGAAGAGAGAGAGAGAGAGAGAGAGAGAGAGAGAGGGGTGTGGGGCGGTGGAGAATGTATGAAAGGAGTAGAGGAGGGAAGGAGCTTACAGAGAGGCTGAGAGGGATTAATGGCAAAAGGGATGGGGGGAGGGAGGCGGAAGAGAAAGAGTGACGCACAGATGGAGAGAGAGAGAAAGAGAGAGATTTAGTTATAGATAGAGAGAGAAGTAGAGAGTTAGAGTTAGAATTAGAGAGAAAATGAGAGTTAGTTATAGTGAGAGTTAGAGAGCGAGAGATTCAGGTTATTTTATTTCCATTAAATATACACTGGCTGTTTATACAATAGAATCATCTTAAACATAATACATAGACACCACTTAGACTATCTCCCCGGAACGAGAGAGAGAGAGGAGAGCGAGAGAGGAGAGAGAGAAGAGAGAGAGAGAGGGGAGAGAGAGAGAGAGGAGAGAGAGAGAAGGACGAGTGAGAGAGAGGGAGAGGAGAGCGGAGGAGAGAGAGAGAGAGAGAGAGAGCGAGTGAGGAGAGAGAGAGAGAGCGAGTGAGGAGAGAGAGAGAGAGAGAGAGAGAGAGAGAGAGAGAGAGAGAGAGAACGAGAGAGAGGAGAGAGAGAAAGAGAGAGAGAAGAGAGAGAGAGAGAGAGAGAGAGAGAGAGAGAGAGAGAGAGAGAGAGAGAGAGAGAGAGAGAGAGAGAGAGAGAGAGAGAGAGAGATGTGAGGCATAGTAAATAATAGATAGATGAAATATGTAAACAAAAGATAATGCAATGTGCAGTCGGCAATATTTACAGCTGGCACAGAGTTACTCTTATGTATGTTGTTTTTGTTATTAATAAATGTATAAATTATAAACCCCAAAACAGACGTTCTTGAGCCAATGGGTAGATTAACGGGAGATTTTTATTTATTCCTTCATTTATATATTTATATATTTTTGTATTAATTATATTTTTAGTTTCCTCCCACGACCCCCATCAAGCTTAAGAAGTACCACCATACCCCCCTTCGATATATATTTGTACATTTTTCGGTAGAAACATGACCCGGCCAAACGCTGGTTTCTCCTAAATTACTGGAACGCTATCGCTCGCCAGGAAAACATCGACGCCTAAATCGCACAAAAGGTCCTAAAATCGGCAAACTAATGGGGCGACCGTCTTAAAATATATACTGATGGGGCTAAACATGAGGGAGAAACATGAGGGAGAAGGAGGTCCAGAAAAAATCTCCCCTTAAGTTAAATAAAGGGTTTATAAGCTAGAAAAAAAAAAAAAAAAAAAAAACGAGGCTAGTCATTGGGTATTGTCGGTGGGTGTGCAGTAATGGACAGGCTCCTATATCTATCTCACTTAACGCTTTTTACTACCACAGATCCTTCTAAGCCTGCACACAAGCGTCTAAACACAGCGAGAATACAATTAAAATGACGTCCCCGGTACACAAGAGACTAATGGTTAAGGCGGGTGACCTGCTTTTTGTTATTTCTGTCCTTTTCTCGCTTTCTCTGGCTTGTATCCATTCGGCCCCATTCAGCCAACTATTTTAAGACGTTTATCCCCATCTAGGTGTCGATTTCTTCCTGGCGAGCGATAGCGAGCCAGCATTATATGAAGAAATCCGGCTTCGCCAGAGACATTTTTCTATCGAAAAATGGTTCTCATCAAGGTTCTCATCAAGGCCGAACAGTCACTCATAGCAGTTCTTGGAAGTTTCGTTATGCAAATACAAACGTTGGTCTCTGGTGGTGTAAGGGTTAAGGTAGCAAAAATGTGTGTGTGATAACCCGGGTTCGAATCCCGGTGGATCATATATACTTTAATTAATTTCATTGGGGGTGTGGTGGTGAGATTAATAAAAATAGTATTATGGATATATATTTATTGATATACAGTATATGTTTTCATTAATTAACCCCTTCTGCACGATGATGTAATGTTCATCATATTCTGGTTACCATCAGGCGATTTGCTTAACTTATAATCTACATCTCTGACTCAAAGTGGTATACACGATCACAATCTACCATCTTGATAGCGTAGGTCTTTCTTAAACTGCATACAATCGTCTAATTTTTAGCCAGAATCAAAATTTAAAAGGCGTCATTATACTGAAGGGGTTAACCCTCTCCGACATATGACGCGATTTTTAGCCTATTGGGGATACTTTAAAGCCTTTGTTACCATCAGGGGTATTTAGAAACCTTTAGTTTTGTTACTTCAACCTCTGCAGTTGTCTTTGAGTTAGCTGTGGGCAGAACACTAATTTTGGAGAGGTAATTATAAGAGTGAGATAACTCTATTTCTTATTGCTAATCTGGCAACCTCTGCATCATAGGAGTCTGAAGGGGTTAATGTACAGCCACTTGCAAAGATAGCTAACATAGAGCTACTTTTACTTATACCGTTTTAGTTATATGTCTATATTATTAACACAAACTCAAAACACGGTTTCACTTTAAAAAATGTATTGTTTTTTTTGTCTTGGCAAATTCTCTTAACATGGCTTAATGGCATAAATCAAGATACCTGTAGCTCTGGAATGCCAACATCTGTGTGTGTGTCTTTTTTTTATTTTGTTTTTATTGTTTTTATTGTTTTTTAAGAGGGAGACAAAAGACAATACTGCTTGTGACGAGTGCCTCCCCCACAGTTGAAAGAGTGACAGGGCCAACATGAAGGTGTGGCGGGTGTATATACAATTACCTTCATCAATACATATCCAGAGAGACATATTTCCATAATGAAAAGAAGGAAGGCTGCCTAAACTTGTATATGCAAGTAATCGTACATGATGCTTTAGATGTGTGTTAAGGGGAGGTTTTTAGTTGATTCCGTAGACTTCCATCAAGCTTAAAATTACTCCACTTTGACCTCCTTTCAAGATAAATTTGTACATTTTTCGGTAGAAAAATTTCCCGGCCGAAGGCCGGTTCCCTTAAATTACAGGCTCGCTATCGCTCGCCAGGAAAAAATCGACACCTAAATGGCACGAATGGTCTTAAAATTGACAGAAATGGGGCGAGTGTTCTTAAAATCGCCACACTAATAGGGCAAGCGTCTTTAAATCTCACATGCAATGGGGCTAAACCTGAGGGAGAAAGAGGTTCAGAAAAAAATCCTCCAGGTGGAAATCTCCCCTTAAGCCGGTATCACACGAACGCTTTTTCCCTCAACATTTATCCTCAACACTGGTCTGGCAGCTCATGAGGTCAACATTTATAATATTTATGTCGCCAATTAAAGTCATCCATCATCAGTCTCTAGCTTCCGATACCAGTACAAAATATTCCAGAAATGTTGTCAGAAAATGTTGATGATCGAATGTTGACTATAAAAGCTCTCGTGTGACACCGGGGTGCTTGAGACTGTTATGACCCATGAAGTATTTAGCACACACAGTTTCGTATTACCGCCCTCGCCCCCCCCCCCCCCCCCCACCCCTACCCTTACCCCTAGTGTGTTTCCTAGACTTCCATCAAGCTTGAAATTACACCCCCATGACCCCCTTTCAAGATAAATTTGTACATTTTTCGGTAGAAAAATTTCCCGGCCAAAGGCCGGTTCCTCTTAAATTACAGGCTCGCTATCGCTCGCCAGGAAAAAAATCGACACCTAAATGGGACGAAAGGTCTTAAAAGTGACATAAATGGGGTGAAAGTTCTTAAAATCGCCAAACTAATGGGGCGAATGTCTTAAAATCTCAAAAGCAATGGGGCTAAACATGAGGGAGAACTTAGGGGTAAAGAAAAAAATCCCTCCAGTGGAAATCTCCCCGTAACTATAATCTGGCTACTGTTAGATGCTTTTATTAGTCGTTACAAAAGGGCCTCCAGCAATTAACATATATATATATATATATATATATATATATATATATATATAATAAACCTTCCCCCCCCGGGGAGATTTTCACTTGAGGGATTTTTTTCTTGACCCCTTTCTCCCTTATGGTTAGCCCCATTGCTTTTGAGATTTTAAGACGTTTGCCCCATTATTTTGACGATTTTAAGAACTTTCAACCCATTTCTGTCAATTTTAAGACCTTTCGTGCCATTTAGGTGTCGATTTTATCCTGGCGAGGGATAGCGAGCCTGTAATTTAAGAGGAACCGGCTTTCAGCCGGGACATTTTTCTACCGAAAAATGTATAAATTAATCTTGAAAAGGGGTCAATGGGGCGTATTTTAAAGCTTGATGGAGGTCTAGGGAATAAACTGAATACCTCCCCTTAACGTTTTCACTGTGGTTGTAAAAGGAAAGGACAAGAGAGAAGACGATACTAAAAGATGAATTGTGGACATGGTGCCGCACGACTTGTGTGACCCAGACTGAGGGCTAAAACTATTCATGTCAAAGTTATCAAATTGCGTCCCATTCCTCTACCAGATGTTGAAGACAGGGGGGGGGGGGGGTACAGTCGGTTGCTATAGTCGCTAGCCCACTCATTAAGGGGAGATCTCCACTTGAGGATTTTTTTTCTTGACCCCTTTCTCCCTCATGTTTAACCCCATTGCTTTTGATATTATAAAACGTTTGCCCCATTAGTTTAGCGATTTTAAGAACTTTCACCCCATATTAAGACCTTTCGTGCAATTCAGGTGTCGATTTTATCCTGGCGAGCGATAGCGAGCCTGTAATTTAAGAGGAACCGGCCTTCGGCCGGGACATTTTTCTACCGAAAAATGTACAAATTTATCTTGAAAGGGACTCAAGGGGGTGTAATTTTAAGCTTGATGGAGGTCTAGGGAACAAACTAAATACCTCCCCTTAATATTCTTGGACTTCACCTATTTGTAATTGTGGCAGTATATATTATCAGGAACTAATATATGAATGCTATAGTTTGTATACCGGTACTACACAACTGTATATATATACCTGTTTATTGGTAAGCAACTTGTTCCATTCTTCCCTCATGGCTTGTGTTACTATCTTACTTTATCGGCTCTATTTCCTCCCTTCGCACATTCTAAACTACACTGAACTCTCTCTCCGTCTGTCAGTCTGTCTGTCTGTGTCTGTCTGTCTGTCTCTCTGTGTCTGTCTGTCTGTCTCTCTCTCTCTGTCTGTCTGTCTCTCTCTCTCTCTCTCTCTCTCTCTCTCTCTCTCTCTCTCTCTCTCTCTCTCTCTCTCTCTCTCTCTCTCTCTTATACAACAACAAATGGCTTCACTCACAGTATAATTAGTGAGTGGAATAAGCTCCCAAATAAAGTAACAAATAGGGTCTCAATAGATGCATTTCAAAAAAGTCTAGACTCATACCACAGATAAATAGGGATGAAGTAGACAATAACCAATGATAGAACGATATGGTATACTCTGTTTCTTTTCAGCTGACCATAAATTTAAGGGGTGGTTTTTAGTTTGGTCCCTAGATATCCTTCAAGCTTAAGATTACACCCCCTTGAGCCCCTTTCAAGATAAACTTGTACATTTTTCGGTAGAAAAATTTCCCGGCTGAAAGCCGGTTCCTCTTAAATTACAGGCTCGCTATCGCTCGCCAGATAAAATCGACACCTAAATGGCACGAAAGGTCTTAAAATTGACAGAAATTGGTTGAAAGTTCTTAAAATCGTCAAAATAATGGGGCAACGTCTTACAATTAGGAAAACAATGGGGCTAAACATGAGGGAGAAAGGAGTCAAGAAAAAAATCCCTCAAGTGGAAATCTCCCCTTAATCACTTAGCGGCGAAGTCCTCGATACTGAATGGAGAAATACGAATTTGCTATGTCTCTGCATCATATTAAGGCCAAGTTGTTCTAATTGGCACCATATTTCACTACAAAATCTACAAAATAACTGATACAATTTGATGGGAACTTTGCAATCCACCATCAGTTGGAAAAAAAATAGACTATAACGAACACTGCTTCCAGTTGAAGAGAGCTAATTGAGGGAAAACAAAAAAATCTACATATATGTATATAAATTATGTATTACTACAGGTGAAGGTTTGCATGCAATATTTCCTTTCCATTTCTAACTTTCTATAAATTCCTCCAGGCGGTTTCCAAGATCTGCAAGGATATTCGCTTCCAACTGTCTTCATGTACGGCAATTGCCGGAGGGGACAGAGGGTGGGGAGAGAGAGCCTTCTTCTTTGCTATCCTTTCCTTCCACTGTCCCTTACTCTCGGGTTAGCTATCTCTACTAGAATTAAGTCCTGACCACCTCTCTGGGATCGTAAGGTCTGTGTGGTCAGTGTATCTATGTAAATATATGTAAATCTCTCATCTGTGTTAAAACCATAATTATACAGTACAGTGGCGGTAACTCAAGCAGACGTCAGTACAGTCAGGGCCAGAAGTTCCTCGTAGGCTGTATATCCTTATAGCTTCCTTTCACCTTAGGGTCTATATTAGGTATGATATCAGAAAGGTGGGGGAATATCGGCAGAAAGAGAGAGAGAGAGAGATTTATAATATTGGTATTTTGGTTTCCATGTACAGTGTAAGCTCGAGTACCTGTATTTTACGTGTATTTTTACGCTGTTTATATTTTATACTTTATGGCATATGGGGTTATAATTATTCCATCATCACTCTTTAATATATTGTCAATCAGTAAAGCTTTTGCCTCGGGTATTTATTATGTCACACAACAGTTGTTTCCCCAAATTTCAGTCTGCATATTTGTGTTCTGATAGGGATGAAATCAACCCAATCAGTATGCCACATCTGTTATTGTGGCTAGTATTACATTATTATATCAAGCTTAGGAAATACCCTCTAGGAAAGATAGAGAGGAAGTTGATATACTGCTTATTTACCTTATGACTTTCAATATTTCTTCTTAAAACGAAAAAATAAATATATATATATATACTGTACATTACGTAATCGCATATATGCGATGAATGCGTTGAAGCCCAAGACTCATATATAAGGTCACCAAGACTCATATATCGGGTCACCAAGACTCTTATATCAGGTCACCAAGACTCATATCAGGTCACCAAGACTCATATATCAGGTCACCGAAACTCATATATCAGGTCACCAAGACTCATATATCAGGTCACCAAGACTCATATATCAGGTCACCGAAACTCATATATCAGGTCAACAAGACATATATCAGGTCATCAAGACTCATATATCAGGTCACCAAGAATCCTATATCAGGTCACCAAGAATCATATATCAGGTCACCAAGACTCATATATCAGGTCACCAAGAATCATATATCAGGTCACCAAGACTCATATATCAGGTCACCAAGACTCATATATCAGGTCACCAAGATTCATATATCAGATTATCAAGACTCATATATCAGTTCACCAAGACTCTTATAACAGGTCACCAAGACTTATATATCAGGTTACGAAGATTGATATAATAGCCAATTAATAGGTCACCAAATATCTCATATGATGTCACCAAGATTCATATGTCGTCAGATCACCAAAGCTCATATTTCCATATCACCATTAATCGTAAATTAGGTCAACGACTCTCAGTTTTCTATATTTATATGAAAACCCTAAATATTGAATATAAATATGATGCGTTTAAACATTATTTTCTGGTGTGACTTTTTACATCTCTTTTTTTAGAACTCGATCAGGTTGTGTGGAAAAAAGATGATTTCAGTAAAAATAATGAGATTTAGATTTGGCATGTAACATATTTTAGTTTGTGTGTATATCCCTGCGTGTGTGTGTTTGTGTGTGTATGTATGACCGACTACATGTGTGTACTTACTCTAGTTGTACTTACTCTACTTGTATTGCGGGAGTGAGCATGCTCGTTATTTCCCGCCTCCTATATGTGTAGGTGTTATATGTATCGTTGGAATGGCTGTGGATGTGTGTGTAGTCTGTATTATTAGCCAATTGGCGACATCGGAAACGAAGGCTTAGGGTGGATCTGTATGGTACCATTCTCACTATAGACGGTACCGTCTCGCCCGAAGGCTTAGGTAGCCATCAGCTTAGGTGAACCATATGATACCCATCTCGCCTTGTACCATTTTTGCCAACCCCAGATGGGACGTCACAACGTCGTCCACTTATTCCAGGTACCTATTTACAGCTAGGTGAACTGAGGCTAACACATGAAAGGAGACAAGCCCAATTTGTCTCCGCCCGGCCGGGGATTGAACCCACGACCCCTCGTGTGTGAGACGAGAGCTCTACCTACTAGGCTACGGGCTGTGTGTGTTTGTGTGTGTATGTATGACCGACTACATGTGTGTGTGTGCGCACGTGCAAGTGTTTTTGTGCCTGCGGACGTCTGTATTTGCTTGTGTATTTGTGTTTGAGCGTGCGTGTTTGTGTTGTACATATGTCTGTCTGTGTGTGCGTGTATGTGTCAAATCCTGCAAACCCAGAAGTCTGCTCACATAAACATGGCCCCAAAGATTTTCCATTCCCTCGGGTGGAACTGACTTTGGCTTCTTCGTGTAAAGTTCATGATGTGCGGAAGAAAGATGTCAAAGGCTTCTGCTCCTAACTTCTACTTGTGGTGTGGATGTGAATTAACCCTTTATGTACCGGTGACGTGTTTTTTATTTGATTTCAGCTACATTCAGACGAGTTTATGAAGCTTTGGAAGGATATATGGTAGCTAAAAGGATGAAAGGAGATAGTCTGCAGTATTGTATTGGGTAGATATCCCTCCTAACGTGAATACAATCGCCTAATAGTTGCCATAGTATATATAATAGTATGTCACCGTAACTGAATGGGTACATCATCATAATAATAATAATAATAATAATATTAATAATAATAATGATGATGATGATAATAATAGTAATATTTATAATAATAACTACGTCAATAACATTAACAATTATAATACTACTATTACTACTACTACTACTACTACTACCGTACTACTAATAATAATAATGATAATATTTGTATTAATAATAGTAAGATATCTTATATTTAAAGTTGTTTGGTATTGATGGAGAAGTCTATATACCAAGGCACATTCCTCTCCTGTAAAGTTACAGATCTGGAAAGAATGAGGAGAAAATCCAAAATGGCGACCTTGCCTAGGGTCCATTTTTTATTCTTACTATTTCAAAAGTGGTCCTCCATTTAGGCGCACATTGTATACAAAAAAATGGTAGCAATTTTACAAATGGTTCTGGAAGTATTACATAAGGAAGAGTGGCCAAGAGTAATCGAAAATATATATGAGCAATATACCGAACGATGTCATAGGGGTTCCGCGCTGTATGTTTTAACCCCTAATGATGATAATACTATTAATAATTATATGTTTTAACCCCTAATGATGATAATACTATTAATAATTATATGTTTTAACCCCTAATGATGATAATACTATTAATAATTATATGTTTTAACCCCTAATGATGATAATACTATTAATAATTATATGTTTTAACCCCTAATGATGATAATACTATTAATAATTATATGTTTTAACCCCTAATGATGATAATACTATTAATAATTATATGTTTTAACCCCTAATGATGATAATACTATTAATAATTATATGTTTTAACCCCTAATGATGATAATACTATTAATAATTATATGTTTTAACCCCTAATGATGATAATACTATTAATAATTATATGTTTTAAACCCCTAATGATGATAATACTATTAATAATTATATGTTTTAACCCCTAATGATGATAATACTATTAATAATTATATGTTTTAACCCCTAATGATGATAATACTATTAATAATTATATGTTTTAAACCCTAATGATGATAATACTATTAATAATTATATGTTTTAACCCCTAATGATGATAATACTATTAATAATTATATGTTTTAACCCCTAATGATGATAATACTATTAATAATTATATGTTTTAAACCCTAATGATGATAATACTATTAATAATTATATGTTTTAACCCCTAATGATGATAATACTATTAATAATTATATGTTTTAACCCCTAATGATGATAATACTATTAATAATTATATAAATAATAATAATAATATTTGTTTTCTTTTTTCAGGTATGTGATGGACGATTTGGTTTCTATTGAGGTCTTGTGAGTATATTTTGAGTGTATGGGGAGACTGGAAAATGTATATTCGTACAATATTAAATGTTCAAAGTTTAAATGAATACTGACAACATTCAAAGTTGCTAAACAAATATGCCATGAACAAGTTAGGCAAGCTAGGTAAAAGAAAACCAAGAGAAAAACTATGAAAGTATTGCTTGCAAATGAAGTAATCAGAATATTAAATGGAAATAAGAATCAGATGGTATTAGTGGAAATAATAGTGTGAAAATAGAGCATCAGCAAAATTATCACTATGTGTCTGTATATAAAGAAAGGGGGGGGGGGGATAGAGTCAAGTTATCACTATATGTGTGTATATAAAGAAAGGTGGGGATAGAGTCAAATTATCACTATGTGTCTGTATATCAAGAAAGGGTGGGATAGAGTCAAATTATCACTATATGTCTGTATATAAAGAAAGGGGGGGATAGAGTCAAGTTATCACTATATGTCTGTATATAAAGAAAGGGGGGGATAGAGTCAAGTTATCACTATATGTCTGTATATAAAGAAAGGGGGGGATAGAGTCAAGTTATCACTATATGTCTGTATATAAAGAAAGGGGGGGATAGAGTCAAATTATCACTATATGTCTGTATATAAAGAAAGGGGGGGATAGAGTCAAATTATCACTATATGTCTGTATATAAAGAAAGGGGGGGATAGAGTCAAATTATCACTGTGTCTGTATATAAAGAAAGGGGGGGATAGAGTCAAATTATCACTATGTGTCTGTATATAAAGAAAGGGGGGATAGAGTCAAATTATCACTATGTGTCTGTATATAAAGAAAGGGGGGATAGAGTCAAATTATCACTATATGTCTGTATATCAAGAAAGGGGGGGATAGAGTCAAATTATCACTATATGTCTGTATATAAAGAAAGGGGGAGATAGAGTCAAATTATCACTATATGTCTGTATATCAAGAAAGGGGGGGATAGAGTCAAATTATCACTATGTGTCTGTATATAAAGAAAGGGGGAGATAGAGTCAAATTATCACTATATGTCTGTATATAAAGAAAGGGGGAGATAGAGTCAAATTATCACTATATGTCTGTATATCAAGAAAGGGGGGATAGAGTCAAGTTATCACTATGTGTCTGTATATCAAGAAAGGGGGGATAGAGTCAAGTTATCACTATGTGTCTGTATATCAAGAAAGGGGGGGATAGAGTCAAGTTATCACTATATGTCTGTATATAAAGAAAGGGGGGATAGAGTCAAGTTATCACTATGTGTCTGTATATCAAGAAAGGGGGGATAGAGTCAAGTTATCACTATGTGTCTGTATATCAAGAAAGGGGGGATAGAGTCAAGTTATCACTATGTGTCTGTATATAAAGAAAGGAGAGTCAAATTTGATAGAGTAAGGACAAGATTATCAATTAAGGAGGGATGTTTTTTTTTTCTGGCCCCCTTCTCCCTCATGGTTAGCCCTATTAGTTTACAGGGCCATTAGTTTGGTGATTCTAAGACTTCGCCCCATTTCTTTTGCAGTATTAAGGCCTTTTGTGCTATTTAGGTGTATTTTTTTTCCTGGCGAGCGATAGCAATCTTGTAATTTAGGAGGAACTGTCCTTTGGCCGGGAATTTTTTCTACTATAAGTGAATACATGAATACATCTAGAAGTGGGATCTTGGGTATGTTTTTTAAGCTTGATAGAGGTCTAGGGAGGAAACTATACACATATATATATATATCGACCAATAAATAAACCCTACCCCCTCAAACTGGTATCTAGCTATCTATATATCTATCTATCTATATGCTCAGGCTCAATCCCCACTTTTCCATTTTTTTTATTATATTTAAACTGGTATACAAATATATAAAGGGGGAATAGAACAAGCTATTAATCACGATAACATATACTGAACATCATTCATAACATGTCAATGAAGTATAAAGGGGTATGACAAATGAAGTATAAAGGGGTATGACAAATGAAGTATAAAGGGGTATGACAAATGTATAACTGAAATAAGTTTAATTATGAAATGCAAATGCTAATATGATATGAAAGTGAGAACTATGACAAGATATATGGATAATGAATACTACTGACATATTTGTAGTTACTATAGGTGAGAACTATGACAACAAGCTATGAGGATAATTAATACTACTGACATTTGTAATTTCTATAGGTGAGAACTATGACAACAAGATATGAGGATCCTAAATACTAAGGATATATTTGTAGTTACTATGGATGCAATGCATGAATATATAAAATGCATATCAACTCTGAAACATAAAAGGTTAAAAAGTAAAGTTGAGGAAGCAAAATGTGACAATCAAAATAGAGTGGTGGGTAAGGGTCAGCCAGAAAAAGGTGACGGGGGAAGGGACAATGATGGAAATACATGTAAAAGATGATGTGTCAAATATTGACCAAGGAGCTTGTATCCGTTCGGCCCCATTCAGCCTACTGTTTTAAGACGTTTACCCCCATCCAGGTATCAATATTTTCCTTGCGAGCGGTAGCGAGCCAGCATATATATATATTTTTGTTTTGACAGCAAGCTAAATTTGTACATTTTTCGATAGAAAAATTTCTCCGGCGAAGCCGGATTTCTCCACACAATGCTGGCTCGCTATCGCTCACTAGGAAGAAATCGACACCTGGATGGGGATAAACGTCTTAAAACAGTTGGCTGAATGGGGCCGAATGGATACAAGCCAGGGAAAGAAAGAAACAGAGAGAAAGATAAAAACAAAAAACGGTGACCTCCCTTAAAAAGTAAAGTTAAGGAAGCCAAATGTGACAATCAAAATAGGGTGGTGGGTAAGGGTCAGCCAGAGAAAGGTGACGGGGATAAGGGGGTGGAAAGATGGAAATACATGTAAAATATGTGTAAACTACGAGAATATAATTAAAATGCATATCAACTCTTAAGGGAGGTCATCGGCTTTTTTTTTATCTTTCTCTCATTTTCTCTCTTTCCCTGGCTTGTATCCATTCGGCCCCATTCAACCAACTGTTTTAAGACGTTTATCCCTATCCAAGTGTCGATTTCTTCCTGGCGAGCGATAGCGAGCCAGCATTGTATGGAGAAATCCGGCTTCGCCGGAGACATTTTTCTATCGAAAAATTTACAAATTTAGCTTGCTGTCAAACAATATATATATATATGCTGGCTCGCTACCGCTCGCCAGGAAAATATTGACACCTGAATGGGGGTAAACGTCTTAAAACAGTAGCCTGAATGGGGCTGAATGGATACATTCAAGCCAAAGAGAGAGGGAGAGAAAGAGAAAAAAGATGGTAATAAATGTAAAAGATGTGTAAAATATTGATCACCTGGGGGGGGGGGGTAAATATCTGTAGAAATGTGAGACTTGCATCATAATATATATATATATATATATAACATTAAATAATACAAAGTTCAATCGAAAAATATACGACATTTCAAGATGAAGAGATAATAGTTTGACAAGGAAATCAGACCTGCCGTATATCCAAACGCTAAGATATACATGACAAACAAACATACACAATCAAATAATAATACAACATGGGAAGTCATTCAGAGGTTTACATAATATTATCTCATTTACAGGAAAGTTAAAAGGAAGAAGAAAAGTAGACGAATAAGTGTGAATGAAAAGTAGACGAATAAGTGTGAATGACAAAAATATGAACCCCTTCTGTATCGGCGACGTCGTTTTTTATTGGATTTCAGCTACATTTCGACGATTGTATGAAGCTTAGGAAGGATATATGATAACTAAAAGGATTAATTGAGATAGTATGTAGCCTTTTATTGGGTAGACATCCTTCTCAAGCTGAATAAAATCGTCTAAGAGTTGCACAAATATAATGCAAAGGATGTCACCGGTACTGAATGGGTTAAGACGCTCGAATTAATTTAAATAAATAAGGAAACACAATGGATAAGCCTCTAACAAAAGAAAATTCACAAATAAGTTTCATATGAACCTGAAATAAGAAATGCAAATGGAAAATATGCAAATGTAAGGCAGTCCAAATATTAAATAAAAATCTGGAGAGAAAAATGTGAGTGTGGAAATAGCCTGGTGAGGGTCATCCTGAAGGAGGAGACGGGAGGGAAAAAGGTGGGGGAATATCGATAAGGGCTTTGGTGGAGGCAGGGGAGAGAGAGTTACATAGTGTTACATAGATACACAGACTACACAGACCTTGCGGTCCCTACTAGGTCGTCCGGACTTAATGCTAAAATAGAATTTGCTACAAAGTGGAAGGCAAGGATAGCAAATAAGAAGGCTCTCTCCCCACCCACCTCTCTCTCCGACCGTTAGTCGGCATGAAATTAAGTTGGGGAAAGAAGTCCCCCAGCAGAATGAGAAAAACTTCTATTGGGAAATTTAAATAGTAAATAACGAATATGGGAAATATTATATACTTATGTTTTTTTATTTTATTTTTATTTTACCTATAGTATTCCCACCTCCTCAAAATGAATGTCAAGACTTCTTTTGAATGTGTCAATTGTCTTACATTGTACCACTTTCTCAGGCAATTTGTTCCACTCGATGACCACACTGTAGGTGAAGAAGTGCTTTGATACAGAGAGAGAGAGAGAGAGGAGGGAGCAGGATTTTGATTGACAGACGAAGGAAGGAGGGAAGGGGAGGGAGAGAGGAGGGAGGGAGTGAAGGGAGGGGGTGGGAAGGTAGGGAGGTGAGGAGGGGAGGGGAGGGTACAGGAAAGAGAAACTTGGAGAACTGAAGGGGAAATTGGAAACAAAATACTGTGTAGATGTTTGTGGGATTGAGTGAGGAAACTGGAAACTTTGATTGAAGAGTATTGTTTCTTTTGGGGGAGGGAAATTGGTTTTGTGTTGCCTTTTCAAATTATTATGTTAATTGGAAAATGTGATGTTGAGAAAATATTGATCTTATGTTAGGAATAATGTGAAGTTTTGTGAAAAGCTGTAGTATTTCAGTGGGTAAACGTTTAATTTCAATTATAATATATAATAGATTAACTCTTTTACTGCAGCCAACATATACATACTGCAGCCAACATATACATACTGTAGCCAACATATACATACTGCAGCCAACATATACATACTGTAGCCAACATATACATACTGCAGCCAACATATACATACTGCAGCCAACATATACATACTGCAGCCAACATATACATACTGCAGCCAACATATACATACTGTAGCCAACATATATATACTGCAGCCAACATATACATACTGCAGCCAACATATACATACTGCAGCCAACATACACATACTGCAGCCAACATATACATACTGCAGCCAACATATACATACTGCAGCCACATATACATACTGTAGCCAACATATACATACTGTAGCCAACATATACATACTGTAGCCAACATATACATACTGTAGCCAACATATACATACGTCGCTTGTAAATAAGGCCTACACTGCAGCCGAACATAAACGTTATGGTTGTACCGGCTGAGTTGGTTGTACCAACCTGCCCTGCTTGTTACCAGATGCTTCCAGGAGGTCCTAAGCTTGCCACCTATACTTATGGCAGTGTGCCTATAGTATTGGTTGAGGGAAAGTGTGTATACAGTTAAGAGGTGTTTTAGAAGCTGAAAATCAATGCAAAGAGGGCCAATTCTCAGTAAAATTGTGATATCTATATACCAGGTATGAATACGAGGTAAATATCATCACATCAATAACTCATACTGTCTTGTAAACATAAAACATGATGAAATAACTAAATATCATCCAGTTATTTCGAGTGGAAGTGAAAGATATAATTTTATATTTTCACTCGCGATTGACCCAATCTTTTCATTGGAGCTCCTTTTAATTCGCTCAGGGCTACGGATATGGCATTTGGGCAGCATTTATTGAGCGGAATTATCAGAAAAATATCCGCCTGGGCGTAATAATGCCTATAAACGCCACCGCACCACAAGTGTTAAATGAGGAAAATTGAGCGTCTTAGTGAGGATAACAGGCAATTTGAATTAAAGACCGCCGAGCGTTGTCTGTTTTTGAATAACTTGATTGTGGGTCTGGTGTTTTTAACTTGTAAGGGGAATAGAGGGACACACTAAACTAAATGGCTCGATAATACAAGAAACACTCAAACCACTACTTTTAAGATGTTTTTCTTTTTTTAAACCCACACACACACACACGTCAGATCAGCTTGAATGGACCCGTTGCTTAGTAATTCTTCTTTTTGTTTGACGAAAGTAGTCTATGGGCCGGATCACGATTGCTCACGATTTAATTCCAGGGTGTCGTGGTGGGACAGGATGATGGAAGACTGGACTACATATGAGAAGCGATGCAGTAAAATGAACATCAAGTTGTATTCTTTTGCTAGTAAATCACCTCCGAAGATATAATGTAGCATAGCTTTAACTCGGTAAACTGGACTAAATATGAGAAGCGACGCAGTAAAATGAACATGAAATTGTATTATTGTGCTAGTTTATCACCTCCAAGGGTATAAATGCGATCTGTGTATCATGTATTTAACTCGGTGTATAGTAGACACTCACTGACTATACTCTATTTTTGTCCAGCTGATCTTAAATTGAATCTCATATTAGCTGATTTCTCGATACTTAATGGAAATATATGAAACTACAATGGTTGTGTGTCGTATTAATGCCAAGTTTTCATAATTAACATCATACAAAATCCACCTTATAGTTCAGTTACAAAGATAGACACATGACAATTTACTCTCAGCTGGAAACAAATCACTATAAACCTATCGACTGTAAACAACATCTCTACATAAAGATGTATTGTATGTATGTATGTATATATTCAGACACGTACCCCATAGCTGAGGGTAGCCGACTCGAGACAGAGACCGAACAGTAACAACATTTAAAGTTCCAATTCTTAGGGTCCGGGACCACTTTCACGTTCCCTCGCCTCTTTCTCTGTCTCGTCTAGTAGGTGAATTTTACAAGGGCAGACAAATTCCTAGCCTCCCGCACCCGAAGTAGGAAAAGTATTCCAGGACAAGAGGTAGATAGAAATGGTTAAGGTTGGGTAGAGGATGCCAAACCTCGCTTTGGACAGGACCATCCCGGTATTGATATGTGTGCTTTTGGATGGTCAAAATAGCTAAGCGGAGGCCTTTAGTTTGCTCCCTACACTTCCATCAAACTTTTAAAAATACCCCTAAGAACCCACTTCGAGATAAGTGTGTACATATTTCGGTAGAAAAATGTCTTGACCGAAGGCCGGCTCCTTCTAAATTACAGGCTCGCTACCGCTCACCAGGAAAAATCAACACCTAAATTCTGAAGATTGACAGAAATGGGGCAAAAGGTCCTAAATTCGCCAAAGTAATGGGGCGAACGCGTTAAAATTTTAAAGTTGACGAGGCGAAACATTTTTTTTTTTTTTTTTTTTTGGTGGGGGGTTCACTTCTGCTCTACGGCCGATTGCAACCCTTACAGTCCCGATAACGTCTCTTGTATTTTATTTCAGCTTTATTTTGACGATTTTAGGAAGCTTAGGAAAGATATATAGTAGCTTAAACGATTAACTGAGAGAGTCTGTAGCCTTAGAAGTGTTTGAGGTCCTTAGTCTGTAGCCTTATAAGTGTTTGAGGTCCTTCGTAAGCTTAATTAACAAATCTAATAGTTGCCAAAATATAATGAAAAAGACGTCACTGGTACTGAATGGCCTAAAATAGGAGTCTGCTTTCGCTTCGTTTCCTAATATTGCTTTAGATTTCCAGAGTTGTGTGCGAACGCCATCAAGACCAGGTAGTGAATTAATACCGGAATGAGTTCATTTACCTGTGTGTCTGATTTCGCTGTTTTGTTTCTCCTTAATGGAAACGTATACACCTTTTGTCTGCATCATATTTATGCCAAGTTTTCGTAATTAACAACAGATTGCTTTAATATATTTAATATATCATATGTAATAGCCGAGAAAAAAAACTAAAAAAGTTTTTGAAAAAAAAAAAAAAAATAACCGTGAGTTATGATCGCTCAGGTGGTACCAATCTGGGATATTTCGTGAGCTAGCTTTCTAGCTTCTCTTGAAAATCAGTGAAAGAGACATTGGTTATGATCTGTATAAATATAAGATTATGTATGCACAAACGCAGTCAGTCAGAGATTCAAGTAAGATGTTTTTTTCAGCACTCTACGACATGATTAGGCAATGGACATTTAAAGTATACTATGCACAATTATAAAACAAGGATTTATGAATACATTAGTGGAAAACTATTAGTGGGCCGAGATATGGATACAGAGACAACAAAATATCCATACAAAGATATAGATTACAAAACATAGAGAGAGAGAGAGAGAGAGAGAGAGAGAGAGAGAGAGAGAGAGAGAGAGAGAGAGAGAGAGAGAGAGAGATATTCGACGTCAGTCACAAGTTAACCAAGAGGAAATATACGTAATGGAGTAAAAGAGAGAGAGTTTGGAGGAGTTGGAGAGTGTGTGTATGTGTGTACGAATGGTTTAATGTGTGTGCATTCTTGAGTGTGTGTGTGTGTATGGTTGTGTATGTTTTGTTATATGTGGCTGTGTATGTGTGAATATGTTAATCAATAATTGTTGGTTTGCTGTGCAACTGCAGCCCTGAGGCTGAACATATACCGGTACAGTGTTTTTTAGTCTAGGTACAGCACATTGGCGACTGTGCGGTGCTTGAGTTCTGATCACAGTACATACGCAGATGCACTGGTGAACCGATGTGTAGGCTAACATAATCTGATAATTTAATAATTTGGCTAGGAATGGGCCAAGCTAAATCCTTCTTCATCAGGGTAGCCAATAACACTTTTGGGCTGAGAGAGAGTCGAACCCAGGACTGTCGCAGGGTGCTAGATAACTCGACTATCCCGATACGGTGTGTGTGTGTGTGTGTGTGTGTGTGTGTGTGTGTGTGTGTGTGTGTGTGGTTAAGTGTATATGTGTAATTAATTAAGTTTTTATGTGTATATCTTGTATATACTGTATATATATATACTGTATATATATATATATATATATATATATATATATATATATATAATATATATATATATATATATATATATAGGCCTATATATATACTGTATGTGTGTGTGTGTGTGTGTGTGTGTGCCTGTTTATGTGTATGTATGTCTATATATGCGTATGTCTACCACTTTTTGTTTTAAGTATTTGACCTGTAATCTATTTGCTTGCTGTCCGTCTGTGTGCCAAGAGAGTGAAAGATGAGTGATTGGAATTCGGTAATATGTGATAGGAAAGAGAGAGAGAGAGAGAGAGAGAGTGTGTGAGTGAGTGAGTGAGTGAGAGGGTGAGACCTTAGGCGAATGACAAAGAGAAATATTTATGTAAGATAACAATTGATGAACGAGCGCATATGTGTGTTTTTTTTTGTATGAAGATGTACGTACAGTGTCGGCCATTTACTATTGTATTTTGTGTTCATGATTTACCCAGCACTCGATTATATTTTTACCCTTTCTGTTACAATGACAACTCTATATCAAGGCGAGCGGCGAGTTTTCATATTGTCCCATACAGTACCGGTGACGTCCTTTGTATTACACTCTGGCAGCTATTAGACGATTTTAATCAGCTTAGGAAGGACGTCTACACAGTATAAATGGCTGCAGACTTTATCGATTGATCCTTTGAGCTATAACAGATCCTTCCTTAGCGGAATAAAATCGACTAATAGTGTCCAGAATAGTAATAGTAACCAGAAAAACGACCCATCTCCTCTTTTAAGGAGGAAGCAATTAACGATAAGAGGCGAAACACACACACACACACACACACACACACACACACACACACACACACACACACACACACACACACACACACACACACACACACACACACACACACACACACACACACACACACACACACACACACACACACACACACACACACACACCAGGATGTAGTTAGTGGGACAGATAGAGAAAGAGGTGATATTGTATTGGTATATAATTGATCTTGTTGTGCACCTGTCTTCCTTTGTCCGCAAGTGTTCGTGACCTCTGCATTGTGTGTGTATGTGTGTGTGTGTGGGGGGGGGGGGATTGTAACAATGCATCTAGTTTTTATTTTCCTATCATTGACTTTTTTTTTCTTTTTTTTTGTCACTCTTCCTCTTCCTAGATATGATTCAGCTCTTCTTTATATTATTTAATATATTTTTTACTTTTTTAAATGTTTCTGTCTGTTTGTGTGTGTGTGTGCGCGCGTGTGTTTAATATCGTTAACATTTGCATACGATAATAACAAATGTAAAACGTTGTCAAGAAAGAAAGAAAAACATGTGCAGTGTTGTTTTTTCTATGTGTATGAAGGAGACAAAAGGCAGGCTGTGTGTAATGAGTGTCTCCCCCAAAGCCAAAGGAGTGACAGAGAGCCAAATTCAAGGGGCGATGGGGTTAAAATGCCTGGGCACACAAAGTTTAAAGCAGTTTAAGTCATTGGATGAATGAAAGATTGATTGAGAGAAATAGTTCCAGAGTTCACTTGTTGATTATATGAATGACAGACAATTTGTTAATTCCTGGGTTAGAGAGTTGGACTGAATATGAGTGGGATTGTATTGAAAGGTGGGTACCTCGCACTCACCGTAAGGAAGCGGGTATGCACTGATCAAGAGAGTTCTGAAAACTATGATTGTTGTAATACGATAGACGAGTGAACGAGATGCAACCATTTGGTGTGTAGAAGGAGATTGTAGGGAATTAGGAAGAGGAATTGAGTTGATGAGTGAAATGCTTTTGACTCTACTCTTTCGAGAAGTGTGGGTGGAACCTCCCCACCCATGAGAACAATACTCAATACATGGGTGCACTGTGCTCCTATACAGAGCAAGAAGCTGTGTGGGGGTGACAATACTCAATACATGGGCGCACTGTGCTCCTATACAGAGCAAGAAGCTGTGCGGGGATGAAAAACCCACGGAGACTGTTGATCATACCTAACTTCTTGGAATCTGATTTAGCAAGAGTGGTAATATGATCTTTCCAAGAACATATTAGGGGAGTAGTGTAATCAAATGAGTAGTGAAATTTACGAGGATTACAATAATTGCCATACGTTGAATTATTTCTTGGCTTCTGTGCTGGTTCGGCTGAACTATTTAATTAATCAAAACCATTTTTATTGCGGCATTTAACGATGAAATTGAGAGAATGCATCTCTCTCTCTCTCTCTCACACACACACACACACGCCAATACTCCTCCACCCCAGTTAGTCCCTTTCAAGACTCTTCAACTGGAGCCATTCATCCCTCAGACCAAACAAGCCCACCCTTCACACTTTACATCCACTGTCCACCTATCCAACATTCTAGCTCTCTTTCCTACCTTGCGGAGAGAGAGAGAGAGAGAGAGAGAGAGAGAGAGAGAGAGAGAGAGAGAGAGAGAGAGAGAGACCTCAAGGTCCTTACTAGGTGGTCTGGCCTTATAAACTATATATATATATATATATATATATATATATATATATATATATATATATATATATACATACCGGTATACATACATATATATACAGAGAGAGAGAGAGAGAGAGAGAGAGAGAGAGAGAGAGAGAGAGAGAGAGAGAGAGAGAGAGAGAGAGAGAGAGAGAGACCTCGAGGTCCCTACTAGGTGGTCTTGCCATATAAACTATATATATATATATATATATATATATATATATATATATATATATATACATACCGGTATACATACATATATATACATATACATACATATATATACATATACACATACATATATATATACTGTATAGTGTACATACACACATATATACACAAATACATGCATATATACAGTATATATACATATACATACACATACAAACACATATATACATTATACACATACATGCATATATACAGTATATATATATACATTCATATACATACGCATATACACACATATACATATATGTATATACATACATACACATACATATACACATATACACACATAGAGAGAGAGGTGAGGGTGTGGGGGTAGAGGGAGAGAAAGACAAGAGCAAAAAGACAATACAAGAGCTCATAACTTACATGCATTAGCGTCTTAGAGTGTACAGCATGTCTTCCTTCGTCAACTCGAGCTTCTGCATGTCTCGCTACACACCATTTCTCCCTCTGAAATTATACCAACAATGCAATCTTGAGTGGCTCCTCTTCTTTCAGTCGCAGTAAATGTCAGTACCACGGTAGCTTTTACTGTCAGTGACTGTCACGTCGAACTATTCATTCATAAGTGGCTGTCTACCTCTAACAGAAATCTTTTCCAGTAGATCGTAGACACCAATCGAGCAGAGAAATACCCAAGGGAGACCTCATAGGCATGTGATAAGGAGTTGCTGAAACATCTTTTTCGTTTGTCTGGCTTCCCTCAGTGTTTCTGTGTGTGCCTCACCTACACAGAGAGTAATCCAGCTAACTCACAAACAACTCTTCTGGAGGACCATAATTACCCCCAAGTAAACCGTCATTCGCCAGATGACCGATACAAATGCTCTAGACCACCGCCTGTCACTCTTACTATTAATTTATGTAATATTTACAGCCTTTCCTCTAATTTAAACTCTATTAAACATCACCTCTCCTCCAACAACCCTGATCTTCTTTTCCTCACTGAAACTCATGTGTCTGAAGCAACTACTTTTTCTTTCCTGTTTTCCAAGTCAAAGGTGGATGTTGTGTGTATGCAAGCAACACACTCACTTGCTCTTGTGTTCCCAACTTCGACTCTTCTGAATTATCAAGTCTATGACTCAAACTTTCCTGTCATTCTCCAACTAAATACATCTGTGCGCTCTATCTATCTCCTGACTCTAATGCCTTTCCTAAACTTTTTGAGTATCTAATTTATGAATATGAAGACATCCTATCAATATCTCCTCTCTCTGAAATCTCCATCTTAGGTGATTGTAATGCCCTCGCAAAAAACCCGCAACCCCAATACTGTGCTACCCGAGTTGACGTTTGGGATAATGTAAAATAGTCGTTGATGGCGAAGTCTAAGAAACCCATCACGTGAATCACCACGAGACTATCACCTGGTTCTTTCAAGGAGAACTAAGGTTGCTATCCTATTAACGTCCGCAGTAGTACAGTGGGTTAGCGCGCGGACCTGGTTGACCTACAGTCACCTACTGAGGTCGCTAACCAGGGTTCGAATCCCGCGCCAGGCTCTCAAAACCTGGGGAGTTTTCGGGAGGGTTTAATTCCCTTCGTATACCCAGCATTTCAGTGATTTCAATGTTCATCACTGCTAATGGCTTTCCTCTCATTTCACTGACCAACCTGGTGAACAAGTTTACATCCTTTCTATCGTGAATGACCTAGAGCAGTTAGTCCAGCATCCTCCTCGTATCCCTGACCGCCTTGGAGATTGGCCCAATATCCTTAATATATTTCTAACCCTTATAGTGTGGCTGCGTAGGAACCATTTTTGGCCAAATTGTGCACTTTGTGACTAAAGCATTATACTTTGTACACAGATACTAGGACCCAATGGGAACATTTTAAAAGGTGGAGGGAATCTGTATCTTCATGCTTCTGCTTGTGGCAGCCCCCTTTCAATTAATTTCCATTAGAGTTCTGAAACACTGATTTTTGCCCCCAAACTGTATACCGTGATAGAGATGTCAAACTAGTCTCAAATGACTCGTCTGGACAAGGGAAACAAATTATATTCGGACAATGTTTGGCTAAAGTTGACCGTTTGAATTGTAAAGTCTCTTGTAGTTTATCATCCTGCTACAATTCGGTAAGAAATGTTGCCAATTGTCCCTAATTTGTTAAACTACAGGCTCCAGTACAAGTCAAACGGCCAACATTAGCCAAACATTGTCTGAATATTATTTGTTTCCCTTGTCCAGACGAGTCATTTGAGACTAGTTTGACATCTCTATCACGGTATACAGTTTGGGGCAAAAATCAGTGTTTCAGAACTCTAATGGAAATTAATTGAAAGGGGGCTGCCACAGGCAGAAGCATGAAGATACAGATTCCCTCCACCTATTAAAATGTTCCCATTGGGTCTTAGTATGAATGTAGAAAGTATGATGCTTTAGTCAAAAAGTGCACAATTTTCTCCTTATCCGCTTAGCTACTTCTATTTTCACTGTAAACCTTTTCTCTCTGTTCGGCTCCTCCGATCATAACCTTGTTTCTGCTGCCTCTCTCAACCTCTCTTCAATCTCTCTAGTATGGCCATCTAATCCTCCCAGCTTGTGGCGCTTGTGGCACTTTGGCGCTGCCGACTGGGAGGCTATTCGGCAGTAGATCTTTGATTTCCCATGGAATGATTTTTGCTTTCGTGGCCGGAGACCCTCGGAGGGTGTTGAATGCATTACCGCATTACCGAGGTAGCCTAATTATCTCCGGCACTCCGGCATGGACGTATACATACCATTTTCTTTCTCCCTGTCTAATGCACAACATTTTTGGTTTACTCATGCTTGTTGTACTGCTGTCCACAATAAAGAGGAAGGATTCAAATATTACCGTAGCCTTCAAACTAATGAAACTCAAACTATCTAAGCTTCTGCCCGGAATCAAGCCAAATCTGTTGTTCGTCTCACCAAAAACTTTTTCATCAATAAGTAATGAGCTGAACTGTCCAACTTTACATCATTGCAACATTTCTGGTATCTAGCCAAAAACTTCAACAATTTTAATTCCACTCTGACGGCTCCACCTTCACTTCTTCCTCTGACAAAGCTAAACTCTTTGCTGAAGCTTTCGTAAAAAAAATCCACCTGGGATGATTCCGGTGCTATTCCTCCTTCTCTTACTAATCCTCTCTTGGTAATCTCTTTTACTTGTCTTACTAACTCTTAATTAATCATCCTCATTTTGGGGACTTCGGTGAGACCTTTCTTCTTATTAAGCTAGACATGAAAACCTTCGATAGAATCTGATACAAATCTCTATTTTCTAAACTACCCTTCTATGGTTTCTATCCCTATATCTATGCCTTCATATCAGTTTGGTTTCTGGCCATTCCATAGCTGCGATTGTGGATGACCATCACTCACTTTCCCAACCTATCAACTCAGGTGTTCCTCAGGGTTCTATCCTGTCTCAAGTTTTCTTTCTAATATATATCAATATGTGTCCTAACTTTGGAATCACCCTGTAGACACGGAGCGAAACATGAAGTTGATATTCTGGATGTGTTTCACGAATAATTCCCCCGTTATTTTTACTGTTATTTCCGCCACATAATTATATACGGTATGTACACCATTCAATAACCATGTTTGCGAGTGCGGAAAGATCTACACTAAACTGTATACAGTATATGGGGTAACATACGTCTCTCTCACTCTACACAACACACCCCATAAAATAGTTGGCTGTCCATAGCCTATTGTCTTCTGGTCGCTTTTGTTCACAAGTTTTCATATCATGCATTGTCCCTTTGTGGATCGTTCACTGGGATGGCTTCCAAAGTTGTGTGAAGGAGTTTTTAAGGTGGCCAAAGGGAGAGTCGATATAGGAAACTGGAGAATAGGAAGGAAACGTGAGTCACAGGTAGCGCCAGCGAACTTGGCAATAATCTTGACCCCCCTTAACTTCTTATAACTCGAAAAATGAATGAAAGCAATCGGGATGACGTCTCTACCATTTGGGAAGAGTCCACCAGGAAATAGGTGTGGATATTTACAGCCAGTTTGCTCTAGGCCCTTTTGAGTTACAGAGGTCAGTGATCAAGATTATTGTCAAGTTCGTTGGCGTTACCTCTAGTATGAATATTGTTGTCATTAATCCTTTCAGTATTTTTTTTTTTTTTTTTTTTTTTTTTTTTTTTTTAAGGTAGGGGGGGGGGGGGGGAAGAGAGGCACCTCAGAGTGGGTGGAGGCAAGAGAAAGTAGGAAAAATGAAATACAGTGGAAGAGAAAAGTTAGTGGGCCGTCCACCTTGCTGTCGTTGAGGGATGTTTATTACTTTATTTTGTTTGTCTAGTCATTTTTTAAAAACTTTTATTCATGCTTTATTGTTGTACTTAAGTTACTAAAGTGATGATAAGAATGATTTTAACTTAGGGATGTCTATATCTGATCTTTTGAGTCTTGCTTCCAGTTTGTTTTTTCCTTCATCTGTGAGAGTCCGTTCCAAGTCTTCTTGATTTTATGAGAATATGCTTGCCTCATAACGTCGGGATCTTGTTCAAAAACGTCACAGATGAATCCAATGCTGCCCAGTGTTAATTCTGAAAGCTCGATGGTGTCTTCTCCCGGTTCCTTCTCCTTAAATCTATTTCCTTTAACCCAGCGCAGATTAAGAGGTGACTTAATTCAAGTGTTCAAAATCATCAAAGGCATCGACAATATGAACTGTAGTAAGTACTTCACTATCGACCAATCTAATTACACGCGGGGAAACGGTTGCAAAATTATTGGTAAATCTTTTAACTCACACGAATCTAAGAATTTCTTCTTCAATCGAGTTGTCAACTTGTGGAATGGGCTTCCCCGAGACGTTATAGACTGCAGCACCGTTGATTCATTTAAATTCCGCCTAGACAAATATCTCGCATCAAACCCGCGACTGACTGCGTTTGTAAATGAATAACTTTATTTTATCCTCCCCTCAGTTACTAACCCATATGTCCCCTACTAACTTCCTAGTCCTGCCACGTTAGTGGCAGGGCAGTAGTTCCCTTTCCAATGTTCCCTTACCCACTCTAAACCACTGTTTGGACACTTGATCCTCAGTGTTTTGGAGGACAAGCAGCCTAGAAGGGTCACTAGATCTGTTGTTGCTTGATTTCCTTTGTACTCCTTTATACTCCTTTGTACTCCTTGGCGATTTTTGGTGGTGTCTACGGGTTTGTCGGGAGGGGAAGGAGTGGTCCTGGGGATCTCTTTCTGGGCGATTTTGGCTTGGTGTTGGGGGAAGTTGGTGGTGATGATGATGCTCTGGCTTCCTCGGGTTCCATTTGTGTCTCGTCCTCTTCTTGGTGTTCTTCATGGATGTGAAGAGTTGGAGATTCCTGTAGTTCTGGAACTCGATCTTGTGTCTTGGGGGGCTTCTTCTTTGTTGACGCCCTTTTGATGTTTGCAGGGGTCGCGAAGAAGGCCTTCTGAGGTATGGTGATGGTGGGTAGATTGTTGTGTGACAACACAATATTAAGCTGCGTGTCTTCATTGTATTTTGGCAATCAATAAAGGATTTTATTCAGCTACGCTTACGAACGAACTTTCGAAGTCAGAGGGAATTAAGGGGAGGTGGGCCGGTTTTCTGGACCACTTTCTCCCTCATGTTTAGCCCCATTAATTATCAGATGTTAGGATGTTTGCCCTATTAGTTAGTCGATTTTAAGACCTTTCGCCCCATTTCTTCGTCAATATTTAGACCTTTCGTGCTATTTAGGTGTTGATTTTTTCCTTGGCGAACGATAGTGAGCCTGTAATGTTGGAAGAACCGGCCTTTGGCCGGGAGATTTTTCTACCGAAAAATGTACAAATTAATCTAGAAGAGGGATCTAATGGATGTTTTTGTTTTTTTATTTGATGGAAGTCTAGGGAGGAAACTAGAAAAAATAATTAATACATGCAAAAATCGCCCAAAAAGTTAACCATCCCCCCTTGAATTTGATATGTGTTAAGGCAACAGTTACAAAAACGTTGTAATTTGATGTAGAGGTTATTTGAATTATCATCGTATCAGATGAAATGTTATACTAAAAATAGCAATTATATACAGTAGGTAAGACTTAACAGAGATAGGCCTAGTCCCAGAACATATTTTATGAAGTTAGATAAGACTATATTCTGAGGGTAGATAAGAACATGCTTAAGGGGGGTGACCTGTTTTTGTTCTGTCCTTCTCTATCTTTCTCTGGCTTGTATCCATTTGGCCCCATTCAGCCGACTGTTTTAAGACGTGTATCCCCATCCAGGTGTCAATTTCTTACTGGTGAGCGGTAGCGAGCCAGCATATGTTTTATTTTTGTTAGACAGCAGGCTACATTTGTGTCCGGCGAAGCCGGATTTCTTCATATAATGCTGGCTCGCTATCGCTCGCCAGGAAGAAATCGACACCTAGATGGAGATAAACGTCTTAAAATAGTTGGCTGAATGGGGCCGAATGGATACAAGCCAGAGAAAGAGAGAAAAGGACAGAAATAGCAAAACGCAGGTCACCCCCCTTAAGTCTATTTGGTTCGAGTGTGGTCTGCTTGGCTCTTGCCTGTTTCCCTCCATTACTTTGGACATTTAAAGACGTATCACCTCATTAATTTGGCGATAATATGACACCTCATCCCATTCAGGTGTTGATCTTTTTCTGGGCGAACGATAGCGAGCCTATAACTTAGAACAAAGTCGGGCTTCAGAAATGGTACCATTCCTTCTATCGAAAAATGCACACATTTAGCTAGAAGGAGGCATTTCTTAGTTTGAAGGAAATCTGGATAGGTATTTTTATTAGCCTAGGAGAAAAACTAAAATGCATTGCTCGAATTTGGTAAAAACGAACAAAATCATCAATAACTAATTAAACACAATATAACAAGCCACAAGACGGCGGACCAGAGAGGGTTAAGGGGAGGTTTTTAGTGTGTTTCCTAGACTTCCATCAAGCTTGAAATTACACCCCCTTGACCCCCTTTCAAGATAAATTTATACATTTTTCGGTAGAAAAATGTCCCGGCCGAAGGCCGTTTCCTCTTAAATTGCAGGCTCGCTATCGCTCGCCAGGAAAAAATCGACACCTAAATGGGACGAAAGGTCTTAAAAGTGACATAAATTAGGTGAAAGTTCTTAAAATCGCCAAACTAATGGGGCGAACGTCTTAAAATCTCAAAAGCAATGGGGGCTAAACATGAGGGAGAAGGGGTAAAGAAAAAAGTCCCTCAAGTGGAAATCTCCCCTTAAGTCAGTGAATTTTGTAGTGTTGGTTTTACTTATTTTTATTTTGAGTTGATTAGTTTATTTTAAGTTTGTATTTGCTTTTATTAGCCCATTCAGTACCAGCGACGTTCTTTTTCAGCTTAGGAAGGATCTGTGGCCGCTAAAAGGATTAACTGAGATAGTCTGCTGTAGCCTTCCAATGGTTAGAGAGCCTTCCTAAACTGAATACAAATATCTAATTGTTGTCAGCATATATTGAAAAGGACGTCGCCGGTACTGAATGGGTTAAGGGGAGATATCCACTTGACGGACTTTTTTCTGGACCCCTTTCTCTCTCATGTCTAGCCCCATTGCTTTTGAGATTTTAAGATGCTTGCCCCATTAGTTTGGCGATTTTAAGAAGTTTCACCCCATTTATGTCACTTTTAAGACCTTTCGTCCCATTTAGGTGTCGATTTTTTCCTGGCGAGCGATAGCGAGCCTGTAATTTAAGAGGAACCGGCCTTTGGCTGGGAAATTTTTCTACCGAAAAATGTACAAATTTATCTTGAAAAGGGGTCAAGGGGGTGTAATTTCAAGCTTGATGGAAGTCTAGGAAACACACTAAAAACCTCCCCTTAAGCCGGGATAGTGGCTGTTATTTGGGGTCTATCAGTTATTCATATAATGTTTAGTTTCCTCGCTAGACCTCCATCAATCTTTAAAAAAAAACACCCCCTAAACCCCCGTTCAAGATAAATTTGTAAATTTTTCGGTAGAAAAATGTCCCGGTTGAAGGCCAGTTCCTCTTGAAATTACAGGCTCGCTATCGCTCGCCAGAAAAGAATCAACACCTAAATGGCACGAAAGATCTTAAAATTGACAACGAAATGTGGCGAAAGGTGTTAAAATCGTCAAGCAAATGGGCTGGACGTCTTAAAATGTCAAAACTAATGGGGCTAAACACAAGGGAGAAAGTGGTCCAGAAAAACGGCCCATCCCACCTTAATCGGGTCATATTTACCGTAGAATTATGTCGACTCCACCCTTGTATTTCCCATTTTTTTTTTTTCACAATTCCCCACTTGAGAAATGTTGACTTGAAGGCTCATAAAAATCAGCCTTTTAAGGGGGTAGGGTATAATTATTTGTTGGTATATATATATATATATATATATATATATATTAATTTTATTTAGTTTTTAGTTTTCTCGCTATACCTCCATAAAGCTTAAACAAAACCACCTCTAGACCCCCCCTTCGAGATAAATGTGTACATTTTTCGGTAGAAAAGTGTCACAGCCGATTGCCGGTTCGTCCTAAAATGACAGGCTCGCTATTGCTTGCCAGGACAATATCGACGCCTAAATGGCACCAAATGTCCTAATATTGGCAAATAAATGAGTGGACAGGTCTTAATAGTTAAAGTAATGGAACGAACGTCTTAAAATCTAAAAACGAATGGGGCTATTAAAGACGAGAGAGAAGGAAGTCCAGAATAAGCCAACCCTCCATTAAAAGTTACCTTCTTTTTAATGGCCAGTCCTGAAAAATTAACTGAACATTTTTGCTGATCGAAAATGGTCGGAAACATTGCTCGTGTGACTCCGCCTTTATATCATCATGATTGAGGGGGGGGGGGGGCTCCTTTTTCTGGTCCCCCTTCACCTCATGCTTAGCCCCCTTAGTTTTTAGATTTTAAGACGTTCAGCCTATTAGTTTGGCGATTTTAAGACCTTTCGCCCCCATTTCTTTGTGATTATTAAGACTTTTCGTGTCAGTGTCGATTTGCTCATGGCGAGCGATAGCGAGCCTGTAATTAAAGAGGAACCGTATTGGGGGTGTTTTATTAAGCGTGATGGAGGTCTAGGGAGGAAAAAAAATAAATGATACAAATATATACATATATATATATATATAAGGAAATAAATGCGCCCATCCCCCCTCAAGTCTTGGTTAAGGGGAGATATCCACTCGAGGGATTTTTTTCTTGACCCCTTTCTCCCTCATGCTTAGCCCCATTGTTTTTCTAATTTTAAGACGTTTGCCCCATTATTGTGACGATTTTAAGGACTTTCAACCCATTTCTGTCAATTTTAAGACCTTTCGTGCCATTTAGGTGTCGATTTTTATCCTGGCGAGCGATAGCGAGCCTGTATTTTAAGAGGAACCGGCTTTCAGTCGGGACATTTTATTACCGAAAAATGTACAAATTTATCTTGAAAGGGAGTCAAGGGGGTGTCATTTCAAGCTTGATGGGTGTCTGAGAAACACACTAAAAACCTCCCCTTAACCCATTCAGTACTGGTAACGTCTTTTTCATTATATTTTGGCAAGTATTAGACGATATTATTCACATTTAGAAGGACGTCTGCACATTAAATGGCTCCAGACTGTCTCAATGAATGCTTCTAACTACCATATATTCTGTTTGAGCTTCATAAAATCGTCTAAATGTAGCTGACATCAAATCAGGAAGACATCATCACCGGTACTGAAGGGGTTAAGGGGCATTTTTCGATGGTCAGCAATTTTTAAGGGCAACATTTCCGGGACCCTTTTCACTGGTATCAGAAACTAGACTGATGATCGATTATTACAAATTTAGGGGACATAATTATCTAACCCATTCAGTACCGGTGACGCCTTTTAACTATAGTCTGACTACTATTAAACGGTTTCACGCATTTATGACGCAAGGTTGCCAGATTAGCAATAAGAAATAGAGTTCTCTCACTCTTATAATTACCTCTCCAAAATTAGTTTTCTGTCCACAGCTAACTCAAAGACAACTGCAGAGGTTGAAGTAACTAAACTAAAGGTTTCTAAATACCCCTGATGGTAACAAAGGCTTTAAAGTATCCCTAATAGGCTCAAAATCCCGTCATATGTCGGAGAGGGTTAAACGGTTTTAGTCAGCATATAAAAGGGCTTCCAGCAATTAACAGGCTTCGAACTATCTCGCTTAAGCCTTATTACTACCACTGATCCTTCTTAAGGGGAGGTATTTAGTTTGGTCTCTAGATATCCATCAAGCTTAAGATTACACCCCCTTGAGCCCCTTTCAAGATAAATTTGTACATTTTTCGGTAGAAAAATGTCCCGGCTGAAAGCCGGTTCCTCTTAAATTACAGGCTCGCTATCGCTCGCCAGGATAAAATTGACACCTAAATTGCACGAAAGGTCTTAAAATTGACAGAAATGGGTTGAAAGTTCTTAAAATCATCAACATAATGGGGCGAACGTTTTAAAATTAGAAAAGCAATGGGGCTAAACACGAGGGAGAAAGGAGTCCAGAAAAAAATCCCTCAAGTCGATATCATCTCCCCTGAAACTGCACAAACTCGTATGAATATCGCTAGACTAAAATGAAAAAGACGTCGGCGGTACAGAAGGGGTTAACAAAATATACCTCCTAAGCTGCCAGACCAGTGTTGATTACCAAGGTTAAGGGGAGGTTTCCACTTGAGGGATTTTTTTTCTTGACTCCTTTCTCCCTCATGTTTAGCCCCATTGCTTTTCTAATTTTAAGACGTTCGCCCCATTATTTTGAAGATTTTAAGAACTTTCGACCCATTTCTGTCAATTTTAAGACCTTTCGTGCCATTTAGGTGTCGATTTTATCCTGGCGAGCGATAGCGAGCCTGTTATTTAAGAGGAACCGGCTTTCAGCCGGGACATTTTTCTACCGAAAAATGTACAAATTTATCTTGAAAGGGGCTCAAGGGGGTGTAATCTTAAGCTTGATGGATATCTAGAGACCAAACTAAAAACCTCCCCTTAATGGAAAAGGTGTACCTGTGATACTTCCGGCTTAACCGACTATTCGACGATTACCCGGTATACTAAGTTTAAAACGGGCCTCTAGCAAATAACAGGCTTCTAACCTATCTCGCTTAAGGGGGGTGACCTGTTTTGGTTCTGTCCTTTTTCTATCTTTCTCTGGCTTGTATCCATTTGGCCCCATTCAGCCTACTGTTTTAAGACGTTTATCCCCATCCAGGTGTCAATTTTTTACTGGTGAGCGGTAGCGAGCCAGCATATTTTGTATTTTTGTTTGACAGCAGGCTAAATTTGTACATTTTTCGAAAGAAAGATGTCTCCGGCGAAGCCGGATTTCTTCATATAATGCTGGCTCGCTATCGCTCGCCGGGAAGAAGTCGACGCCTAGATGGGGATAAACGTCTTAAAATAGTTGGCTGAATGAGGCCGAATGGATACAAGCCAGAGAAAGAGAGAAAAGGACAGAAATAACAAAACACAAGTCACCCCCCTTAAACCCTACCACATATTCTTCTTAAACTGAAAAACATTGTCTAGATTTAGCTTGAATATAACTAAAAAGCCTTTATTGCCAGTACAGAAGGACTTGAGTATAATGATGTCTTAGCTTAAGGGGAGACATGGCGCTTTTCTAGACCACCTTCTCCCTCATCTTTAGACCCATTAGTTTGGCGATTTTATGAACTTTCGCCCCATTTCTGTCAATTTTAAGACCTTTCGATCTGCCAATTAGGTCTCGATTTTTCCTGGCGAGCGATAGCGAGCCTGTAATTTAAGAGGAATCGGCCTTCGGCCAGGACATTTTTCTACCGAAAAATGTACAAATTTATCTTGAAAGGGGGTCTAGGGGGCTTCATTTTAAGCTTGATGGAGGTCTAGCGAGGAACTAGAAAAATAATAAATACATACAAAAGAATGACCAAAAAGTGAAGGATCTCCCCTTAACATGTGTATCGTCTGTATAGTTTACGCATAACATATGTTGTGTATAATGAGAGAGAGAGAGAGAGAGAGAGAGAGAGAGAGAGAGAGAGAGAGAGAGAGAGAGAGAGAGAGAGAGAGAGAGAGAGAGAGAGAGAGAGAGAGAGAGAGAGAGAGAGAGAGAGAGAGAGAGAGAGAGAGAGAGAGAGAGAGAGAGAGAGAGAGAGAGAGAGAGAGAGAGAGAGAGAGAGAGAGAGAGAGAGAGAGAGAGAGAGAGAGAGATAACAGTAATGTGGTGTGGATATGGAAGTAAGTGGAGTTTAAGTGTGCGTGTCTCTTGGCACTTGTGTTATGATTGTGGGTCTTAAGGGGAGATGGGTCGTTTTTCTGCCCCCCCCCCCCCCCTTTTCCTCATGTTTTGCCCCATTAGTTTTCAGATTTTATGACGTTCGGCTAATTAGTTTGGCGATGTTAAGACCTTTCTCCCCGTTTCTTTGTCAATATTAAGACTTTTAATTTCATTTAGGTGTCGATTTGTTTCCTGGCGAGCGATAGCGAACCTGTAATTTAAGAGGAACCGGCCTTCGGCTGGGAAATTTTTCTATCGAAAATTGTGCAAATTTATTTTGAAGGACGATCTTGTGGGGATGTATTTTTATAGTTTGATGGAAGTCTAGGGAGAAAACTAAAAATATGATAAAAATATATAATATAAATGAGGACAAAAATACGCCCATCCTCCTTTAACTATTTGTTTAGCTGAAGAACAGTACAGTACACCAGCAACCTGTACAGTATTATGTATGTACAGTAATGTAAATGTTTGTATTCTTTGTGCATATATAATACATTTTTGGACAATTTACTTGGCATTTTATGTATAAATAATACTCACGTTTAGATTGTATACATAGATGTATGTATTATAATATATGCGCACTATACGTGTGAACTGTGTATGTACAATGTGAATATTCATATAAGATGCATGCATACTTTTGAGTAGAGTAAGGAAGTATATTATGGAGCTCTCTACCTCTATCTTTCCCTCTTCCTATGACTCAAACTGATTCGAGATCCGTGTGTCCAGACATTTTGATTCTAACGTTCGTTGAATTTGGATACATGTCATTCTTTCAACTTAGGTGTGTGGAGGGAGGGGGGGGGGGGGGGGAGGAACTTGTTACAAGCAGCATTGCATTTTGTCTCCTCTATACACAAAAATAAAACGTGTTGAAATATTCATATTCAAAGTCTAGTTTTTATTATGTGTGTGTGTGTGTGTGTGTGTGTGTGTGTGTGTGTGTGTGTGTGTGTGTGTGTGTGTGTGTGTGTGTGTGTGTGTGTGTGTGTGTGTGTGTGTGTGTGTGTGTGTGTGTGTGTGTGTGTGTGTGTGTGTGTGTGTGTGTGTGTGTGTGTGTGTGTTATTCACTTGTTTGTTCGTCAAGGGGAATCCACGCAGTGCGAGCTAAGCTCATTATTATCGCGCCTCCTTAACTGGGAATGTATTGCGTGAAATGCATGTTAAGTGTTTATGTATCGTTGGAATGGCTGTGAATGTTTGTGTGGTCTGTATTTTAGCCAATTGGCGACATCTGGAAACGAAGGCTTAGGGTTAATCTGTACGGTACCATTCTCACTACGGTACCAGTCTCACCCGAAGGCTTAGGTTGACCAGTAGCTTAGGTTGACCAGTACGATACCCATCTCACCTTGTAACCGATCACCAACCCCAGATGGGACGTCACAACTTCGTCCACTTATACCAGGTTCCTATTTATACTGCTAGGTGAACAGAGGCTACACCGTTAGGAGACTTGCCCAAATGTGTGTGTGTGTGTGTGTGTGGTTGTGTGTGTGTGTGTGTGTGTGTGTGTGTGTGTGTGTGTGTGTGTGTGTGTGTGTGTGTGTATACTTACTCTAGTTACTTACTCTAGTTGTATTGCGGGAGTGACCATGCTCGTTATTTCCCGCCTCCTATATGTGTAGGTGTTATATGTATCGTTGAAATGGCTGTGGATGTGTGTGTAGTCTGTATTTTAGCCAATTGGCGACATCGGAAACGAAGGCTTAGGGTGGATCTGTATGGTACCATTCTCACTATAGACGGTACCGTCTCGCCCGAAGGCTTAGGTAGCCATCAGCTTAGGTGAACCATATGATACCCATCTCGCCTTGTACCATTTTTGCCAACCCCAGATGGGACGTCACAACGTCGTCCACTTATTCCAGGTACCTATTTACAGCTAGGTGAACTGATGCTAACACATGAAAGGAGACAAGCCCAATTTGTCTCCGCCCGGCCGGGGATTGAACCCCCGACCCCTTGTGTGTGAGACGAGAGCTCTACCTACCAGGCTACGGGTGTGTGTGTGTGTGTGTGTGTGTGTGTGTGTGTGTGTGTGTGTGTGTGCTATGTGTGTGTGTGTGTGTGTGTGTGTGTGTGTGTGTGTGTGTGTGTGCTATGTGTGTGTGTGTGTGTGTGTGTGTGTGTGTGTAGGCTATGTGTGTGTGTGTGTGTCACGGAGGCCAGACAACAGACGGCACATGACACCAAAGACAAAATGTGATCCCTTTCCCTTCTGGTTTCTCACTTGCTACTACGTCAGCAGGTTTTGGGTTAATGATATTTTGTTTCTGCAGTTGTGAGTATGTCTGTTACTTGTGGAATTTCTTTGTTTTTTTTGTTTATTGTTGTTTTGTTGTTGTTATTGGTGGTATTGTTTACGTCGTCAATGTTGTTGTTGTCGTTGTTGTAAAGTGTGATACGTCTCCCTTGTGGTTTCTAGGTTACTAATACCTCATGTGTTTTTGTGTGTGTTTTCCATGCTGCAGTTATCAGTCTGTCTTTTGCTTGTGGATTTAATTTTGTTTTTAATAAGTTGTCGGAAGTGTATTGTTTCAGTAAAACCTGATACGTCTGTCCCTGCTGGTCTTTCACTAGCTACTGCCTGATTGTTGTTGTTGTTGTTGTTGTCGATGATGATGATGATGATGATGTATACTGATGTTCATAGTTGTAGCAATGTTGGTGCTTGTACTTGCTGGGATAAATGTTGTAGTTGTTTAATTAAGTAGAGGTTTATAGTTTGCCCCCTAGGCCTCCATCAAACTTAACAAATATCTCCGGGACGCCCCTACGTGATAAATTTGTACATTTTGTCGGTAGAATAATGTCCCGGCCTAAGGTAGATAACTCCTAAATTAAAGGTTCGCTATTGCTCGCAAGAAAATATTCGACACCTAAATGGCACGAAACATCTTATTATTGAAACAATAATGACGCGAAAAGTCTTAAAATCGTCAAACTAATGGGGCAGACTTCTTAAGATCTCAAAGCTAATGGGATTAAGCATGAGGGAGAATGGGGTCCGACAAAAACAAAAACAATAATCTTCCTGTGAAATCGCAGTTTTACTTCAATTTTGTACACATAAACAGTGACACCAATGTTCTTTGTTATATAAACCTTCAGAGGTAAAGGAAATTGTACCCTTCAACCTACTAATGCGCTTACTGCACACACACACACACACACACACACACACACACACACACACACACACATATACAATATCACACATACACGCACTACCACACACATTCTCACACGCACACACTACTACACATACACGCACTGACACACACACACACATACGCACTGACACACACATACAGGCACTTCCAAACACACTACCACACATACACACACACTTACTTTGGGGTCGGGTTAGCCGTGTGGTCTAGAGCACTTTACACTGACCACGAGGGCGAGGGTTCGAATCCTCCAGAATCCTAAAGGTAATTTTCAGCTATCCCCCTGAAGAGGATTGTATCGTGGTCCCTTCCTAGCCAAGCTGTTCAACTCCAATCTCCCCCCCACCCACCCCCACCCCCACCCCCACCCCCACCCCGCAGGACAGGCGCATTATTGTGTTTGTATGCTTGTGTGTGCGTACACACATTCTTCTGTGGCAGCAATGATGATGGCGTGCACACACTCTCTGACACACACATACTGTAGACACACAATTATATAATATACGAATGAACCTTAGCGGTAGTATGCAATATGCCATACTGTAAGAATCTCAAGTACCGTTTTCCAAACATTCAAATTGTTCGAAAATCATAGACTTACACAAAATACTTTCAAGTTTATTTTCTTAAAGCCATTGTGTTGATGGTAATTATAACTTTAATTTGTTGCAGTTCATCCTTTACCTATCAGACTACGCATTCCTTCCTTTTATTTTGGCTATCAGTAGACGATTTGTTTTAGTATAGGAAGGAATATGAAAATCAAGGGGTCAATATATATAATTTACCTCTATGATTCTTTGAGGACTTTCGAAAGCTGAATAGAATCGTTTAATGATAGCCTGAATAAAGTGACAAAGGCGTCCCAAGACTAAATGAATTAATACATAGGGGGCAAAATATCTCAAATATACAGGGTGTTTCAGAAAATGTGTAACCATTTTAAATGTATGTGATTTCATTTATTATATAACCTACACCATGCTTATGTTCAGTATTTGGTTATAACATGTTGTCATTGAAGATCAGTGAAGTGAAAGTCATTAGCTGTAATGTGTTTGACAGTAGAGTATAACAACAAATCGCTCATTTAAGGGGAGGTATTTACTTTGTTCCCTAGACATCCATCAAGCTTAAAATTACACCCCCCTAGACCCCCTTTCAAGATAAATTTGTACATTTTTCGGTAGAAAATGTCCCGGCCCAAGGCCGGTTCCTCTTAAATTACAGGCTCGCTATCGCTCGCCAGGAAAATATTGACGCCTAAATGGCACGAAAGTTCTTAAAATTGACAGAAATTGGGGTGAAAGTTCTTAAAATCGCCAAACTAAAGGGGGTGAACGTCTTAAAATCTAAAAAGCAATGGGGCTAAACATAAGAGAGAAAGGGGTCCAGAAAAATATCCCTCAAGTGGAAATCTCCCCTTAACCTCTTGCGAGTTTCGAACTATAAGGAAGTTGGAGCTGTAGACATCGATATTAAGGAGAATTACCAGCTAAAATACTGTTGTCGTGAAATAATTAATACATAAAACCAAATTTATCATACATTCCATCCATCAGAAACTTACGTTATTATTGCATTTCTGTTTAATATCGATGTTCACGGCTCCAACTTCCTTATAGTTTGAAACTCGCAAGTGGTCAATTCTGGTATGATACACTATCGATTGGTGGCTACGATCTAACCCTCCGACTTCCATATACCTTTGCTAATCTGAATAAACTCGTTTAATAACAGCCAGAGAACATTAACAGAGAAGCGCATCAGACCTTGAAAGGGTTAAATAACATGTGTTCACCAAATACCCAAAATAAGAATGGTGTAGGTTATATAAAAACGAAATAATATAAATTTGAATTGATCACTTGCGAGTTTTGGTCTATAAGGAAGTTGGAGCCGTAAACATCAATACTTAGGAGAAATACACAAATTATACCAGTTGGTGATAGATAGAAATTGTGCTGAATTGTATTATATGTATTTATTTTAGCTGGTCATTTGGTTATATATCGATGTCTACAGCTCCAACTTCCTTATAGCCTGAAACTCGCAAGTGGTTAATTGGTTCCACTTTATCTGAAACACCCTGTACGTCATAGCAGGCTTTGGATGTCATTGTATTAGCATTATATTTAAAACCCAATACTTCTAACATTGTAACTTTGTCGGTAAATATATTCTCTCACTCTCTCTCTCTCTCTCTCTCTCTCTCTCTCTCTCTCTCTCTCTCTCTCTCTCTCTCTCCTCCTCTCTCTCTCCTCCTCTCTCTCTCTCTCTCTCTCTCTCTCTCTCTCTCTCTCTCTCTCTCTCTCTCTCTCTCTCTCTCTCGCTCTCTCTCTCTCGCTCTATCTCTCTCTCTCTCTAACTCTCTCTCTCCTCTCTCTAACTATTCTCTAAATTCCTTCAGGCGATTTCCAAGCCATGAAAGGTTATTCACTTCTAACTGTGTTCATGTACGGCAAATTGCCGGAGGGAGCGGAGGGTGGGGAGAGAGCCTTCATCTTTGCTATCCTTTCCTTCCACTTTCTCTTAGGGTTGCTATCTCTATTAGGATTAAGTCCTGGTCACCTCGTAGGGATCGTAAGATCTGTGTGGCCAGTGTATCTATGTAAATCTATGTAAATATCTCTCTCTCTCTCTCTCTCTCTGCTCTATAAACTGTCGATAAATTGCCATAATATAAGAGCAAATTATTCATAACATGCTTTGATAATAGTGTATTAATTTGTATTTATGTTGTTATGAAGTGTATGTGTGTATTTCATGGGCGCATCGTTATGCTACCATGCCGTAATATCGTAATTAATGTTTATACTACTACTACTACTACTGCTGCTGTTGCTGCTACTATTATTACTACTATTACTACAAATAGTAATAATAATGATAATAATATAATATTACAAATAATTATATATATACTGTATATATATATATATGTATATATATATATATATATATATATATATAATAATTCAAACAATATTAATAATATAATTAATATAAATAAAACTAATCATAGATTACTTTGTTTCTTTTTCAGGTGAGTGATGGACGGTTTGGTTTCTGTTGAAGGCATGTGAGTATATTTGGAGTGTATGGGGACTGGAGAATTTCTAGTCGTACTAAGGAGGTAAATATTAAAAATTAAGGGGAGATGGTTGGCTTTCTGGACCCCCTTCTCCCTCATGCTTAGTCCCATTAGTTTTCAGATTTCAAGACGTTCGACCCATTAGTTTGGCGATGTTTAAGACCTTTCGCCCCATTCCTTTGTCAATATTAAGACTTAACGTGTAATTTAGGTGTCGATTTTTTCCTGGCGAGCAATAGCGAGCCTGTAATTAAGGAGGGACCGGCCTTCGGCCATGGGCCTAAGGCCGAGACATCTTTCTACCGAAAAATGTACAAATGTATCTAGAAGGGGGATCTTTGAGATGTTTATTAAATTTGATGGAGATCTAGAGAGGAAACAAAATATAATAAGTAAATACCAAAAAATAGACCGACAAAATAAACTCTCCCCCCTAAAACTGATTCAATATATTCGTCAGAGATACTACAGCACATACACAATCATAATGTATGTGAATGCACATTACAGACATTCATCTTTAAAACTATTGGGCGGACGTCATGTGGGTTGTTATGATATTTCGTTTTATTTTTTATGAGGATTTGGGTTGTTTTTCACATTTTCGAGCAATGTATTTTAGTTTGTCCCCGAGGCTAACATAACGTTTTTCCAGACTTCCTTCAACCTAAAAAATGCACATCCAAGACCCCCTTAAAGGTAAATTTGAGCAATATTCGATAACAAAAGAGATCTCGGCCACAGGCCGATTTCTTCAAGTTAGAAGGTCGCAATAGCTCGCCCAGAACACAGTCGACGCCTGAATGCAGCTAAGCGTCTTATTATTGCCAAACTAATTAGGTGTAGCGTCTTAAAATCTCCAAAGTAATGGAACGAAACAGGGGTAGTCCAAAAAGACCTCCCTCGTACCAAATAGGACTAATGTTAAAGTTAACCAAACATTAGTAGGATCCTATCAGGTACCACACAAACACTTGTCGAAAACCATGAATTCGTTCTCGAGATATTTTGTGAACTCACAGACGGTGAGTGGCATCGGTAGTTCAAAAGTAGATATAGTGGTAATACGGTATATGCAGTACATGATAACAACATAGGTGGAACACTTGAAACTGTGTATTATTGTCATAGCACATTCAAGAGAAGAAAAAAACCCGCACAAGTAATAAAATATATATATACTGTGTGTACAAACAAGCCTTTGTATAACTCGGTAAGCTTTTCAGGCAAACAAGGTAAAACAAAATTAAGTCAGAAGTGGAGAGTAAGTTGAAGGTCAAAAGGTGAATGTAATGGATGGAGAGATGGATAGGTTGGGTGGATGTACCGGTATTGGATGTACAGGTGGATAGGGTGTGTGGATGTAATGGATGGAGAGGTGGATAGGGAGGGTGGATGTAAGGGATGGAAAGGTGGATAGGGTGGGTGGGTGTAATGGATGGAATGGTGGATAGGGTGAGTGGATGGGGTGGGTGGATGTAATGGATGGAGAGGTGGATAGGGTGGGCGGATGCAATGGATGCAAAAGTGGATATGGAGGGTGGATGTATTGGATGGAGAGGTGGATAGGGTGGGTGGATGTAATGGATGGAGAGGTGGATAGGGTAGGTGGAGAAGTGGATAGGGTGAGTGGATGTGATGGATGGAGAGGTGTATAGTGTGAGTGGATGTAAGGGATAGAGAGGTGGATAGGGTGGGTGGATGTAATGGATGTAGAGGTGGATGTAGAGGTGGATAGGGTGGGTGGATGGAGAGGTGGATAGAATGGGTGGATGTAATGAATAGATAGGTGGATAGAATGGATGGACAGGTGGATAGGGTAGGGGGATAGGGTGGGTGAATGTAATGGATGTATAAATGGATAGATGTAAGGGATGGCGAGGTGGATAGGGTGGGTGGATGGAGAGGTGGATAGGTTGGGTGGATGTAGAGGCGGATAGGGTGGGTGGATGGAAAGGTGGATATAATGGGTGGATGTAATGAATAGATAGGTGGATAGAATGGATGGAAAGGTGGATAGGGTGGGTGGATGTAGAAGTGGATAGGGTGGGTGAATGTAATGGATGTATAAATGGATAGATGTAAGGGATGGCGAGGTAGATAGGGTGGGTGGATGGAGAGGTGGATAGGGTGGGTGGATGGAGAGGTGGATGGGCTAGGAGGATGAGTTTGTGTGGGTAGGTGTCATGCATCTCGGGTTACAGTATAAACAACTCTGAGCTTCTTCCCTTTCTTAACACGTATTGTGCTCTCTCTCTCTCTCTCTTTCTTTCTCTGTCTATCTGTCTCTCTTTCCTTCATTATTTCTTCTTATTTCTCTCTCTCTCTCTCTCTCTCTCTCTCTCTCTCTCTCTCTCTCTCTCTCTCTCTCTCTCTCTCTCTCTCTCTCTCTCTCTCTCTCTCTCTCTCTTCTCTCTCTCTCTCTCTCTCTCTCTCTTCTCTCTCTCTCTTTCTCTCTCTCTCTCTCTCTCTCTCTCTCTCTCTCTCTCTCTCTCTCTCTCTCCTTAGTTATTATCCTTTTCTTCCTTCTAATTTTCTTACCTTATTTCCTCTTTCTCACCCTCTTTTTTCATATTTGCTCCTATTTATTTCTTCTTCCCTTCCTTTCTCTCTTTACTTACCTACTCTTCCTCTTTCTCTTCCTTTTGCTCTTCCCCCTCTCCTCCTTCATCCTCCAATTCTCTCATCTCCACCTCCTCCTCTTCTTCCGTCTTTCCCCTCCCACTCTCTCCTCCTCCTTCTCCACGTCCTCCTTAACTCCTGCCTCCTCCTATTCTCTCTTTTCCTCCTCCTCTTCTTCTCCCATCTTTCCCCTCCCACTCTCTCTTCCTCCATCTCCACTGCTCCCTCCTCCACCAATCCTCCTTGACCTGTTTTGACACACCATTATCACTCTTGCCTCCTTGTCACGTGTCATCTTTAGCTTCTCTAATTGTATCTTCCTCTATCTCCTCCTTCGTTCTTTCTTTTCTATCTTTGTTGTGTATGTTATACATGCGTACATTATCTTTTAACTCAGAATCACGTGAACAATTGCATACATTTCTACGTGAGTGAAGAAGACAAAAGGCAAAGCTGTCTGTAACAAGTTTCTCTTCAAAAGTTGAAACAGTGACAAAGAGCCAAATCCGACGTACGTTAGAATTAAAATGTATGGTCGCATCAAGATCTTGTATGTAGACCTTGGGTCGCATGGACCTTGAAAAAAGTTTAAGTCATAGGATGAGGGAAAGACAGACTGAGGGAGAAAGTTTCAAAGCTTACTTGTTGAATAGAAGAAAGACTGGGAAAATTGGTTCACTCTTGGGTTAGAGAGTTAGACAGAATAGGAGTGGGAGTGTTTTGAAAGGCGGGTGCACCCCACTCTCCTTAGGGGAGGCGGTATGCATTGAGAAATCTCTGAAGAACACTGATTATTGTAATAGTGGTAGAAGAGTGAGACAGATGCAACATTGCGGAGTGTAGAGAGAGATTGTAGGAAGTATTAAGATTAAGTGAGTTGATCAGACAAAATGCTTTTGACTTTACCCTTCGAGAAGTGCGGAATGGGTGTAACCTCCCCACACATGCGAACAATACTGGAAACATGTATGCATTGTGCCCCTGTACAGAGCAAGAAGCTGGGTAGGTGGTGGGGGTAACATGGAGATGGTTGAACACACCTAACTTCTGTGAAGCTGTTGTAGCAAGGTGGTAATATGATTTTTTCAAGAATAGTTAGGAAAAATAGAAACACCAAGAATACTGAGAGAAGATGAAGGGTTTAGTTGTGTATTGTTGAAGAATAAAGGAAAGTCGTGTGGCAGATGGTGACTGGTAGATAGTACGAGATATTGAGTTGTGGAAGCATTGAAAGTAACAAAGTTGTCTCTGCTCCAATCTGATATAGTTGATAAATCAGAAGATAGGTGTGCTATGGCCTCACCGCGTGAGTCTTGGAGTGAGCTGGGTCGTTGTGGAAAACTATTTGAATAGTGTAAGGTAGAGTCATCAGCATATGAGTAGATATAGGACTAGAGGTATAGTTGATAAGATCATTAATGAATAATTTGAAATAGAACGGGAGATAGGACAGAGCCCTGAGGAACACTGGAGTTGATGGGTTGAGGAAGTGAGCGATGGCCGCCCACAACCGCAGTTATGGAACGACCAGAAAGGAAATTACAGATGTCCACATTTTGGATCGAATTCTAGTGTTCGTTTCTAGTTGTTACCACATGATGAATATTGCTTTCTATGCATTCTTGTTTTTTATTTAAATAATCCATATTAGGAATAGCAATATTCGGCATCAAGATTTTGAATATGTTGGAAAATACCAGACATTCAACTCGGACTCAGACATTCCCAGGAAATCTCCCTTTGAAATCACTCGAGTGTAGACTATTATTTTGTAAAGACGACTTTCATTACGACGACTCCGAAACAGCATTTTTTGGGCCAGTATCACATCGGAGCCTACCAGTGGGTTCCGTCACATGCCTGTATCCGAGGCAACGAGGTGGATGACAGGGCGGCGGCGATGGCACACTCTTCGGTGCCCCTGGAGCATCTGGACTGGGATCAGCGTACCTATGATGCCATCGTCAGGAAGGCATGTCGAAGCCAGTGGGATCGGGAGCTGCGTCCCCTGCTGCGATTCACTACACTGGGCAGATACCGGGACACCTCGTGCCTGCAGTCTTGGAGTCGCCACCCCCTCCGCAGACTGGACGTGGCTCTAGCGAGGCTGCGCATCGGCCACTCGGCACTGTCCCATCATCTCCATCGCCTGCGTATGGTTGCCAGCTCATCCTGCCGATGGTGTAACCTTGCTGAGACCCCAGAACATCTAGTGGAAGAGTGCCCCAGGTTCTACAGCTATCGGGTGACGTTGCGTGAACGGGTCCGGAGGCTGGCTACAGGTGGGGTTGGATTGAGATTTCTCCTGGGTGGTACGGATATCGATGAGGTCAGGAAGCTTGAGCTCTCAAGATGTTTATGCACACATCTCCTGGCCACGGGAATTGTTCATATCCTGTAGTATGAGATCCCACTGACGACTCGTCTTACAGGGCCAAGCGAGTGTCTACCACCCGAGCGCCCTTCCAACCCCACAAGAACAAGAACAAGAACATCGGAGCCTATACATTCACTAAATATTCGCTGATAAATTTGAGAATTCCATTTTCATTTGGACTGAAATATTCAAAAGGCAGTCATATTACAGGTAAATATCCATAGCATTTTTTACTTCCCATCAACACACCTTTAAGGGTATAGTGGCTATTTTGTTGGTCAATATATTCATATATTTATATATTTTATAGTAACCTCGCTAGACCCCCATCAAGCTTAAAATAACACCCGCAAGACCTCCCTTCAAGATATAATTGTAAATTTTGTTGGTAAAACATTGTCCCGGCCGAAAGCCGATTCCTCTTAGAATTACAGGCTCGCTCTCGCTCGCCAGGAAAAAAATGACGCCTAAATGGCACGAAAGGTCGTTATATTGACAAAGAAATGGGGTGAAAGGTCTTAAAATCGCCAAACTAATGGAACAAATTTCTTAAAATATCAAAGCTAATGGGACTAAACATGAAGGAGAAACGCAGCTACCTCCCCCAAACTCGCATAAAATGACTGATTCAGCCCCGCCCTAAAGTGTCAAGTGTTTATTGATTTAAGTCTTGATATATGATCATAGGGTAAATTATGTCATTGAGAGAGAGAGAGAGATTTAGTATGTGAATGTGTGTGTGTAGTTGTGTGTGTGTGTGTGTGTGTGTGTGTGTGTGTGTGTGTTTGTGTGTGTGTGTATTCATAATTGTATTTATAATTGTAGTTTGACAGAAATTTAGTTTTTGTCTCGTTTTGTCCCGCTTCCTAGACATTATTATCAATGAAAATTACCCATCTCCTTGCTCAAGTGAGATGGTAACTGCCGGCTATGTCTCAGAAAACCTTCATCAACCTGAGCGATATTTGAACCCCGGTCTGCTGGGTTGCAGGCAGGGACGGTACCACTGAGCTATGTGCTTTAGTATATATGTGAATAAGTGAGTGAGCGAGTGTGTGTATGTATCTATGAGTGTGTGTATGTATCTATGTGTGTGTGTATGTATCTATGTGTGTGTATATACTTGTTGTTGATTATGTTGTTTACTTGTTCGTGTCCATATTCTCCCTCAGTAAGCCCCTTTGACCTTGACTTAAATATAGGCATAAATAGTATCATCAATGTGTTCTCCCTTAATATATATAGTTCTAAATCCCCCTTCCCTCTCTCCCACCAATTTACCTTATAAGCCTTAATCCTTTTAATTTGATGCAGTCTTTATTTAATCTAACCTTAGCGTACATTAAACAATTTTAGTCATTTATATTAATGAAGAAGTGTTAACATTAATCTATAACCACATTATTTGCAACAACAGTTTACTTTATTGCAATAGAAACTGGGTGTTATTAGACGACTTATCCTGTATAACTTGGGAACTATTGAGGAAATGCAGACAATTTAATTTAAGTTTGTTTTATAGTGACTATTTTACAGTATGTCATTCTACTGTATACATGACATTATATGACAACCTATAACAATGAAGTTTGTTGTATTTATAATTATAATTACTGCATTTATAATAACAGAGTCTAAGAGAATTATACGTAGATATGATTATATTAGTCTAATGATATGCCTATTGTGTGTCATATTATACGCATAATATGATATTTTTTCCCACAGGTGCAAAGTCAACTCCTGCCTGTCAGTATGTTAATATGTCAAATTATCAACAACGTATTGAGATGAAATTGTATCAGGTTTACAGTTCATATTGTAGGTATGTTTATGTCGACGGTGAAGTGTACAGAAGTCTGGCATTCACTATGACATTTATAATTGTGTTCAGTGTTTATAGATATTTATTTGGTGGTCAATTTTCTTGATTAAAACTCTGAGTTATTAGAGAGAAAATAAAATCATAGTGAAGGCGCGCGCACGTGTGCTTGTATAAGTGAGGTGAATGTATACATGTATTTGTGCGTGTGGCTGTATGTGTATATGTGTGCGTGTGTGTCTATATGTGTGCGTGTGTGTGTGTGTGTGTGTGTGTGTGTATATGTGTATATGTGTGTGTGTATGTGTGTGTGTGTGTGTGTGTGTTCTATATGCAATGTGCCCTGGATATGTTAGTGCATGTGTATTTGTGTGTTGTGTGCGTGTGTGTGAGCGATTGACCCCAGGCAGCCCCCTCAAGTGGTGGGCAAATAAACACGAGAGAGAGAGAGAGAGAGAGAGACTGCACAGACTGCACAGACTGCACAGACCTTGCGGCCCCTACTAGGAAGTCTGGACTTAATTCTAAAAAAAAACCGCTACTAAGTGGAAGGTAAGGCTAGCAGAGAGAGAGAGTGAGAGTGAGGTAGATACAAAAAAGAAGCGAGATTTAAACAAAAACTAGCGAGAGAGAGAGAGAGAGAGAGAGAGAGAGAGAGAGAGAGAGAGAGAGAGAGAGAGAGAGAGAGAGAGAGAGAGAGAGAGAGAGAGAGAGCGCGCGCGCGCGCGAGCACATCCCCCTTCTTCACCTCGCCAGCCAGCTAATAAATCAGATCTCCCCAATAAACAGGAGACGTCGGCCACTAAGCTATATCGACACCACCACCCGCCTCCGCCCAAGTCAATTTATCACCGAACCTTCATAAGACTCGGCTACATAATATAAAGAAAACAGTGAAGGGGAGATGGGCTTTATAGCTATATCGACACCAGGATGGGGATAAAAGTCTTAAAACAGTAGGCTGAATGGGGCTATATCGACACCCCCACCCTCTCCACCCAAGTCAATATATATCAGCGAAGCTTCATTAGACGCGGCTACACATTCCCACAACAACCATATAAAGAAAACACTGAAAGGGGGCCCACCTCGTTTATTCTCTCGCTCTCTCTCCCTCTCTCTGGGTTGTATCCATTCGGCCCCGTTTAGTCTACTGCTTTAAGACGTTTATCTCCATCCAGGTGTCGATTTGTTTCATATATTTTAACATGTTCAAGCCCCACTGGTTCACTAACATAAACTAATCAGTCGTGAAACTAATTTTAGCATCATTCTTAACACCAATAACGCTCAAATTAAATTAATGAAAGTGAGATATCAGTCCTGTCTATTAGATGAGGAGGTGTTAAACCCTTTTAGTACCAGCGACGTGTGTTATATTTGATTCTAGCTATATTTAGACGATATTATGCAGCTTGGGTAGGATCTGTGGTAGTTGAAAGGGTGTGGGTGAGATAGTTTGAAGCCTTATTATTGCTAGAGGTCCTTCCTAAGCTGAATAAAATCGTCTAATAGTTACCAGTACATAATAAAAAGGCCCTTCCTGGTACTGAATGGGTTAAGGCTACATACACTACACCGTATGGTGGATGTGGGTTTCTACTATGCTAGGGAAAGGTACAGTCGCGCTAATAAGTCATGTCTCGCTACCAAGTATATTTTGGTCAATATTTGGTATCAGCAATATCTAAGCTTCATTTCTTCATATCGAGTGAAATACACAAACATGTTCCTACACTTACCCACCCTATTCAACATCTGACAGACATTAATACAGCACAGAGCAAGCCAAACGTAATGACAGCTGGATAATGACTTATTAGCGCGACCGTACCAGAGTGAATAGTCGAATTAGGTTAACACATTGATTGATAGTTTATTAACCCCTTCGTTACCGGTGACGTAGGTTAAATGTTATTATATCTATATTTAGAGGATTGTGTATGGTTTAAGGAGGATCTGTGGTAGTAAAGAGGGTTAAGTGAGATGGTTTGAAGCCTATTAATTGCTGGAGGTCCTTTTGAAACTGAATAAAATCGTCTAATAGTAGCCAAATTAAAGTTTAAAAGAGTTAAAACTGAATAAAATCGTCTAATAGTAGCCAAATTAAAGTTAAAAAGAGTTAAAACTGAATAAAATCGTCTAATAGTAGCCAAATTAAAGTTAAAACGAGTTAAAACTGAATAAAATCGTCTAATAGTAGCCAAATTAAAGTTAAAAAGAGTTAAAACTGAATAAAATCGTCTAATAGTAGCCAAATTAGAGTTAAAAGCGTTAAAACTGATTCCTCTTAACCCCTTCACCAACATTACGTAATTTTCATCATATTCTGGTTACCATTAGACGATTTTCTTTAGTTCAAAATCTACCTCTATGACGCAAATGGGTTAATACAATCTCAATACACCCTCTGAATTACATAGGTTCTCCTGAAAACTGCACAAAATCGTATAAGTTTAACCAGAGAACGAAAGGTAAAAAGACGTCATGGTGCTGAAGGGCTTAAGTTACAGGCTCGCTATCGCTCGCCAGGAAATATTTTACATCTAAAGTACATTGCACGAAAGGTCTTAAAATTGACAGAAATGGGTCGAACGGTCTTGGAATAGTATTATAATTGTAATGAAAATGTTATCAAAATTCAGCCACCTAACATAGACTCCGATCCCAATGTAAAAGCGCCTTAACCCCTTCAATACCGACGATGTCCTTTTATGTTTAGATTGGCTGGTATTAGACTGGTCCTCCAGCAATTAACAGGCTTTTAACCATCTCATTTCACCATCTTTACTACCACCGAATCTTCTTAAACTACAGAAAATCGTCTATGTGTAGCTAGAATAAATTGTAAAGTAAGTCGCCAGTACAGAAGGGGTTAAAGTATGGTCAGACAACACTTGCTCATCGAAAATTGCCAGGAAGAGCGCTTGTGTGACCCCGGTTTTATCATCATAGGCTATATCAACACAGCCAAGGGAATTCATCACCGAACCTTAAGGGGAGGCGAGTCATTTTTCTGGTCCCCCTTCTCCCTCAAGTTTTAAGACGTTCGGCCCATTAGCTTGGCGATTTTAAGACCTCTCGCCCCTTTTCTGTGTCAATATTTAGACTATTCGTGTCGTTTAGGTTTCGATTTTTTTGCTGGGAGCGATAGCGAGTCTGTAATCTAGGAGAAATCGGCCTTCGGCCGGGACATTTTTCTACCGAAAAATGTACAAATATATCTTGAAGACGGATCCTGGGGTTGTTATTTTAAGTTTGATGGAGGTAAAATCGACCAAAAAATTAACCATCCCCCCTTAATCCCAAATGCGATGCGGCAATACATTCTCATAACATCCATATCTAGAAAATACTCAGGATTGATATAATTGATGACTTCCTGTTTTTCAAGCCCCGCCGTTACACAGATGAGTAACAGGGCCTAAAAATATACAGGAGGTCGTTACACATTCTTAGAACATTTTCGCTGACAAATAGAATAAGACAAGAAATAATACTAATGTGAAAGACAACGCAATAAGAACAATATGAAGGGACGCGGGTCACATGCACTCAAATTCAGCCATGTTAGTATCATTATTAGTGATACCTATGATCCCAATAAACAAGTTTACGTTGTCACAACGTCATATATAAGTGTAGCCACAACTTGGCGACTTACGAAAATAACGTTGTATTTACGTAAATGTGTGAACAACCATAAAGGTCGCCGGACCATAATACAGAAGGTTGTAGTATGACGTAAATAGACCAAAATATCACCAACTACTTCAACGTATTACACTATGTTGTCAAAACCTTCCAAATGCCTCAGTTATACAACCTGACAGCATTACGAAAACTATTTGTGTACCCCTATGTCAATATTGTGACCTCCATACCGGTCAGACCTCCTATAGCAAGCTAATGATATTGTGGCTCCAGACACTATCTACAACCCTCAACACAATCCACTATTAATATAAAGAGTACCTGGTGTACCATACCCGGTACAGTGTACCCTTATGTCAATATTGTGACCTCCATACCGGTCAGACCTCATATAGCAAGCTAATAATATTGTGGCTCCAGACACTATCTACAACCTTCAACACAATCCACTATTAGTAAAACGAGTACCTGGTGTACCATAGCCGGTACAGTGTACCCCTATGTCAATATTGTGACCTTCATACCGGTCAGACCTCATATAGCAAGCTAATGATATTGTGGCTCCAGACACTATCTACAACCTTCAACACAATCCACTATTAGTAAAACGAGTACCTGGTGTACCATAGCCGGTACAGTGTACCCCTATGTCAATATTGTGACCTCCATACCGGTCAGACCTCATATAGCAAGCTAATGATATTGTGGCTCCAGACACTATCTACAACCCTCAACACAATCCACTATTAATATAACGAGTACCTGGTGTACTATAGCCGGTACAGTGTACCCCTATGTCAATATTGTGACCATACCGGTTAACCCTTATATTGCAAGCTAATGATATTGTGGCGCCAGACACTATCTACAACCCTCAACACAATCCACTATTAATATAACGAGTACCTGGTGTACCATAGCCGGTACAGTGTACCCCTATGTCAAAATTGTGACCTCTATACCGGTCAGAACTCATATAGCAAGGTAATGATATTGTGGCTCCAGACACTATCTACAACCCTCAACACAATCCACTATTAATATAACGAGTACCTGGTGTACAATAGCCGGTACAGTGTACCCCTATGTCAATATTGTGACCTCCATACCGGTCAGACCTCATATAGCAAGCTAATGATATTGTGGCTCCATACACTATCTACAACCCTCAACACAATCCACTATTAATATAACGAGTATCTGGTGTACCATAGCCGGTACAGCGTACCCCTATTTCAATATTGTGAACTCCATACCGGTCAGACCTCATAATCCGTAGCAAGCTAATGATATTGTGGCTCCAGACACTATCTACAACCCTCAACACAATCCACTATTAATATAATATAATCACATCATATAATTCCTATTTTGGCACGTGCCAAAGACTTAAATAATAATGTATACCATAGGTTATGACACACGTTTTGTAGTTACTAACTAAACAAAATTTGACCACGTGTTTACACTATGTCCGATTAGGTCAATAATGTTTGTCTTATGACAACATTATGAAAACGTCTTTATGACGTAATTTTCAGTAACGGTTTGATTTAACCACACTAGCATAAGTGCCAGACGTTGTACACACGTAACCTGTTTAATGGGATGGTGGTGGCTGAATTGCTATGGGTCTGGACTATCAACAACAGGGTACAGGGTTCAAAGTCAGACATAATATAGTGCAGTAGATATAATTGGTATTCAAGCTGATATACAGTATACTTACACTCGAGATATACTTTACCATTAGTTTCCTATATGATATTAAAAGGGGGGGGGGGGGCTTGCACTCCCTTATCCCTCATGTTTACCCTCATTAGTCTTGAGATGTTAAGGCATTCCCCTTATTAGTTTGGGATTTTAGTTTCATGTACGTGTCGATTTTTTCCTGGCGACCAAAAGCAAGCCTGCATTTTAGGAGTAACCGGCCTTTGACCTTGCATTTATTATTCTTTATATATTTGTTATTTATTTTACAAGGGGGACTTTAAGTGTATTTTTTTAAGCTTGATGGAGGTCTAGGTATGAAACTAAAATATAAATAATATATAAATAGATACATACCAAATATAAATAATATATAAATAGATACATACCAAATATAAATAATATATAAATAGATACATACCAAATATAAAAAAAAAAAAAATCCTTTTATGACACCCTTGGTCTGTCCAATTCACCAGTCGCTACTGCATTAATATTACCAAAGAACAGGAAAACTACTCGGCGGGAACAGTGTCCAATCTAGCTGAGCCGGTGCATGCGTATGTATGAAGGATGTGCCACCCTTTCCGGCCATTCCATACCTGCAGTTGTGAGTAGCCATCGTTTACGTTCTCACCCTATCAACTTCGGTCTTCCTCAGGGTTTTGTCCTATTTTTTATTTTCATAATGAGCTTCTCAACTGTACCTTTAATCCTATCCACTCATAGGCTGATGACTCACACTATTCAACTAGTTTTCCACTACCTCCTTCCTCAAAGTCACTCCAAAACACATACAGTATGGTGCGCCTATCCTCTGACCTTTCAATAATTTCTGATTATGGCAAAGAAAATCTTCTTACTTTCAATGCTTCCAAAACCAAATTTCTCCGTCTGTCTCCAATCTTCCTTACAACTATCCATTATTCTTCAACAATACGTAAATCCTCCCCTCATCTTCTCTCAATATCTTTGGAATCTCCTTTTCCTCTAAACATTCTTGCTAAACGGCTTCCTAGAGTTTGGGTGTGCTCAACTGCCTCTGTGGGTTCTTTACCCCACGTAGCTTCTCACTCTGTACAGGGGCACAGTACAACCAAGGTTTGAGTATTGTTCACATGTGTGGGGAGGTTCCCCCCATACCGCACTTCACGAAAGGGTAGAATCCAAAGCATTCCGTCGTTTCAACTCACTACCTCTACACCACCCTACAATCTCTCTTTACACGCCGCAATGTTACATCTCTTTTGTTCTCCTATTACTATAACAACAATTCTTCAGAGCTCTCTCAGTTCATACCCCTCCCTTACAGCGAGTGGGAGGCACCTGCCTTTCAACACAATCCCACTCGTATTCTGTCCAGTTCTCCAACCCAAGAATTAACAAATATTTCAGTCTTTCTTCTACTCAACAAGAGAAGAACTCTGGAACTCTCTCCCTCAATCAATCTTTCCTTCATCCTATGACTTAGACTGCATTAAACTTTGTGTGCCCAGACATTTTGACCCTAATGCACCTTTAATTTGGCTCCCTCACATACCCTCGTGCGCATTTTTTTTTTTCGCTAAAAGCTTAATCTGTGATCACCCCGAGTAGGCCTAACCCAGTTAAATCTCATATCCATAGTCCCAGGGGTTTGAGGGTAGAAGAACTCAAACCGACAAATAAATAAGCCAGGTAACTTTATATAGAGAGATATAACCTTATATACTGACTAACACAATATAGGTGTAAAATCCCCTTCAATATGATTTTGTTTCTATGTTGGATATCATTGAACGATACTTTGACATTTAACCATTTGAGGATCCTGATGCGTGTTGACAGTTTATTCTGGCTGTTATTAGAAGATTGTATACAATTTAAGAAGGGTCCATGAGAATTATAAGGGTAAAAACTATCTCAATTAACCCTCTGCCTTCCATATACCCTTCCAACTGATAAAATCATCCAATGGCAGCTAGAATAAACTGTCAAAATGCGCATAATCCTCAATAAACTGTGGCCTCAGAGAGTTAATCGAGATCTTGAGGCCTTCCTCAAATTTAAGGGGAGGTTTTTAGTTGGTTCCCTAGACCTCCATCAAGCTTAAAATGACGACCTTCTTTCAAGATAAATTTGTAAATATTTTGTAATTTTTTCGGCTCGCTGTCGCTCGCCAGGAAATAATCGACACCTGAATGGCACGAAAGATCTTAACATTGACAGAAATGGGGCGAAAGTTCCTAAAATCGCCAAACTAATGGGGCGAACGTTCTAAAATATCAAAAGTAATGGGGCTAAACATGAGGGAGAAAGGGGTCAAGAAAATACATCTCTCAAGTGGAAATCTCCCCTTAATAAACTCGCCTAAGGTTAGCCAGGATTAATAAAGAGGAAAGTGTCACGTATGGAAAGCGTCAACTGCAGAAAAGGCGTATCACAGCTAAAGAGATAACCCAATTTCCAGGGGTCCGAGAACATACACGGATTCGGCGCGCTTTGAACAGAATGTGACCTCGTTTAAGGGGAGATCTCCACTAGAGGGATTTTTTTCTTGACCCCTTTCTCCCTCATGTTTAGCCCCATTGCTTTTGATATTATAAAACGTTCGCCCCGTTAGTTTGGCGATTTTAAGAACTTTCACCCATTTTAAGACCTTTCGTGCTATTCAGGTGTCGATTTTATCCTGGCGAGCGATAGCGAGCCTGTAACTTAAGAGGAAACGGCCTTCGGCCGGGACATTTTTCTACCGAAAAATGTACAAATTAATCTTGAAAGGGACTCGAGGAGGTGTAATTTTAAGCTTGCTGGAGGTCTAGGGAACAAACTAAATACCTCCCCTTAAGGGAGGGGGGGGGGGGGGGGGAGGGCGTATTTATTTGCTTATTTTATTATTTGTTTGTATTTGTTTTAAATATTTTTAGTATTATATTAGTTTCCTCCCTAGACTACTTCCATTAAGATAAATCTGTTCATTTTTCGATAGAAAAATGTTCCGGCTGATGGCCGGTTCCTCTTGAATTACAGGCTCGCTATCGCTCGCCAGGAAAACGTCGACACCTAAATGACAGGAAAAGTCTAAATATTGATTAAGAAATGGGGCGAAAGGTCCAAACTAATGTGCCGAAGGTCTGAAAACTAATAGAGCTCAACATGAGGAAGAAGGGGGTCCAGATAAACCCACTACCTCCCCTTAACCGGTGCCACACAAGCCCTCTTTGGCCGGAGCTATGGTTCAGTAACTCCCCCTCGGGCAACCATAACAAATCAGATAAAATACAGTATTACACCCATTCAGTACCGGTGACGTCCTTTTCATTATACTCTGGCAACTATTAGACGATTATATTCAGCTTAGGAAGGACCTCTAGCAATAACTATCTCAACCATCCCTTTTAGCTACCATAGATCCTTCCTAAGCTGCATAATATCGTATATAATATAACACACGTCGCTGATACTGTAAGGGTTAAATAGCCTTCTGTACCAGCGACGTCTTTTACATTTGATTCTAGCCGTATGTAGGCGATTGTATGCAGCTTAGAAAGGATCTGTGGTAGCTAAAAGGGTTAGATAAGCTAGTTTGAAGCCTTATTATTGCTAAAGGTCCTTCCTAAGCTTAATAAACTCGCTTGATAGTAGCCAGGACATACTGCAAAGGTTGTCACCGGTACTGCTCGGGTTAATATCCTGCTATAGTCTAGTTGCAATGCCCATATTGTTGGCAATAATTTTCAGCAATGATCTCATCAGTCTGACAAGTTTTTCTTTAGGGTTTTAACATAATAGAGCCACCTGACATGGTCTGCCTTCAATTTAAATTTTCCAAAACCCTATTTTCTAATATATAATAGGTTTTGGTATCATAGAAAATACATCTAAGGCAGTTTGGAAGTTGCCATATATAATATGGCAATTTGCAAAATCAAGATTTTGACAGACCTTAGCCACCTTCAGTGTTCTTCAGAGCTCTCTCAGTGCATACCCCCTCCCTTCCGGCGAATGTGAGGCACCCGCCTTTCAACGCAGTCCCACTCCTATTCTGTCTAGCTCTCCAACCCAAGAATTGGCAATTTTTCTCAGTCTTTCTTCTACTCAACAAATGAACTCTGGAACTCTCTCCCTCAATCAGTCTTTCCTCTATCCTATGACTTAAACTGCTTTAAACTTCGTGTGTCCAGGCATTTTGACGCAAACTTCCCTTGATTTTGGCTCTCTCTCTCTCTCTGGCTTAGGGGGTGACACTCGTACAGGCAACCTGCCTGTTGTCTCTTTCATAAACATAGAAAGAAAAAAGATCTTACTTCAATCGAGCTTCTAGTGCAAGATAGCCACGAAACGATACGAGAAAAACAAGCTTACTCATTGGAATTTCCCAGTGTAGTTTCTGATACTAATTCCAGAGAAAATCGATCTATTAACCCTTACTGTACCAGCCACGTCTGTTGTATTTTATTATAGCTATACTTAGACGATTTTATGGAGCTTAGAAGGATCTGTGGTAGTTAAAAGGGTTGTTGTTGTTGTTCCCCAGGCTGCCTGGCCGAACAGCCCCAAGCAAGACCAAGGCCATAACCGAGCACCCCCACAGAACCCTCCCTGCCTACCACAATAAAGCCTGGGTGGAACCCCCCCCGAAGCCACATCTATGGCGGGGAGCTGAAGGAGGGTGCGGGTGGGAAAACGCCCGGGAAACCAAAGCCCAACCCAGGGCCCTGTGCTCGGCTCAGGCCAATTATGAAGAGAAAGTTGAGGCCGGCAAAGGAAAAAACTGTGGACGCTTGTTGGGGCTTCCAATCTTTGGTAGATTTGTAGGTCAATCCAACGGAAAAGAGGGACGTGCCTTCACACTTGAGATTTAGAAAAATATATACGTAAAAGGAACAGGTCAGATTAGAGCTATGAGTATGGC
>CM064542.1:28051202-28126077 GCA_032716605.1 Paralithodes platypus | reverse complement strand
GATAATGGTGGAGCTTAGCGTATTAACCTGCATAACCCTTTCAATTAGATGATGTCATTTTGTGTTTTATTCAAACAATCTCAAGGCGATTGTATTCAACTTGGGAAGGACCTGTCAGTGTTAGATGGTTATTTATCTCCGTCTACGAAGTTGGACGGAGGTTATGTTTTCGCCTCCGTTTGTCTGTAAACAAGATACCTTGCAAAGTTATGAACCGATTTTCACGAAATTTGGTTGGCAAATAGGATATATGCCAACGATGAGGTGATTTATTTCAGGAGGCGATCAGGATATGTTCACAAAATTTGGTGGGCAGTTAGGATAAGTTATTAACCGATTTTCATGAAATATGATGAGCAAATAGTATATGCACCAATGGACTATGAATATGGATAATTGGTAGTTCACTACTATATTTACGTTATTACTTATGAACTTCCCCATTCCTATGAATTAGGCTTTTAATGGCCGTGTGCACAAGCATAGGGTTTTTATTGTCAAAGGCAACATTATTGACATTTTCTTAAAATTTCACAATTTATTGTTCTATTGTTTTATACTGTACACTTAACACTTTAGGAATCTCAAAGAAATCAAGCGGCGATACATTTCCAGGAAATAATATGATTCAATATTCTGTACACAATTTAAAAAAAAAATCGATATTTATCAACCTGAATTGAATGTTCGTAATTTGAGGTTTTTGTGTATTGCCATATATTTGTCGAGGGTAATTAGCCTTTCATACTAATTTAGGACACACACACACACACACACATTATTTTTTATCGTGTGCTGAGGGAGCGATATACAGGTACCAAATTGAAGCAGTTGATTATAATAAACTAATAATGCTGTTGTTGATGTTTTTGGTTGTGGTGGTTGTGTTTTATATGTTGTTTATTGTTTTTTTTTTTGTTTTTTTTTTTTTTTTCTTCTATGTGATTGAGGGAGGCAAAAGGCATAACTGCCTATAGCGAGTGCCCCCCCCCCCCCCCCATAGTTGAAAGAGTGACAGGGCCAAAATCAAGGGACGTTCGAGCCAAAATGCCTGGACACACGGAGTTTGAAGCAATTTAAGTCATAGGAAGAGGGAAAGACTGATTCTGGGAGAGAGTTCCAGAGCTCAGCTGTTGAGTAGAAGAAAGTTTGAGAGTAACGTTTCACTCTTGGGTTGGAGAGTTGATTATAGTCAATAGTAACAATAGGTATGGTGTTAGTGGGACGAGGGATGGTGGTGATAGTTATGGGATATCGGAGTATAATGTGATTGTTAGTGGAGAAGTGAGAGATTATATATGTGCTGTATATAAGGGTTGGCTGGAACGTTTTGAGCCTAAATATGATGGAGGGCTACGAGTGCAATGAAACTTGGCAGGCATATAATGCTGCTCTTCGGATGACTGACTACCTTGTTTATTTCAGCTTCATAACATCCTTGGTGACTGTAACAGGACTTTAAGCTTCAGAGGTATTAACTTTTTCATGAACACGGAGAAAACTTAGTACCCCGCCGTCATCAAGTATTAGAGTTTGAGAGGGTTAACTCCCACACAAATCCATGATGTTATGGTCGGTACACTCTGATGCCATAGTCTCTAGCTCACTCATAAATATTCGTGGACTTCATCTATTTCTAATTATGGAAATATATATCTAAAAACGGAATTATATACAGTATATAATTCTGTATACATGAACTACAAAATAATATATACTATATATTGGGAAGCAAGTTTGATTAAAACATAAATCCAAATTGTTATAATTACGTAAGGAAATATATAAAGGTTACAAAATGTTATGAGTGGGCTAGATATTATGGTATCCGAGTGTACATTAATAGATAATGGTCCCTCATTTTTAACTGTGAAAAGGTGGGCAGCGGAATTCAAACGGGGGAGAAAAAGCGTTGAAGATGAACCAATGTCTGGCAGGCATTCAACTGACTCCACAAAGGAAAACATTAACCCCTTGAGGATTATGACGCGTTCTAACAGTTTATTCTGGCTACCATGAGACGATTTTATACAGCTTAGGAAAGATTTGTGGGAGTTAAAAGGGTAAAGAAGGTCTCAATCAACCCTCTGACTGCCATATACCCTTCCTAATCTGAATAAAATCGTCTAATAATAGCCAGAAATAAGAAGAGTATTGCGTCATAAGATCCTGAGAGGGTTAATCATGTGCTCTAAATGGTGATGGATAGTAGTCGATTAACTATTCACTCCATGGCTACTGCCATTTTCATATCTCATGAGAGAGTCGATAACATCCTAACCAAAGAACTTGGAATATCAAAGGATTCTGCTCGATGGGTACTACGTCTTTTGAACCCTGATCAAAAGGGTACCAGACTGACCGTGACTCAGGAAAACTTGGAGCCTTTTGAAGTAGATCCGGCTGATGCCATTGAAAGTTTTTAGGCGGAGGATGAGTGTTGGGTCCATCACCTCGAACCTGAGATCAACATACAGTTTATACAGATAAAGGTCGTTTCATCTCCTGGAAAAGTGATGGCCTCAGTATTTTGGGATGCCAAGGGGGTTGTGTTTGTGGACTACCTTTCAAAGGACCAGGCCATCAATGGGGAGTCCTATGCCAACTTGTCAAGGCAGCTGACTGAACCTATCAAGAAGAAGGGACTGGGTAAGTTGACAAAAGATGTCTTGTTCCATCAGGACAACACCCCTTCTCACAAGTTCATAATTTCAATGGCTACCATCCATAACTGTGTCTTCGGCCTCATTCAGTATCCGCCATACTCTACTGATCTGGCACCCTCGAATTTTCACATTTTCTCAAACATGAAGAAACACCTAGCTGGCAGGCATTTCCATGATGATGATGAGAGCAAAATCGCCGTTGAAACCTTTTTTGAGGAGCAAGGTGAAAACTTCTACAAAGCAGGAATCCACGCGCTGCAGCACCGCTGGCAGAATTGTGTGGACTGTCAAGGAGACTACATTGATAAATAACTAGCAATGAAACTAATTCCAAAGCTGCAGCATAGCTAGGCACACCACATATCATCCCACCCTCGTACACACTTCTGTACATATATGCTCATAAACACACACATTTACAAAAGCATGACGAAAATGGTTACAAATATTCAGTCATATTTCCTTTCCAAACCAATTATTGATAATATAATATAATTATAAAATTAATGCTTTCAGCCGCTCGGAATAGAATAAAACATAACGTTATAATTATTATTATATTGAATTTTAGTATTACAGCACACGTAAACATAACATTTATATATCACAACACAATATTACGAGTAACAATAACAAATAAACCAAGGCTCAGTATCCATAATATACACCTGGACCGCGCCTCTGTGATAGTTATTGTGAGAGATATGATATTGGTTGTGGTAGTAATGGCTGTAGCACCTTTGTATATAGTATTTATTAAAGGGACCCCACCTCGCTTTTTTCTCTTTCTCTCCCTCTCTCTTTGGCTTGTATTCATTCATTGTATTCATACTGTTTTAAGACGTTTACCCCCATCCAGGTGTCAATATTTTCCTGGCGAGCGGTAGCGAGCCAGCATATATTTTTGTTTTGACAGCAAGCTAAATTTGTAAATTTTTTAATAGAAAAATTTCTCCGGCGAACCCGGATTTTTCCATACGATGCTGGCTCGTTATCGCTCGCCAGGAAGAAATCGACACCTGGATGGGGATAAACGTCTTAACACAGTTGGCTGAATGGGGCCGAATGGATGCAAGCCAGGGAAAGAGAGAAAAGGAGAGAAAGATAAAAAAAAAAAAAAACGGTGAACCCCCTTAATGTGATAGTTATGATATTGGTTGTGGTAGTAATGGCTGTAGTACCTTTGTGTGTATACTATTTATTTAACCCTTTGAGTACCAGCGACGTGTGTTATGTTTTATGCTAGCTATATTTAGACGATATTAAGCAGTTAATTAGGAAGAATCTGTGGTAGTTATAAGGGTTGGGGGAGATAGTTTGAAGCCATATTATTGCTAGAGGTCCTTCCTAAGCTGAATAACATCGTCTAATAGTTCCCAGAATATTATGAGAAGGACGTCCCTGGTACTGAATGGCTTAAAGGGTGATGGTGTTGGTGACATTGATCATCAAGGTTGTGGTTACAATGGTTTTACCACTGTGCAATAAAGTGTTTTTGGCATTACTTTTTGCAGTATTGGTGATTGTGAAGATGATGGCTGGTGATGCCGTGGAAATGATTGTGGTAGTGATAATAAATAATTGGCTGTGGTGATGGTGGTAATTGAAATATTGATGTTATGATATTAATGGAGACTTCGGTGATAGTTGCAGGGATGGTGGAGATGATAGTAAACAGTGCTGGTAGTTTAGATGGTGATATCTTTGTAAAAGCGATGACGGTAATAGTTAAAATAGTGTTGATGGTGATGGTGTTGATAGTGGACGTGATAGGGTGGTATTGATAGTGATAGTGGTAATGAGATGGTGGTAGTAGTAGTGTTTGGTTTACAGTTATTGAGGTGATGAACATTACGATTATACTGATGACGAAATTGGTGGTAATTTTGGTGATATTAGTGTTATCGATGGTGATGATAATGATAGCTGTAAGGATGAAGTAATACCTCCGTCCCTATGCCTATCATTATCAGCACTACTGTGTGCTGGTGATGATGGTGATAGTGGTGTTGGTGATAGTACGCATAGAGTGTGGTGATGACACTGGTGGTGATAGTGGCGGACATATCGGTGTTGATGATTGTAATAGCGGCGGTGATGGAGGTATTGTTGGTGTTATTGATGGTGATACATTTGATGATGTCAGTAGTGGTGATGGTCATAAAGTGTGAGATAATGAGTATGATGATATTGTTCGTGATTTTGGTGATAGTAGCAGTGATGAATGTATAGTTGGTGAAACTGATGGTGATAGTGCCCGTAATAGTGGTGGTGGTAGTGGTGATGACCGTGAGAGCGATGGTAATAGTATTGGTAGTCCTAGTGATGGAGTTGATGGTGATGGTGATAGTGATAGTGGTGTTGGTGGTGATAGTGGTGGTGGTGGTGGTAGCATTGGTGATAATATTGGTGGTGGTGGTGGTAACATTGGTGGTGGTGGTGGTAGTGGTGGTGATGATGATAGTGTTGTTGGTGGTGATAGTGGTGGTAACAGTGATGGTGGTGGTGGTGATAGTGGCAGTGGTAGTAATGGTGAAAGTGACTGGTAGATATAGTGATAGTGCCGATGATAAAGGTGGTGGTAGTGATGGTGCCGGTGATAGTGGTGGTGATAGTGACAGTGGTAGTGGTGGTGGTGGTGGAGATAAAAGTGCAAGCATTAACAGGTGGGGGAGGAACCTAAAGTCGCCCTGACGAAGAAAGTACTGCCACTTTAGGCCTCAGAGAGAGAGAGAGAGCGCGAGAGAGAGAACTTTACTGTTTGTGGGGGATTTACAAGATAGGGACATATATAACAGAGAGAGAGAGCGAGAGCGAGAGAGACTTAGGAAGTAGTAACTGCATAATTATGTACAAATGCCAAAACAATAATTAAAATACCTGTTATAACACAAAATACATAATAAACGAAAAACTATTAACAAATGTATACTTTAATCAAACGTAAACAATGTAGGCTAGTATAAGTTCACAACCAGTTAATTAAATGCATTGTCCAGGTAACCAAAACAAATATATAGCAGAAGTAAATATGAACATTTACAGTGGAAAATTATAATGAACCCGACAGAATTACAAACTTAATATATAAGACACATTCGACGGGACGATAACAATTAATGATAACTATGGTATATTGAGCAAAGGTATTATAAACGCATTGATATCGTCATACATTTAAGATGACATACGACAATTAAATGAAAGGCTAAAAATAATGAACAAGACAGAATTAGAAAACCGAAATCTTGAAACATTGGAGGTGGTAAAAAATAAATAAATAAATATAATCAAACGGCCAAAACATTTACAGGAGTTTTCCCTCCCATGACAAGGCGACGGACACAAAGGATTTCGATCTTTTAAGTTTCCGGAGCCGACTTTTTCCTGGGAACGAGAAAAAGGATAGGAAGAGTTTGGGGAAAGGGATGGTTTTGGGGGAGAGAGGGAGAGAGAGAGAGAGATAAAAGGGTAAACAAAGGAGAAAGATGAAGTGATATTTATAAAGGGAATATAATAGGTGAATAAATGAAGGGGAGGACAATTAGGCCAAGCGTAGAGTAATAACAGGAAGGAGATAAGTGAAGTTGGAAGAAGAAGTAAGTAAAGTTAGAAGGAAGTAAAATAAATAAAGGAATGACAATAAAGAAGGGAGCGGAGTAAACAAAAGGGGGAGAGAAAAGGAAATTAAAAGGAGGCAATAAGCAAAATAAAAGTTAAAGTGGTACAAATTGAAAAGGGATCGATATAGAAGAGAGAGGGAGTAAATACAGTGAAGAGAAAGGGTTAAGAGGGCCCACCTCTTTTTTTCTCTTTCTCTCCCTCTCTCTTTGGCTTGAATCCATTCGGCCCCATTCAGGCTACTGTTTTAAGACGTTTACCCCCATCCAGGTGTCAATATTTTCCTGGCGAGCGGTAGCGAGCCAGCATATATATATTTGTTTTTGACAGCATGCTAAATTTGTACATTTTTCGATAGAAAAATGTCTCCGGCGAAGCCGGATTTCTCCATACAATGCTGGCTCGCTATCGCTCGCCAGGAAGAAATCGACATCTGGATGGGGATAAACGTCTTAAAACAAGTGGCTGAATGGGGCCGAATGGATACAAGCCAGAGAAAAGGAGAGAAAGAGAAAAAAGCAGGTGACCCCCCCCCCCCCCCCCCTTAATGAATACAGGGGGGTATAACGAAGAAGGATGGAGTAAGTTAATGTGATGGAAGGGATGATGAAAGGTAGGGAATAAAGGAGGAGGAAGGAGTGTATAGAGGGTGGAGGAAGGAGTGTATAGAGGGAGGAGGAAGGAGTGTATAGAGGGAGGAGGAAGGAGTGTATAGAGGGAGGAGGAAGGAGTGTATAGAGGGTGGAGGAAGGAGTGTATAGAGGGAGGAGGAAGGAGTGTATAGAGGGTGGAGGAAGGAGTGTATAGAGGGAGGAGGAAGGAGTGTATAGAGGGTGGAGGAAGGAGTGTATAGAGGGAGGAGGAAGGAGTGTATAGAGGGAGGAGGAAGGAGTGTATAGAGGGTGGAGGAAGGAGTGTATAGAGGGTGGAGGAAGGAGTGTATAGAGGGTGGAGGAAGGAGTGTATAGAGGGTGGAGGAAGGAGTGTATAGAGGGAGGAGGAAGGAGTGTATAAAGGAGGGTCAAATGATGAAGTAAATAAGGAAAGGCAAGAAGTAAACAAGGAGAGGAGGGAATGGGTGATAACAAACAAAAGAAAGAAGCGCTATGCTGTACTGTATATAGAGAGAGCGAGAGAGATGGGGAAGCAACAAGCAGCTAGGGCAATAAAGTGTGGACGGGAGACATTTTATTAGTGGCAATAAAGGCAGTGTTAATATACTCTAGTTAACAGGGAGGGAGAGAGAGAGAGAGAGAGAGAGAGAGAGAGAGAGAGAGAGAGAGAGAGATGGGGAAGCAGCAAGCAGCTAGGGCAATTAAGTGTGGACGGGAGACATTTTATTAGTGGCAATAAAGGCAGTGTTAATATACTCTAGTTAACAGGGAAGGAGAGAGAGAGAGAGAGAGAGAGAGAGAGAGAGAGAGAGAGAGAGAGAGAGAGAGAGATGGGGAAGCAACAAGCAGCTAGGGCAATAAAGTGTGGACGGGAGACATTTTATTAGTGGCAATAAAGGCAGTGTTAATATACTCTAGTTAACAGGGAGAGAGGGAGGGAGGGAGGGGGGGGGGAGAGAGAGAGAGAGAGAGAATTAGGGAGAATTAGGCTTGTGTTCTTAAACAATTCATTCCTTTCTCAGCGTTGTCATTGAACGTAATACCGTAACTTGAAACAGGAAGTTACGTTTAGAAATGTAAATGATAATTGGTGTACTCTCCGAAAACAACGCTCATTCCCATAGCATTCGTTCGGTATCAGGCACTGCAAGGGAAAATAAATGTTTAAGAATACAAGCGTTACAATCAACACAATAGGGTTGTATGGCGATCTACGTCTCGTTAATTACAGGAGTTGCAAGAGAGAATACTTCGGACAGAGGTCAATATGGCTAAATATGTTATCAAAGCCAGTGTCCAACGGAGATGTGTACTCACAGCTTCGATGTGGAATGAATATTTCCATGACATTCTGCTGCTCGTTCCAGAGACATTGCTTATTCTGACAACTAATCCCTAATATTCAGTTACATCTGGGCAGTGTGTTGAGTAAAGATGGGAGTATGGATGAAGAAGTGAGGGGGGGGGGGGGGGGGTGCAACACTGGAAGAGGGTTGTAAGAATTCTGAAAACAGTAATATGGAATAGGGTGGTCAGCATGGAAATAAAGAAGTACTTTCATGATAGTTTGGCAATCCCGACATTGACGTACAGGAGTGAAGCCTATACTTTGTTGAATAGACACAAATCAAGAGTGAGAGGGGTGGAAATGAGTTACTTAGAAGACTTAGTGTGTGTGGAGTTACATGGAGGGATCAACAGACGAATGAGGAAATACGAGAGCGGTGTGGTGTGGATATGGATGAGTTGGAAAGTGTGAAAAGGAACACCTTGAGATAATTCGGTCATGTGGAACGTATGGGAAGGGAGAAAATTACTAAGAGAGTGAACGAGAATGAGGTGGAAGGACAGAGAGGGAGAGGCAGCCCAAGAACCACATTAAGGGGAGCGTCCTCCATGGCCCAAACTGGTGTAGATTGGAAAATCTAAAATTGAGATTTTTATTGCAGCAGTGATGGGAACACTGTAGGAGTAATGTGGCAAAGTTTTAGACTCTTAAAATAAAAAATACCCTAAATACCGGGTCCCCCCCCTGCACTCACGACGTATATGTGGTATCGTGGTATGAACGATAGTAACCAATACAATCGCGTTATTATGCACAAATATAGACAAATTACAGTCAACAGAGGTATCTGGCACCTCAACTGAACCTGGGAGAGTGAGGGTGAGTCCCTAGACCCCAACATCTAAGCCATCATCATCATCATCATCCAAACCATCATCATCATCCAGATGCCAAGACATGCACACACATATTATATATTCAACACTAAACAGATCTAACCCATCCAAACCAACCCTAACACAACTTAGAGTAATCTAAAATGGCCTAACTTGGCATAAATGAGGTGTGCGGTTCATGACGCCATTTGCGCCAAATGAATAAAATACCTTTTGGGGGGTCCAGGTGGCATATTATTCACTTAGACTTAGTAAATTGCACTGGATTTTAGTGCCAGAGCATGTATCATATCAATCAAGAGCAAACAGTTGCAATAAATCGTCATTTGAGAGAAGAATCGTTGGATAATGGATAAATTATTTTTTCGCCTTTTTCTCAAACTATAGTTATTCGAACATTTGTCCCTAAAACTTTTTGTTATTTCTGGTCCAATTTTAATAAGTAGGATATCACTGGAAAAAGGAGAAAAAATGAAATATACTGTATATTTGTGACAGATTTTTGATACACCAATAACAATTTTGACAGGAGGCGTTCACCTTTTAAAACTTAAAAACAAATAAATATATTAGCGGCAAAACTAGGGGGTGTATAAAAAATCTGTCACTAACATGCATTGCATTTGTTCTCCCCTTTCCAATGATATCTTACTTATTATCATTGGACCAAAAATAAAAAAAAGTTTTAGCGGTTTGAAAATTTGCAAAACATGCGAAAATCCGAGGTGTAAAAAAACTATTGGTCCGATTTGAATCAATTTTGGATATGTTGTTCCTAGAAGTGGTATCTATCAGCTGTATAAAAATGAAAATTATCGGACCATTTTGAAAAACATGGCGGACGCTCCCCAAGACAATAGGGAAAACAGAGATCGCCACAAAAATATACAAATACACAAAGAACCACATAAGACAATAAGCAAACCAGAGATCGGAACACAGACACACAAATACACAAAGAACCACATAAGACAATAAGCAAACCAGAGATCGGAACACAGACACACAAAGAACCACATAAAACAATAAGCAAACCAGAGATCGGAACACAGACACACAAAGAACCACATAAGACAATAGGTAAAAAGAGAAATCGCCACAAATACGAACAAATACCCAAATAACAAAGACATAACAATGTTTGCGTGTCCTCATGCTCGTACTTCCTTTGTAATCAGAGAATCACTAGAATTGTTTCCCTCATGTTACAGCCCACAATAATTATGTGTGCCTCCCTTGCACCTGTACTGTTTCTCATAGTCTCTCTCTCTCTCTCTCTCTCTCTCTCTCTCTCTCTCTCTCTCTCTCTCTCTCTCTCTCTCTCTCTCTCTCTCTCTCTCTCTCTCAGTCTGAATCAGTGTTTACATGTGGCACCATTAACTCATTTAAGTATAGAATAGATCAGCATCTCGTAGCTATAGGTGTACTGTAGCCAAAAAAAAAAAAACAGCGAAAATAAAATACGAAATTACTTAGAGATGCTTAGATAATATATACTAATCTTCATACTATACCCTATGCCAAGTAAGTATGCCAAACTCTTGAACATTAACCTCTATAACTCACAAACGACTGTAGTAATTGAGCTAATATTTCTACCATTTGGAAAGGCTCGGTCAGGGAATGGGTGTTCAAAACTACAGGTCATTTGGTGTAGCCCCTTTTTAGTTACAGAGGTTAAGGGGAGGTTTTTAGTTGATTCCCTAGACTTTCATCAAGCTTAAAATTACTCCCCCTTGACCCCCTTTCAAGATAAATATGTACATTTTTCGGTAGCAAATGTCCCGGCCAAAGGCCGGTTCCCCTTAAATTACAGGCTCGCTATCGCTCGCCAGGAAAAAATCGACACCTAAATGGCACGAATGGTCTTAAAATTGACAGAAGTGGGGCGAGGGTTCTTAAAATCGCCAAACTAATGGGGCAAGCGTCTTTAATTCTCACAAGCAATGGGGCTAAACATGAGGGAGAAAGAGGTTCAGAAAAAAATCCTCCAGGTGGAAATCTCCCCTTAAGGTTCACGATTTATGGACTACTAATTTGGAACAGGGTCTAGTTTCAATCTTTTTTTTTATGAATTTTCTTTCGTGCATTTTCAATCATTCAGTATATCCTTCTAACTCATTTCCGATACAGCTTTTGCCGAAGAGTGGGCATTGAATCTTTTTTATTTACTGTCCTTTTCTTCCAGTGTCATAGTACATAGGAATTAATAATTTACTTGTGGTATGTAAGACCGGATATTCTCGTTTGAACCCAATGGCCTGTGTGGTCTGTGTATCTATGTAACTCTCTCTCTCTCACTCACTCACTCACTCACTCACTCACTCACTCACTCACTCACTCACTCACTCACTCACTCACTCACTCACACTCTCTCTCTCTCTCTTGCCCTTGTACAGTTACCAAAACATGCATATGGTACAAGTAGTATGAAGTGTGTGCGGGATTGGATACTTGCGCAGGTTTGTTTATAGTTGGACATGTGATTATTTGATTTCCTCTTTTTGTAACAATGAAGCTGGTCAGACATATAGTATTTACTATAATACTATGCATTACGACCCGCTGGTGCACACACACATATAACTCGTTTTCTACAGTACGTCGTTCCTTTCACTCGTTGTTCTTAAGGGGAGATTTTTAGTTTGCTACCTAGACCTCCATAAAAAAAAAAAAAAAAAAAAAAAAAAAAAAATGGTATATATATATAATTATTATATATATATATAATTTTATATATATATATATATATATATATATATATATATATATATATATATATCCTAAGACCATTCCACCGAGATAAGTGTGTACATGTTTCGGTAGAATAATGTTCAGGCCATAGGTCGTTTCCTCCGAAATTACAGGTTCGTTATCGCTTGCCAAGAAAAAAATAATACCTAAATGGCACAGACGTTCTTAAAATTTGACAGAAAAGGAGCGAAAAGTCTTAAAATCGCCATACTAATGGTGCGAACGTTTTAACATCTCAAAACAAATGGGGTTAAAAATGAGTGAAAAGGGAGTGCAGAAAAGAAGCCTCTTAAGTGAAAATCTCCCCTTACCCTTTGAGTGCGATAATTCGAAGCTTCTTAATTGCTGGTTACCCATTTTAAACTTAATAAAATCGTCTAATAGTTGCCAGAATAGAATTAAAATGATGTCGAAGATACAGAAGGGGTTAAAGCTCTTTCATATAATATATTATCGTTTTTCTGTTTAGTGTTATTCAGAAACCTCCATTTTTTTTTATTCGTTTGGGAGTAATTTGTCAGAAGTAGAAGGTGTAATATGTCAAAAGTAGAATGTTAAATGATATTATCCTTAATTCTTTACGTTCCTTTCTAAGCTGAATACAATCGTCTGAAAGAATTTAACCCCTTCTGTACTGGCGACGTCTTTCTTAATTTATATCAGCTACACTTAAGGGGAGGTTTTTAGTTGATTCACTAGACTTCCATCAAGCTTAAAATTACTCCCCCTAGACCGCCTTTCATGATAAATTTGTACATTTTTCGGTAGAAAAATGTCCCGGCCAAAGGCCGGTTCCCCTTAAATTACAGGCTCGCTATCGCTCGCCAGGATTTTTTTTACACCTAAATGGCACGAATGGTCTTAAAATTGACAGAAATGGGGCGAGGGTTCTTAAAATCGCCAAACTAATGGGGCGAATGTCTTAAAATATCAAAAGCAATGGGGCTAAACATGAGGGAGAAAGGGGTCCAGAAAAAAATCCTCCAGGTGGAAATCTCCCCTTAAACAATTTCATGAAGCTTCAGAAGAATATATGGTAGCTAAAAGGATTTATTGTTATAAGATGTAGCATTTTAATGAATAGACGTTCTTCCTAAGCTGAATAAAGTCGTTTACTAGTTGCCAGAATATAATGAAAATTTCGTCACTGGTACTGAATGGGTTAACCCTCTCGCTATCCTGAGGACTCAGGGGTTGCTGTTTAGCAATCAGAAATAGAGTTCTCTCAATCTCATAAATACCTCTCCAAAATTAGTATTCTGCCCATAACTCACTCGAAGACAACTGCAGAGGTTGAAGTAACTAAACTAAAGATTTATAAACACCCCCGATGGTCACACACGTTTGTAAGTATCCCAGAGATGGTGCAAATTGCGTCCTGTGCGTGAAAGGGTTAAGATACATGAAAATTATGAGTCATCTCAGTGAAACGGTTGATTATTATTTATTGCCCCTTTTATTTTACAAGTTTCCTCGTCACACTGTCAAATTCACACTGTTATCTCCGGTCTATAATCCACTGCACCAACTCTTTATCAGTAGCATATCTCTTATCTGTAATTTTAATATTTATACTTTTTTTTTTTTTTTTTTTTTTAAACTACTATCTTTCTGGTTATCGGTGGCTAATTTTATGCAGCTTGTGAACAACCTCTCGACAATCAAGTATTACATTAAGTTATCTGTTTGTTTTGCGAGGCATCTATTTTTGTATGTAATCAAAACTAATGGACACCTATTTTCTTCCAATTCAAAAATAATTTAAATTTTACTAGATGTTCAATTATCCTTTTAAGGGGAGACTGGCCGTTTGTTTGGTCTATTAATTCATTTATTCATATATTTTTTTAGTTTCCTCCCTAGACATCCATCAAGCTTAGAAAAACACCCCCTAAATAAGATAAATTTGTAAAAAAAAATGATATTTAAATGTCCCGGCCATAGGCCGGTTCCTCTTAAAATTGCAGGCTCGCTTTCGCTCGCCAGGAAAAAATCGACACCTAAATGTCACGAAAGGTCTTAAAATTGATAACGAAATGGGACGAAAGGTGTTAAAATCGCCAAACTAATGGGCCGAACGTCTTATAATCTCAAAACTAGTGAGGCTAAACATTAGGGAGAAGGGGGTCCAGAAAAACGGTCTGCCTCCCCTTGAGATGCCGACTACCACTAGGTAGCCTACAGCAAACCATCTGTTGTTGCAGTGTCCATTTTATCGAGGGAGAAGTGTGGAGAGAGACTCCACGAGTAGCAGGTGTACCATTTTTATTATTTAAGGGGAGGCAGACTGCTTTTCTGGACCCCCTTCTCCCTAATGTTTACCCCCACTAGTTTTGAGATTATAAGACGTTCGGCCCATTAGTTTGGCGATTTTAACACCTTTTGCTCCATTTCGTTGTCAATTTTAAGACCTTTCGTACCATTTAGGTGTCAATTATTTCCTGGCGAGCAATAGCGAGCCTGCAATTTTAAGAGGAATCGGCCTTCGGCCGGGACATTTTTCTGCCGAAAAATGTACAAATTTATCTTCAAGGGAGGTCTGGGGGGTGTTTTCGTATGCTTGATGGAGGTCTAGGGAGGAAACTAAAAAAATATATGAATAATGAATGAATAGACCAAACAAACGGTCTGCCTCCCCTTAAGTAGCAAGTATCAGGCGTACTGTATATGCCAAGATATATTTACAAGTGATACAATAATCGTAGTACAACATGGATATGGTAAAATGAGACTGGATAATAACTTACATTGGAATAAGACACAGGATACATATACATTCAACACGTACTGTAGGGACGTGAGGATAATTGAATACTCTCAGGTAATATGGAAGGTGTGGGGGAAGTCCCTAGCTTGCAGCTATTGTAGATGTGGGTGAGGCAGAGCTTCTCCCCTATAGCTATACAGATGTCTGGTAATATAGTGATTACTCAGACGAGTAACGATTGTAGCTATAGTAGAGACATAAGTTATGCATTGCGTGTATGGGTAATTTAAATTAGGCGACTGGCATGAGAAATTACATTAAAGGGGACCTGAAAGCCAGGGCTCAACTAAAGCGTCTGACAAATACTAGCTTGAATGAGGAGGGTTCCAAGAAGCTTGAGAGCATTCGAGGTCCTAGAGCCAGAGAGCAGAGAGCGGGGTTAGCCAGTTTTGTATTGGAAGTCGGGCTAGAGGGCACCTGTAGAAGCCTGTAAGCATTCAGATCTCAGGGAAGGGATGATATCATTTTACCAATCAATCAATCAAAAATAGTAGTGAAAGGGGGTTAGAGGGAAGTGGGGATAGGGCAAGAATAAGTTGGATGAAATTAATTTTAGTGGGAGAAAAAGGTGTCCAGGCTTGACTGGAACTGCCTGAGGGTTTTACTGATTGAGCTGTTAACATTTTCCCCTACCTGGCCTGAATACCTATTCACTTCTCAGATACGCTCTGCTATGGGTAAGTTGCATGGAAAAAGGGCACGCTGGGCTGGAACGTTGGTCTTAGTGACGTAGGCCGGTGTGGTTCTGATGAGGGGGGTAGGGGGGAGAGCAGTGAAAGGACCTTCTTGATACAGCGAAGGATCCCCCTTATCGACCAATCAGGCGACGCCTCTGGTGGTGACGTCAGCTCCCTGGGGTTGGTGGAGGTGAACTTCCGGTCCTCCAATCCGCAGGCCGGGTGACGTCACATTGGGGTCCTCTGATAGGCGCTGCCTCTTGGGAGTTGGGGGGGATCGAGGGGATTTGTTATTGTTTGTGGTGGGGGGACCAGGGGGGCTATAGACGAGTTTTGTATCGTGGCTTGTACCTGGTAAGGGGAAACTGGTGTATTTGGGGCTTTGTGAAGTTGAAATAGGGTTCCTGGACTGCATCTCCTTGGGGATTTGGGGCCGTTGTAGAGAAGGACTGGGGTTCCTGGGTTGCGCCACTTCATGGGGTCTAGGTATAACACTTGTTGATGGAAGACTCAAAGGTATTAACATTTAGTTAAATTGCAATTAATGATAAAAACCATAACTGTATGTATGTATATACTCAGCACATACACCATACCTGGGGGTGGCTGACTCGAGACATAGCCCGAACAGAAACATCATTTAAAGTTCCAATTCTTAGGGTCCGGGACCACTTTTGCGTTCCCTCGCCCCTTTCTCTGTCTTGTCTAGTAGTTGAATTTTTACAAGGGGAGGAGGATTCCTAGCCCCCGCCCCCAAAGTAGGAAAAGTAGTACAGGAAAAGAGACAGGCAGAAACGGCTAAGGTTGGGTAGAGGATGCCAAACCTCACTCTGGACAGGACCAGCCTTCACCTAAAAGCATAACCAATCTCATTATTTTCTATATTCATGCATGATCTGTAGCTTCAGCAGAGATGTGAGCCCAGGAATTTCAAAATGAGACAGCACGGCGTTTCTACTGTACCACTCTGGGTTAAATATGTTAGAACTTTGCAGCTACTGCTCAAAGAAAAACATAACGTGTCAATAATCCATTGTTTTCCAATGGGGATTCGAACCGCAGACTTTCGAGATGAGAGAGAGGGCGTTATTACTGACTCACGCTATCGCGAATGTCCGGTGTTCAATTCCACACTGAAAGTTAGTGGAATACTCTGAGAAGGGATTGTGTCTTCTCATTGAAAATCCATACATGAGCTTCGCACGATTGTAGCTATATTTGGTTTTTATTCCTGATGACGGTAAATTGAATCCCTTGGCAACTAATTTGTCGATAAATAATGGACAAATATGAAACTACTCTGTCTCTGAGAAATGCGATGATTTCATTATTCACATCCTATTTCGACAAAACAATCTTGGTAGTAGCTGAATAACCAAGACGGAGACATGGCTATTCACCGCCAGATGAAATAAAACAGGGTATAGTCAGAAAGGTACTCTCGGATACCATAGTTTCTACCCTACTCATAAACATTCGTGAACTTCACCTGTTTCTAATTATGGAAGTATATCTCTGGAAACGAATTTATGAATATAATTTTCTATAAATCAACTACAAAACTATATATACTATTTATTGAAAAGCAAGTTCTATACAAAAATCAAACCAGATAGTTATAACTGCATAAAGAAAAACACAGGGAGTCCACGAATGTTTATGAGTGGGCTAGAGACTATGGTACCCGAGTGTACATTCGGTAAGATTTCCAACTGACCCACACTGGACAGGCTGGCTTAAGGGTAGATGGGTCGTTTTACTGGTCCCCCTTCTTCCTCATGTTTAGCCCCATTAGTTATCAGATTGTATGACCTTTGTCTCATTAGTTTGGCGATTTTAGACCTTTCGCCCTATTTCTTTGTCAATATTAAGACTTTTCGTGTCATTTAGGTGTCGATTTTTTCCTGGCGAGCGATAGCGAGCCTGTAATCTAAGAGGACCCGGCCTTCGGCCGAAACATTTTTCTATAACATGTTTTACAAATATATCTTGAAGGAGGGTCTTGTGTGTTTTTTAAGCTTGATGGATGTCTAGGGAGGAAAAAAAACATATATACAAATATTTATAAATGAGCAAATAAATACGCCCATCAAATTGCCTGAATGTCATCAAATTGCCAAGTGTGTGTGTGTGTGTGTGCACTGATTATGGTCGCAACTTGAACCACCACTATGTTATCAGTTCCAAACAGTTGCTGAGTTCACCTTTATTATGGCGTATGGAGAGGCGGGGGAGAGGGTGGGGGGTCATCGGTTGAAAGAGAGAGAGAGAGAGAGTATGTGTGTGTGTTAGTAATATAAGCATTGCTATCTGTGCAAGAAAACTATTTACGATATGCATGTTTCGTTTTCCTGTTTTATAAACACGTCACTGTGATTTTGTCCACTCATTAAGTCCTGTTTCTTATCTGCCCCACAGGAAGCACTCGTCCGGTGATCTGCACTCTCGCCTCAAGACCCGCAAGATCCTGGGGGTAGGGGAGACTGATAATGGGGACATACATCGGTCCAAGGTAAGGGATTTTAGAGTTTTAGGTGTTGGCTGTATGTCTTCTTTGTGTGCTTCGTTATCATGCTTAGTACGACATTAACACAGCTTTACACACACACTTCGGTGAGACTTTTTCTATTGCACTAGACATATCGAAAGCCTTCGATAGAGTCTGGCACAAATCTTTAATTTCTAAACTACCCTCCTTCGGTTTCTATCACTCCATCTGTGCTTTTGTCTCTAATTTCCTTTCCGGCCGTTCCATAGCTGCGGTTGTGGACGGCCTTCGCTCACTTCCTCACCCTATAAACTCCGGTGTTCCTCAGGGCTCTGTCCTATCTCCTATTCTCTTTCTAATTTTTATAAATAATCTTCCCAACTGTACCTCAATTCCCATCCATTCATACGCAGATGACTCAACCTTACACGACTCCATTAGTTTTTCAGAGCGCCCTAGCCAGCAATTCCTCAACGACAAACGGAATGAAGCCATAGAACACTTAAATTCTGATCTAACTACTATCTCCAATTGGGGCAGAGAAAACCTTGTTACCTTTAATGCTTCCAAAACCCAATTTCTCCATCTATCTACCCGTCAGGAACTCCCAGCGGACTATCCCTTATCCTTCAACAATACAAAAATCAATCTTTCATCTTCTCTCAATATTCTTGGTGTCTCTTTTTCTTCTGCTCTCACTTGGAAGAACCATATTACCAGTCTTGATAAGGCAGCCTCCCAGAAGCTGGGTGTGCTCAACTGCCTTAGGGGTTTCTTTACCCCTGCACAACTTCTTGCTCTGTACAGGGGCACAGTGCGTCCTTGTATTGAGTATTCTTCACATGTGTGGGGAGGTTCCTCTCACACCGCTCTCCTAGACAAAGTAGAAAGGAAGGCCTTTCGTATCATTAACTCCCGTCCACTCACCAACTCTCTGCAATCTCTCTCTCTCCGCCGCAATGTTGCATCTCTCTCGCTATTCTATCGCTACTATAATAATCAGTGTTCCTCAGAGCTTTCCCAGTGTATACCACCCCCTTTACGTGGGCATGTGGTACCCGTCTTGCAACACAATCCCACCCCTACTCTGTGCAACTCTCCAACCCAAGAGTGAAACGTTACTCTCAGTCTTTCTTCTATTCAACAGCTGAGCTCTGGAACTCTCTCCCAGAATCAGTCTTTCCCTCTTCCTATGACTTAAATTGCTTCAAACTCCGTGTGTCCAGGCATTTTAGCTCGAACGTCCCTTGATTTTGGCCCTGTCACTCTTTCAACTATGGGGGAGGCACTCGCTATAGGCAAAAACACACGCAGAACACACACACAGTCACAACCCCCCCCCCCCCCCCCACACACAGACACACTTTCTCTCTCTCTCTCTCTCTCTCTCTCTCTCTCTCTCTCTCTCTCTCTCTAGCTCTCTCTCTCTCTCTCTCTCTCTGTTTGGACACTTGATCCTCAGTGTTTTGGAGGACAAGCAACCTAGAAGGGTCACTAGATCTGTTGTTGCTTGATTTCCTTTGTACTCCTTTGTACTCTCTCTCTCTCTCTCTCTCTGAGAGATCAAGTCGTTTAAGGAGAAGTCATCAAGGATCATCGTCTCAGGAATCGTCCCCCGGCTTGGTGTAGAGAGCCGATTTTACAACATAGCCACCAGCACAAATCGTTGTCTAGCAAACCTCTGCAGGAAGGAAAACGTGGGATTCGTCGACACCTGCGACAATTTCTACTACGATGACTATTTGTTTTCGGACGATGGAGTTCATCTGAACCAGGTGGGAGCAGCACGTTTTGGGCGTCTTCTCAACGATGCGGTGAAGGATTTTCGGAGAAGAAATCGACTCGGCACAGGACAACCAGGAAGGAGGACCGAAGACAGCGAGGGCGGCAACCTGCGAAGGAATTAAATGCTAATCTGTCAAGAACCGCGAATTTGGATAAAGCTCCACCAACACGACCCAAATTCAAAACCGCCAGGGATAACGACCGAGGACCGATGTCAGCCATGAATGTAAATGTAGATCCGACCAGAACCAAAAATTTGATTAAAGAACGTTCTGCGAGTTCTAAAACCGCAACTTTAAAGGTTTTCTATGCAAACGCTCGTAGCATACGCAATAAATTTTCAGATTTAGAGGAGCTAGTGTTTACTGAAAATTATGATTTGATTGGTATAACAGAATCTTGGCTCAATACAGTAGATAGAGACTTTTTAGCAGAGTATTCACTTCCCGGTTATGTAATGTTTGAGAAAAGCCGAATAAATAAAAATGGAGGTGGCATTTTATTTGATATCAAAGAAAGTCTTAACCCGACCCTCTTGTCAAAACCTCAAATTGTGAACGTCGACACATCTTTTGTGCTAATAAAGAATAATAAAGGTACAAAAATAATACTTGCATTAATATACAGACCTCCAGCTCAATCAGTGCAAACTGACCGAGAAATTTATGAACAAATTGCAGATGTAAGTAACTCACAAGATACCGTATTTTTTGGCGACTTTAATTTACCTATGACCAAGCGGGGCGATACTCTTACTTCACACTCCGGACATGACTTGTATACGAACTTGCAAGAGAGTTCGCTTTATCAATTTGTTCGAACACCGACCCGTGGTAATAACGTTCTTGACATTGTACTTGCAACAAAAGAAGAATTAATAGAGAATTTGAATGTTAGTGATGAATTCAGTAACAGCGACCATCGTACGATAACTTTCACTTTAAACTTTACTAGTAACGAACCAAATAGTAGCATCGAAAAAGTCCCTAATTTCAAGAAAGCAAACTTTCATAAACTTAGAGCTATGTTTAAAGAAACTGACTGGAGCTTTTTAATTAACAATAATGACATAAATACATCTTGGAAGTTATTCGAAACCACTTACCTAAAAGCAGTGCAAGACTGCATACCATCGAAAATACGGCGTCCAGGCCATAATAATAAGCCCAAATGGTGGAATAAAGATATTTCAAACTGCCTGCTTGCTAAAAAATTTGCTAATGATAGATTAAAATCCTCACAAAATGACGAAGAACGGGTGAAATTTGTAGAGCTACGACGCAAAGCCAAAAAGTTAATTAAGCAAAGTAAAAAGACCCTAGAGTTACATATTGCGAATCAAAGTAAAACAAACCCGAAAGAATTCTATAGTTATGTCAGAAAGAAAAAAGTAGTTACTTCAACTGTTGGACCGTTAGTCGATGAAAATGGAGAATACACCAAAGACGAAGTACAAATGAGTAATGCCCTCAATACCTTCTTTGCATCAGTTTTTACAACAGAAGACCTCAGTGATATCCCTACACCATCGCCGATTCAGATTGATAATTCAGATGTTCTAAGCAATATCACCGTTACAGAGAGAGAAGTATTGAATTGTTTAGATAAACTCAAGGTAAATAAAACGCCTGGACCTGATACAATCTCGCCTAGAGTTCTAAAGGAAGCTAAGAATGAGCTCTCCAAACCACTGACATTACTATTCAATAAATCCTTGCAGTCTGGAACTATGCCTGATCAGTGGAAGGTAGCCAATGTAACACCGATATTCAAAAAAGGCAGCAAATCCCTACCCAGTAACTATCGTCCAATTAGCTTAACCTCAGTTGTATGTAAAATGCTAGAAACGGTCATAAGAGACAGACTCGTAAATCACTTAGAGGAAAATAACATACTTAAAGATACTCAACACGGCTTTCGTAAAAAAAGGCCTTTGACAAAGTTCCCCACAAACGTTTACTGCTAAAACTAAAAGCGCATGGAATACAAGACGGTGTGTTGAAATGGATAGAAAATTGGCTCAGCGACAGAAAGCAAAGAGTAGTCATAAACGGTAAGGCATCTAAATGGACCAATGTAAGTAGCGGGGTACCCCAGGGATCGGTACTAGGACCAATTCTCTTTCTAATTTACATCAACGACATAGATGAGGGTCTCACCTGTGCAATCTCAAAATTTGTTGACGATACAAAAATTGCAAATAGCGTACTCTCAAAAGATCAAGTTGACGATATGCAACACAATCTAGATAAATTGTCACATTGGGCCCATATTTGGCAAATGAGTTTCAATGCGGATAAATGTAAAGTACTACATATCGGATACCTAAATGAGAAAGCAAACTATTCGATGAATGGCACTCAGCTTAAGAATGTAAACAGAGAAACCGATCTGGGAGTAACAATATCGAGTAACCTAAAACCGAGTCAACAATGTTCAGAAGTTGTTAAGAAGGCAAACAAAATAATTGGCTTTATAGGCAGGTCATTTGAGCATAAATCCAAAGACGTTATCCTAACCCTTTACAATTCCTTAGTCCGCCCTCTTCTGGAATACTGTGTTCAATGCTGATGCCCTTATTACCAAAAAGACATAAACAAGCTAGAACGAGTTCAACGTAGAGTTACCAAAATGATACCTAGCCTAAAGAACAAACCATACGAAGAGCGTCTTAGAGAATTAAATCTATTTCCTTTAACCCAGCGCAGATTAAGAGGTGACTTAATTCAAGTGTTCAAAATCATCAAAGCCATCGACAATATGAACTGTAGTAAGTACTTCACTATCGACCAATCTAATTACACGCGGGGAAACGATTGCAAAATTATTGGTAAATCTTTTAACTCACACGAATCTAAGAATTTCTTCTTCAATCGAGTTGTCAACTTGTGGAATGGGCTTCCCCGAGACGTTATAGACTGCAGCACCGTTGATTCATTTAAACTCCGCCTAGACAAATATCTCGCATCAAACCCGCGACTGACTGCGTTTGTAAATGAATAACTTTATTTTATCCTCCCCTCAGTTACTAACCCATATGTCCCCTACTAACTTCCTAGTCCTGCCACGGACATTAGTTCCAGGGCAGTAGTTCCCTTTCCAATGTTCCCTTACCCACTCTAAACCACTGTTTGGACACTTGATCCTCAGTGTTTTGGAGGACAAGCAGCCTAGAAGGGTCACTAGACCTGTTGTTGCTTGATTTCCTTTGTACTCCTTTGTACTGTACTCTCTCTCTCTCTCTCTCTCTCTCTCTCTCTCTCCCCCTCCCCCCCTTGGGGGTGGGGGAGAGTGACAATGGTGACACACAACACAGGTTCAAGGTAAGACAAAGGGGAATCCGTTGCAAGGGTGGAACAGCGAGAGAGAGTAAAACCACATGCACGATTTTGACTTCACATTTTATTTTCAACATATGTCCGATCGTTTGTAGTAGCCTATAAGCGTTTTAAATAATTGTGTATCTTGAGTTCATGTTTTGTTCGATATGACTGCAAAAAGTGTAAGAAATATTGTCTTGTTTTCGATTTTTTTGTAAAAGATGTCAGGAATATTGTCTTGTTCTCGATATTACTGTAAAGATGCAAGGAATATGGTCTTGTTCTCGATATTACTGTAAAGATGTAAGGAATATGGTCTTGTTCTCCATATTACTGTAAAAGATGCAAGGAATATTGTCAGCAAATTGTTGGCTAGAGGAAATTAGTAATGTGTGTGTGTGTGCGTGCGTGCGTGTGTGTGCGTGTGTGCGCGCGCGTGTGTGCGCCAAAGATAGAGGGTAAATGTGTGTGGATGTCTTATGTTTGTTGGAAGGAAAGTTTGTAGGTAGGAAGGTATATTTGAAGAAAGTAGTTAAGATCTGTAGGAACAGAAAATCAAAGGGAGGGATTGTTGAAAACGGAGAAAGAAAGGAAGGTGTATCTGAACTAAGTAGAGAATAAATAATGGATTAAGAGAGAGAGAGAGATCACTTGTTTTTATTGAATACCAGTTTTTCATTGGATTTGTGAGTTTGTTTTAACCCATTCAGTACCGGTGGCATCCTTTTTTATTAAATGCTGTGAACTGTTGGACCATTTATTCAGCTGAGGGAGGACGTCTACCCATCAAAAGGCTATAGGCTACACTATCTTCATTAATCCTTTTAGCTACCATATATCCTTCCTAAGCTACAAAAAATCGTGTGATGTACAGTGGCTGAAGTCAAATAAAAAAATACGGCGCCGGTACAGAACGGATTAAAAACGCTACGGTGGTTGTATGTACCGTATACTTAATTACTTAAGGGGGCCCACCTCGTTTTTTTTCTCTCTCCCTCTTTCCTTCTCTCTCTAGGTTGCATTCATTCTGCCCCATTCAGCCTACTGTTTTAAGACGTTTATCCGCGTTCAGGTGTCGATTTTTCCCTGACGAGCGGTAGCGAGCCAGCATATTTTGTTCAATGCTTTTGGCAACAGGCTAAATTTGTACATTTTTCGATTGAAAAATTTCTCCGGCGAAGCCAGATTTTTCCATACAATGCCGGCTCGCTATCGCTTGCCAGGAAAAAATCGACACCTGGATAGGGATAAGCGTCTTAAAACAGAAGGCTGAATGGGGCAGCTAGAGAAAGAGAGAACAAAAAAGCAGGTCACCCCCCTTAATTATATATATATATATATATATATATGTGTGTGTGTGTATTATTATATAACTCTATACATCATTATTTTATCAATCCGTCTAGGCCTATCTATCTATCCATCGATCTGTCTATCTATTCTATCCTATCCTATCTATTCTATCTATCGTTTTTCCACTTAACGGTATATTTTCTTCGGAGCTTATAAGAGTGGGCGCGGTTTATTATAATAGACCAGAAGCTGTATGGTTATGGAAAGTCTCTGGCAGCCCACAATAGAAATGGTAATGTGGGAATGTGCGGGCGAGATAAAGTGGTGATAGAGGGAGGAAGGCGGGGAGGGGGGGTTAAGATTTTTTTTTTGTTTTTTTTTTTTTTCCAGTTATTGTTATATATTTTTTTGTTTCCTCCACAGAAGTCCATCAAGCTTAAGAAAAAACTTCAAAAGATCCCCCTTCTAGATAAATTTGTATATTTTTCGGCCGGTTCTTCCCAAATTACAGGCTCGCTCTCGCTCGTCAGGAACAAAATGACACCAGTCCTTGGAGTACCGCATAATGTATTCATTCCTGTCATTGATGTCATTAATTAGGTTTATTTGTAAGTTAATTGGTGGGTTGGTGAATAAATATGAAATTATTCAGTTCAGGAGTAATTCCTAGCGAAGTCTTCCCTTGTGGTTAAGGGGAGGTTTTTAGTTTGTTTCCTACTCCTCCAGCAATCTAAAAAATTCACCCCCTTGACCCCCTTTCAAGATAAATGTGTAAATTTTTCGGTAGAAAAATTTCCCGGCCGAAGGCCGGTTACTCTTAAATTACAGGCTCGCTATCGCTCGCCAGGAAAAAATCGACACCTTAATGGAAGGAAAGGTCTTAAAATTGACATAAATGGGGCAAAATGTCTTAAAATGTCAAAACTACTAGGGCGAACGTCTTAAAATCTCAAAAGCAATGGGGCTAAACATGAGGGAGAAACGGGTCCAGAAAAAAATCCCTCAAGTGGAAATCTCTCCTTAATATACCTTACTAATTGAAAGCTTAAATTTGTTTCTTCCATTCATTTATTGGAGAACTTTAGGTCACTGGTGATCAAAACAGCCAAGTTTGTTTCCAAGTCAACTACTGCCAGATTGTTTCTTAATTGCGAATAGTCTTTATTGGGATTTGCTACGCCATGCACTTTTTTTTTTTTTTTTTAAGTTTAACCCCTTCTGTACCGGCGAGGTCTTATTATTTTTAGTCTATATAATTGTAGGCAATTTTGTGCAGCTTAAGATGGATCTGTGGTAGTAAAATGGGTTAAGTGAGATAGTTCGAAGACTGTTAATTGATGGAAACCCTTTATAAACTGAACAACATCGTCAAATAGTTGCCAGAATATGACGAAAAAGAACGTCACCGGTATTGAATGGGATAAATACTGGGTGGAAAAGGAAAGGAAAGAGAGAGAAGGTAGAGAAGAGAGGAGGAGGAGGGGAAAGAAAGGGGAAGAAAAGGTTGTAGACAGAAAGAGAGGTTATAAGAGACAGGAAGTGTGATGGTAGGAAGACGGAAATGGGTAAGGTGAGAAGTAGGAAAACAGGGAGGGTGGAAAAGGTGAGGTGAGGGGTGAAGGTGAGAGGAAATGTGCAGGAGGAGATGGGGAGAACAGGAGGATGGCTGAGTAGAAAATATGGAACAGGGTGGAAAGAAAGACAATGTAGGGATAGGAAGGATGTGGTGAGAAGAGGGGAAGGATAAGAGAGAAAGAGGGATGACAGAAAGATTATGTAGGGAGAGGAAGGATGAGGTAAGAGAGAGGAAGAAGAATGAAGGAAGAGGCATGGATGCAGATTAATCGAGGAGGAAGGGAAGGGAGGAGAGACGAGGGTGTGAACAAAAAGGAGAAGACCCTTAGGAAGGAAGATAAAAGGAAAGCTTGAGGGATGAGGAAGAAAAGGGGAGAGGAGAGAAATAGTAAAACTGGAGGATAAGGGAGTAAAACGGAGAGAGAAAGGGAGAGAGAGAGAGAGAGAGAGAATAGGGAAGATGAGGAGACCAGAAGTGGGAACAAGAGGTGAAAGGGGAAATCTGGAGAGAGGATAAGGAGAAAGTGAGAGGAAGGTAGAGATGGCGAGAGGAGAGAGAGGTACAGTCAAAAAAAGAAAAGAGAGAGAGAGAGAGAGGATGAAAGACATGAGAGAGGGGAGGAAGATAGGAATGAGAGAAGAGAGAGAGGAAAGTTATGGCAAGAGGGAGACGACAAGAAAAAGATAAATGATGTGATAAAGGAGGAAGGGCGAGAGGAGAGACACCGGAAGGAAGGAGGGAAGGTGGGGAAAATATTGGCAGAGTGAGTAAACCAACATTACAAAGGTAGTAGAGTCACGGAGAAGGGCTGAGAGAGAGAGAGAGAGAGAGAGAGAGAGAGAGAGAGAGAGAGAGGACAGTTCCAGGGTACGATTACTGCAAGCAATAAGGAAGTAGGCTTTGAAGTAGGTTTTATATATATATATATATATATATATATATATATATATATATATATATATATATATATATATATATATATATATATATATATATATATATACTGTGTGTGTGTGTGTGTGCTTTTAAGGGTGATATTACGGAATCGGTGCATATAATAACGAGGAGGTTGGAATAATACAGTTCTCAATATTTAATATAATCATGGTAAGTTCAAGTTGGATTTAATAGTATACACAAGTTATAATACAAGCAGTTTAAGGTTATATGCTTTCAATATACTAAGATATATTTACTTAGCCTAGTTATATGAGTAATAGGTGAGTAAAGTGAGTCCTTTGTGTATACACAAGGACTCCAATATACAGTATATTAGCATGAAAACAATGAATTAATGATATTGTGACTATAATTAATGGGCCGACTTAAGGTGTCGCTCGAAGGCCTATACTTATGAGTCAAGTTGAGTTTAAGTGTAACTTATAGGTAACAGAGTGAGTTAGGGGGAACTCTGAGCTAGTGTACAGTTGTGATGAGTAGTTGAGTGGAGTCTTGAGCTTAGGGCAGTGTGTGATGCCCTCGTCAAGCTATAAGGTGAAGTGAATGAGTTTCCCTTCGGTGAATTATTATGTTTTTTTTTCCCACCAACCAACTTCACCTCTAAACTCAATTAATGAAATCAACAATTACATGTGGCACTCTAAGGACTCGAACCTAGGATACTGACATTACGCTTATGCATTACGCTATCAAGACCGTTAAAGAAATATGCACAAGCCTACGATTTATTATCCAGTTTCGAATCCTGCATATTAATCTAACTCAGATGTGCGTACCCCAGAAAATGTGTGATAACAACTACCGGAATAATAGTAGTTATGTGTGCTGTCTGGTGTGTCTCAGTGTGTACAAAAGAGCAGGAAGAGTTCTAGACATAACATAAAGTATAAACTATTGAGATATTATCAACATATACAGTAATGTCAGTTATGTGTACCAAGATATTGATAGTTTAAATCAGCTAAGTGAATTATGGCCTATATAAGGTTATTAGATTGCCTATATAGAATATTTGTTCAATACATATTACAAGATCTGGAGATTTATGGTTACATATATATATAAATAGTGTAGTTGCTATTGGAAGTGCATAGGATGAATGAGGGTTATTATTATTAATTATTATATGAGGGCAAATCAATGGTAGTACAGTGGTAGAGCGTTGTTGTCCTGTTTGTGGGTTCCGAGTTCGATTTTCTGGCAATAACAATCATTCATCATGTATTAACCCTACATTGTACTTTGTGTAAGGGTTCGAGTCCTATCCCTAGCTATTACTGTATATTATTCATCAAATAATCAACTTGGCATTCTTAGGGGAGCCGGATTTCGATTCAAAGACTCTCTGTCACCCACTCGAGTTGAGGTTGGGGAGGAACACAGGTAGAAGTACCAGATTTCTCCATATATATATATATATATATATATATATATATATATATATATATACAGTCTCTCTCTCTCTCTCTCTCTTTCTTGCTTACCTGATTTATAAACACAAATATGAATGTAAACAGACGACGATGCTGTTGTTTCAGTGGAATAATGGCTCTTTGAGCAGTATGTATCGCTTTACCAGTGGTTGTCCCCTCATAGGATGGGGGGCGCTGCTCAATAAACTCGCCCCTCGGGGCAAAATCAAAATCAAATATCTCTCTCTCTCTCTCTCTCTCTCTCTATATATATATATATATATATATATATATATATATATATATATATATATATATATATATAGAGAGAGAGAGAGAGAGAGAGAGAGAGTACCCACCCAATAAGAGGAAAGCGAGCGAGGACAGACATGGGATTGACAGCTAAGGAGCCGTTGTGAAAGAACCGGAGATGGTGGCAGGGAGTTACAAGGAGAACCACACTCGCTAGCCCATTCAGTACCGGTGACGTCCTCTTATTTATAGTCTGGCAACTATTAGACGGTTTTATTCAGCTTAGGAAGGCTGTCCACCCGTTAAAAGAGTACAGACTCTCTCAATGAATCCTTTTACCTACCATATATCGTTCCTAAGCTTCATAAAATCGTCCAAATGCAGTTGAAATCAAAACAAAAAGACGTCGCCGGTACGGTACTGTAAGGGGTATTACACCATCGATTTCTACCTATTTTTTTTTCTTCGTCAAAACTGGTCTGGCAGCTTAACCCCTTTCAGCACCATTACGCCTTTTTAACTTATAATTCTGGCTAACATTAGATGATTGTATGCAGTTTAAGAAGGACGTATGTTACTAAGAGGGTTTATTGACATTGAATTCACCCATTTGAGTCGTAGAGGTAGATTGAAAACTAATATGATGACAATAACTTAATGGTAGTGAAGGGGTTAAGAAGTGGTGGTCTTTGAATAATGCTGTCACCCCGTGTTGACGCATTTTGACAGTTTATTCTGGCTATCAGTAGACTATTTTAGACAGTTTAAGAAGGGTCTTTTTTAATTATATGGGTAAAGATGATCTCATTTAACCTTTTGACTTTCATATACCCTTCTTAATCTGAATAAAGGCGTCTAACAATAGCCGGAAGACAGAACATATATGCGTATTGGATCTTGAAAGGGTTAAAGTTCTATCCTATGTTAACCTGACCTAATGTAATCTGCCCTAACAATATTGGTCAAGATTGTACAGGTTCAGTGCTACTGGTTGAAATGGTCTAGTGGTTAAATTGTTTGGGCACTAGATTCAAGCATACATTAAAGGGACATGGGTCGTTTTTCTGGTCACTTTTCTCCCTCATGTTTAGCCCCATTAGTTTTCAGATGTTAAGATGTTTGCCCCATTAGTAAGTCGATTTTAAGACATTTTGCCCCATTTCTTCGTCAATATTTAGACCTTTCGTGCTATTTAGGTGTCGATTTTTTCCCTGGCGAACGTTAGTGAGCCTGTAATGTTGGAAGAACCGGCCTTCGGCCGGGAAATTTTTCGATCAAAAAATGTACAAATTAATCTAAAAGAGGGATCTAATGGATGCTTTTTTTTTTAATTTGATGGAGGTCTAGGGAGGAAACTAGAAAAATAATGAATACATGCAAAAATCGCCCAAAAAGTGAACCATCTCCCCTTAATGTTTCAAAGACCTTGCTGTCCATTCCAGGGAGATCATTTTTGAAATAGGTTCATCCCACTCATTACATAGTGTGCGAAACACTGTGTAATACAATAGATGGTGGAATAAATGTGCAAAAAGTTACAAGTAGCAATTAGGTAGATTTTCCGACTGACAATTTACATGACAGACGAAGCATTTATTGTACCGACTCAACTGCTTAGCCTCTTTTTATGCAATCAAAGGCCATACTGAGCAATATTTTGCATTAACCCCTTCTTTCACATGATAAATTGATACCGGTACACAGTATATATAAATATTATGTAGGAGACAAAAGGCCGGCTGCAGAGAGCCAATTTCAAGGGATGTTGGGGTCAAAATGCCTGGACACACAAAGTCTTAGTCATAGGTTGAAGGAAAGCTTGATTGAGGGAGACAATTGCAGAGTTCATTTGTTGAGTAGACGAAAGACATAAAATTTGACAATTCTTGGGTTGGAAAGCTCGACAGAATAGGAGTGGTACTTGGTTGAAAGGCGGGTGCCTCACTCGCCGCCAGGGAGGGGTTATTATGCACTGAGAGAGCTCTGAAAAACACCGATTGTTATATATATATATATATATATATATATATATATATATATATATATATATATATATATATATATATATATATAATGTATATATCTATATAATATTTGCGATTGTCTGTGTGTGTGTGTGTCTGTCTGTGTGTTCTTAATAGGCGGCCGCAGTTTTGGACCTGGGGAGCTGAACCTTTCCATGTGGGTGTCAATTGACCTGGGTCATAGAGGGGGCGAGACCACGATCGGAGTTCGTTTCGGGGCCGAAATTGAAAACAAATTGAAAAAAATTGAAAAAAATTGCCGTTTGGGGCAGGAGGCGGCCTCCGATCGAAAAGGTGTATGGAACGAAAGTTGTTCGCAGCCCCCCAAAATGTCGGTACGGATGAGGTCAGATCCAAAATCGAAGGTCATTTAGCGGCCGAAATCGAGGTCGCCGTTTAATGAGGCACAGGGAGGTCGAGGCCGGTGATTATGGTAGTAGTAGTATTGTGATGATTGTGGTAGTAGTGATTGATGATGGTGATTATGGTAGTAGTAGTGGTGGTAGTACCCGGGCAACGCCGGGTACCCCTGCTAGTATATAATATTTTCTGTTGATGAAACTGACATCCCTCAATTGGGTATTGCTATGAACCATAATAGGATACACGCATTTTACTCTTTGAGTTTTCAAAGTTGTGATCATTAACATTTTCCTTTCAGTAATCTATTATGGTTCGTATTATTACACTCCATTCATCCATCCTCTGCCAGATGGCTCATGCAGACCCACTTGAGTTGGTCAGCTATTAGTTTAGATAATCTGATAGTAAATTGTAAGCATTAGTGGGAGTGCAGGCACTTTTGTCCTACATTTTCATGCGAAGGCATATTATATATTGCATGTATTTAATAAATAAAGTGCAGTGCCATGTATACTCACAAACCATTCTTCTTTCCTTTATCCTGGTAAATATAACGATCTACTGTTATTCAAATATAAACTTATACATTTAGTTATATAATTGTTGGGAATTTGACCAGAACCTTTCAAACATCCCCGGAAGGAACCAGCAAGGCAGATGCTTCCCGGGTGGTTGCAAATGAGCATTCCAAAACCCCGCCCACAATTACTTCCCCCCCCAACTCAAACCAGTAAAGGTAGATCGCCAAGACTCTTCAACTGGAAGCTCCTGGAAAGGAGACGAGCTTCCCCAACCACCTCACTCTCCTATTGGCTGGGGGATTGCACTCCAAATGATGATATCACAGAATGCCGGCTACTGCATTGGCCATGACGCTCGCCCAGGAGTCCACTCCATTGACTGGAACAAGGAGGTGGATATCCGAAACACGGAGACAGAGACACACAAAAGCATCACCCAGCTACCAATATCAAGATTCAGCTCGCCTAATCCTGGAAGCCCTATGATGGGCTGGAAGAGAAATTCTCGATCCTCCAGCCAGCTCCAACCATCCCTCCGCACACAGTCACTGTTCAGAAGGACCCTCCTCCCTCCCTCCCTCTGCGGCCCCAGCAAAAAAAAAACTCTCCTGAAGTACCTAAGGCATATTTGTGGCAGAGTGTTAAAAGTGGAGGAGAGCTCCAAACGAGGCCCTTCTAAAAAAGACGATTTGCTAACAGACACCCAAAATGGAAACCGACTACACTTGAGGCTCCCGCCACCACTGCTACCTGAATGCCCAGAACTACAGGAGCTGCATGCCCTAATTTAGAGCCACACCCAGGCGCCCAAGACTCCTATTTCAAAGAGCTAACAATTCACTGGGAGGCAGAGCTGTCAAAGCTGCCAAAGGAAAAAGCCAGACCAGTGACTGAAGTGCTCACCCCATACTACTGAGGCCACCCCTGATGATGCCCTGAGAAGTCCCGCTACTCGAGGAGCCTGCTGACGACGCCCCGAGTGTGCCCTGCTACTGAAACTGTGAAAGATGTGTAGCCGACAACGAGGTGCTTGCCGACTGAGTGACGAACTGCCGACCCGCCCTGGTCCTGGAAAACCAACCTCAACCCCTTTTGATTAGTTGTAATAGAAAAATATAGGACCGTTAGATGGTTGTTAGAGCTCTTAGAAGTGCTACTAGGAATAACCATTAATAAGGCCTTCTGCTGTTCCCATGAACACAGTTGAGCCATTGCTCAATTGATATAACTTGCTTCATCATTAGACTCCAGTTATATTACAGAGTATACAAATAGATAGTTAACTAGCTTACTGTTCCCATGAATATAAGCCCTTGCCGAGCCAGAACTTAGATACCTAGATAGCCAGAAAACTCGCTGTTCCCGAGAACTCAAGAAATCAAAGCTTGTCGTTAGTTACCCCCTAATTAGCCTCGTGCATGCGAAGCTTAGAATTGCTGAAATCATTATTTAAAGTTAGGAACCGTTGGGCCCTAAGTTCACGGTAACTAGGAGATTGCAACATCGAATGATAAGAGCCTAAATTTGCTGAAGACTAATTGTTAAGGTTAGGTCTGCCTCACAAGCGTCAGGCTCGACAATATTTCCAGTAACGTTGTTCGAAATATTAAACTACATTGAATTCTTGCAAAGTAATTACGAGAGTGCTGCCAGAAAGAACTAATTGCGTGCGTTGATAAGAAGAGTTCATTGTTGCCGTTTGATAAGATACGTTCACTGTTATTGATTGTTACGAAATCATTATTGCACTTGATACACTCGCTATATATGGTAAAGAGCTATTTCTTGCCTATGTTAAGGAGTTGATCATTGTCTATGTTGAAGAGATAAGCCTTGTATATGTATCATATCGTTAATCTTTGTTTATGTTGAAGAGTTTTTTGTTGTTGCTGTACCCCAGGCTGCCTGGCCGAACAGCCCCAAGGCCCCGAGCAAGACCAAGGCCATAACCGAGCGCCCTCTCAGAACCCTCCCTGCCTACCACAATAAAACCTGGGTGGCCGAAGCCACTCCATGGCGAGGAGCTGAGGAGGGTGCGGAAACGCCCGGGAAACCAAAGCCCCACCCAGGGTCCTGTGCCCCTCAGAAATTATGAAGAGAAAGTTGAGGGGCAAAGGAAAAATGTGACGCTTTGGCTTCCAATCTTGGTAAATTGGGAGGTCAATCCACTTGAGATTTAGAAAATATATAAGGAAAAGGAACAGTCAGAGTAAGCTATGGGTATGGCAGAGATCGCTCAGTTCTCACTCTGATAGATCAGCCCATCACCACATGACTAGAACCTAATCCTCTCAGCATCAGCTAGGAAAGACCCTAGAAAGCCGCCTTTGGCGGGGGGATAGCTCCCCTATTTCAACCCCTTTCGGGGTTGGGCACCCGCCCGAAGAGTTAATAATATTGGCTGTGATCTCGAGAGGTCCAGTTTATACGTATAACTTGAGAACTCTATATTGTATATTCTTATTGCGTAACTATCATTGTGTTTCGTGTGCCCATAATCTTATGTTAATAGACTATTGTATATCTACAGTATGTTATCATTTGTTTGTGTTATCCAGCTGAGTATGCAGTAGACCCATGCCTTAAAATAATTTCATAACAATAAGTATCCCTTACAGTACTGGCAACGTCTTCTTGTTTTTATTACAGCTGCATTTAGACGATTTGATAAAGCTTGGGAAGGATGTATGGTACGGTAGCTAAAAGGATTAATTGATATAGTCTGTACTCTTTTATTGGGGGCACATCCATCCTAAGCTGAATAAAATCATCTAATAGGTGCCAGACTATTATGCAAAGGATGTCACCGGTACTGATTGGGTTAAAGAAGCTTTTAAATGCATAAATCGAAGTGTAGGCCTACTTTTTCCAATAACAACAAAATATACTACTTGGGTTAAATAAATAAAAAGTGCAGTGTCACGTTTGATTACAACTCCTCCTTCTTTCATCCATCCTGGTAAACAAAAGGATCCAGTGCTATTCAATATGTAAATGAGGTTAATCCTGGGAGGTCATTGCTTCTGGTGGTGCGTCGTCTTGCAACACACACACACATACACACATACACACGCACTCACACCCACACCCACACCCACACCCACTACTGCCTCTCATTATATCTCTCATCCTCTCGCACATACATACTCATACACATACACACGCACTCACACCCACACCCACACGCACCACTGCCTCTCATTATATCTCTCATCCTCTCGCACATACATACACATACACACGCACTCACACACACCCATACCCACACCCACCACTGCCTCTCATTATATCTCTCATCCTCTCGCATATACATACACATACACACGCACTCACCCACACCCACCACTGCCTCTCATTATATCTCTCATCCTCTCGCACATACATACTCATACACATACACACGCACTCACACCCACACCCACACGAACCACTGCCTCTCATTATATCTCATCCTCTCGCACATACATACACATACACACGCACTCACACACACCCATACCCACACCCACCACTGCCTCTCATTATATCTCTCATCCTCTCGCATATACATACACATACACACGCACTCACACACACCCACACCCACCACTGCCTCTCATTATATCTCTCATCCTCTCGCACATACATACACATACACACACACACACCCACACCCACACCCACACACACCACTGCCTCTCATTATATCTCTCATCCTCTCGCACATACATACTCATACACATACAGTACACACCTGTATATTTATACTTACACTCACACTTATAATTTTGTTTTTCGTATGGAGGATTAGCTTGTGAAATTGGTTGAGGGAGAGAGACAAGTTTTGAGTAAACGGAGAGCAAGTAATAATAAATTGCCAGTAATTACTGGTAGACATCAATATTGATATAGAAGACAGGATATGTACAAAATGTAATGAGAATTATTGTGGTGGACGAATATCATTTGTAATATATTTGTCAAAATTATGATATTGCACAGCTAAGAAATATATATGTTCTCATTATTACATGCATAACCCAACACAGTATAAATATATACTGTCAATAAATAATACCAACTTAAACATTATGAAGAATCTGACACTTTTTCTAATAAGAACGTTTAAAATATATAGATATAGCAAGTCTTAGTACATTTAAATATAGTTTGTTTATGATGAAACAGTGTATGCAAATTTATTCAACAAAGCCATACTGTATAAGTGTAATATGTAAGGGGCTGTGCACAATACGTTTTGTAAAAGTCTGAGCAAATAAACTTAATAATAATTAACTCAAACACCCACACAAACACACAGATCCCCTCCACTGATCTGTACCCAAATCACACTCCTGGCTTAGGTGTGAAGACACTGCTTCGTCTCATTCCACACAACTCTGGGATTTGCTTTCATTACAGGACATTCTAGGAGTGCTTGCAGAGTAAATGTATCACACTTTGGAAGCTGATAGAACTTTGGAACTTTGGAAGTTGATCTTTCACTAAATTTTGCTTTTAGTGATTACACAAAATAATTATTGCCTCGCTTATTTAGCATACTTCTTCAATAATTTATTTCTATCCAATACCTAAACCATGAATATATATAACCTGATATTTGTGTTTGTTGTGTGAAGATTATGGTTGAATGAAGACCATGTGAGTTCAACTAATATAAGTGACCGTTTAAGTTTGTAATGGCACTACTCTAGTCAATATACTGTATAGATACAGTAGTACATAATACGATAGCATATTGTCATGGTTTACCGAGCAGGCATACCATGTCAGAATCTACTGCATAATATGCAACATACTACTGAAAGGATAATTAATGTCCACGGGTGTAATATCTGTTTAATACAATATTGAAGGCGGTCACCAACCCGCCCAGCAGTTGAATCCGGAAGAAAAAAAGGTGATACATATAAATAGAAGTCACTCGAAGTACTATTTTCAAATGTATCAATAGTATTTTGAAGAATATTCCAATTTACTGTATATGCCAACATGAACATAAGCATACGTATTTCATACATATATTTCAATATATATATATATATATATATATATATATATATATATATTTTTTTTAGGGGGGGGGGGGGGCATGAAATATAGCATATATAATTCATTAAATTAAGATGGTTAACAATAAATTGTGTTTATTTTTTATTTTAAGAACCGCAAAAGCCTCACTACGACGGGAGTTGTTATGGGAAGGGCATCATGAATGGAGAAGAATGATTATTCGAGATTGGACTACATAGGTCATTTTCCCATTAGCATATGACTCAACTTCAGGACTAATAGGATCTTGCTCATTCAAAGGTTAAGGACAAAATATGAAAGGAACCAGTTGCCATTAATTTCCAATTATGTAAGTTATTTTAGGAGTGGAGGTATGGAAATGGAGGTAAAACAGAGAGTGTGTGAAGGAAGGAAGGCTTTCGAAGCAATGGGAAGTATGTGGAAGGTGAGAAATATCGGAATGAAAGTAAAAAGTGCAATGTACCAATGAATTGGTGTGCCAACAGTGATGTATGGGGCTAAGACATGGGCTCTGAAAGAAAAAGGAGAGAAGAAAGCTGGATGTGATGGAGATGAACTGCTTGAGGAGTATGTGTCGAGTTACTCATAGAGACAGATTGAGGAATGAAGGGGTACGTAGAAGAGTGGGGCAGCAGGAACATTTGTCGGCCAGAGTGGACAGAAGGATGCTGAGCTGCTATGGTCATGTTGAACGTATGGAAGATGAAAGGCTTACAAATAGAATATGTGAGTAAATTACAAGGAGAAATAGAGGGGAAGGAAGACTCCCATTGAGATGGAGAGACTGTGTAAGACAAGCTTTGGATGATAGATTAATGACCATAGATCAGGCAAGGGAAGTGGTAATAAACAGAAATTAATGGAGAATGCTTGTGAATAGATGAGTGAACACTGGTCATTTGGGGGAAGGGGTCGGGCCCAAGTTGGACTAGATAATAGTCCATCAGGCACCTAGCCCGGGGAGCCGGTTTTTATGAAGGGTGCGCCTGGAAGTGTGGTAGGTGGGCTTGTGATTTCTGCTCCGCTGCATGTCTGCCTGCTGAGATCGGAATCTCTCCGGGTGGTCGGTGACCCTGGTGATCCCGTTCTCTAGGTCTTCTCCTGGGTGACCTAGATGTGTGTGAATTTGTGTTTTATTTGTTTGTGTTCATTGTTTTCTGTTATGTTGTCCCTATTCGGGCTCTGTCTTGAGTCCCCCCCCCAAAAAAAAAAATATATATATATATATATATATATAAAATAAATTGGGGATTGTGCCTGAGTATATACAGTACATACATATACATACATATTTTATGAATGCTAAATCAACTTGGAAATTTTGACAGAATAAATATAAACACCATATAAGGAGGAGCACTTTATTGACAACGTTTCGTAGATAGGGTTAGTGACCTGAAGAAGCTATCTGCTAAACAATGTCTATAAAGTGCTCTTCCTCATATGGTGTTTATATTCATTGTTTTATCAATTTACATTGAACAGTCATACTATAAGAACCATATGTCTCCTGCCTGATATTGTTAACATAGCACGACGTAACAAAAGCCAAAATGACAGAATTCCACTATGGTCAACCGAGGTTAGTCAAAATACTTCAAATATATTTGTTCATTTTACATTTGGAATCCCATCACGCCATCAGACAGTACACTAGGACCATACGGCTGGGAAAGTGTAGATAGCAGAGTAGGGGTGTTGTAGATAGAGGAAGCTGTTGGAATGGCATTGGTATGCGTGTTATTAGTCTGTATACGTCGTCCAGGTGTCCCCCGACTGGGTGCGAACATGATATACATGCTAGGACGTACTACCACACCCACTACATGTTCGCCTTGGCTGGAATCGAACCCAGTTCAAGCAGATTCACACTTACTTATAATAGCATTCCTAGAACTATATAATTATGTAACTGATATTTTCTTAGCATTAATGTAGAAGTTCCATGTGTTGACAGTGTAAATGCAGGTGTTAATTAATGTGTAGCTAAATATTTGAATACAATTTGTGCCGATTTAATTACTGCTAATCTGCTGACAAATGTTTGATTAATTCCTTTATTAATTTCACTAGCTTTTCAATACTTGTGAAGAATTGTTTGTTATAAAGGTGAATAATGTTTGTTGTCGTTTGAATAATTCGGGTTTCGTGCTGTGCTATGTAATCTACATGTCCTCGTATCTAGACCGGAAACCAATGTAATAAAATTAATCCAAGCCTGAGAAAGCGCGGAAGGCCTGAGCACCTTCCCTTTCCCCTTCCCTCCTCTCTCTTACTGCCTCTCCTTCTTCCTCCTCCTCTTCCTCTTCTCTTCCTTCTCTCCTCCCCTTATTTTACTCCACTCTCCCTCCTTCCCTCTCCTCACCCTCTTCCACTCCTTTCCCTTCTCTTCCTCTCCTTACACCCTACTCCTATCCCCCTCCTTCTTTCCTCAATCCCTCCTCTCCTTCTCCTTCCCTATTATCTCCCTCCTTCCCTCCCTTCTCTTCTCCTCTCCTCTTCCTTCCTCCCCCTCCTATCTTCCCTCCTCACCCTTTCGTATCTCCCTCCTCTCCCTTTCCTTCCCTCCTCTCCTCCTGCTCCTCTTCCTTCCCTCCTTACCCACCTTCCCTCCCCTCCTTCCTTTATCTCATCCTCCCTCCCTGATATCCTCCTCCTTCCTTCTTATACCTCACCTCTCCCTCTCCTTCCCTCCTTACTCTCCTCCACCCCTTCTCTTCCTTCCCTCCTCCTTGCCCTCCCCCTCCTCTTCCGCGTTCTTTCCACCTGCCCTCCCCATCCCCACTTCTCCTCCCCTCCCCCTCCCTGATATTAGCCTAATACCTGACATTCTTGACACTGGAGCCCCGGGACCACCACCAACACTAACATCACCTCCACTACCACCACCACCACCATCAACACGTCCACCACCACCACCATCAACACGTCCACCACCACCACCACCACCACCACCACCACCACTACCACCATCACCAACACTACCACCACCATCACCTCCACCACTACCATCACCAACACCACCACCACCACCATCACCACCACCAGGGCGGGGTGCCCAACCCTGAAAGGGCGGGTGCCCAACCCCGGAAGGAAGAGGGGAGCTATCCCCCCGCCAAAGGCGGCTTTCTAGGGCCTTTCCTAGCTGATGCTGAGAGGATTGGGTTCTAGTCATGTGGTGATGGGCTGGTCTATCAGAGTGAGAACTGAGCGATCTCTGCCATACCCATAGCTTACTCTGACTGTTCCTTTTACTTATATATCTTCTAGATCTCAAGTGACGGCGTCTTTTCCGTGGATTGACCTCCCTACTGCCAAGATTGGGAGCCAAAGCGTCACATTTTTCCCTTGCTCCTCAACTTTCCCTTCATAATTGCTGAGTGGCACAGGGCCTTGGGTGGGGCTTTGGTTTCCTGTGCGTTTCCGCATCCTCCTCAGCTCCCTGCCTTGGAGTGGCTTCGGTCACCCGGGCTTTGTTAGTGGTAAGCAGGAAGGGTTTTGTGGGGGCACTCGTTTATGGCCTTGGCCTTGCTCGAGACCTTGGGGCTGTTCGGCCAGACAGCCTGGGGAACAACAACATCAACAACAACAACAACACCACAACTACCACCACCATCACCACCACCACTACCACCATCACCACTACCACCATCACCACTACCACCATCACCACTAACACCACCACCACCTCCACCAACACCACAACTACCACCACCACCACCACCACTACCACCACCACCACCACCACCACTACCACCACCACCACCACCACCACCTTCACCACCACTACCACCACCACCACCACCACCACCTCCACCAACACCACACCACCACCACCACTACCACCTTCACCACCACCACCAGTACCACCTTCACCACCACCACCACCACCACCTTCACCACCACTACCACCACCACCACCACCACCACCACCATCATCACCATCACCACCACCACCACCACCACCACTACCACTATCACCATCACCACCACCACCATCACACCTCGAGAGACTTTAGCCTCCCTTGTCAATACTCGGTCCCCTCCACGACCCAGGGTTAAGGGGGGTCACCGTTTTTTTTGTATCTGTCTCTCCCTTTTCTCTATTTCCCTGGTTTGTATCCACTCGGCCCCATTCAGCCAACTGTTTTAAGACGTTTATCCCCATCCAGGTGTCGATTTCTTCTTGGCGAACGATAGCGAGCCAGCATTATATGGAGAAATCCGGCTTCGCCGGAGACATTTTTCTATCGAAAAATTTGCAAATTTAGCTTGCTGTCAAAACAATATATATATATATGCTGGCTCTCTACCGCTCGCCAGGAAAATATTGACACCTGGATGAGGGTAATCATCTTAAAATAGTACGCTGAATGGGGCCGAATGGATACAAGCCAAAGAGAGAGGGAGAGACAGAGAAAAAAGCGAGGTGGGCTCCCTTAAAGTCGGCCTGGCGTCATCTCGGCACCTACAGGGGTAAACTACACGATAACTACATAGAGTTACATACATACACAATCCCTGTAAATTGACTACTTGCGAGCTTCAGGCTATAAGGAAGTTGGAGCTGTTAACATAAATATTTAACAGAATTACCAGTTAGAATACAGTTGTAGTACATTTATAAATACATGAAACCTAATTCAACATATTTTCTATCCATCAGAAACCTACATTAGTATTGCATTTCTGTTTAACCCCTTCAGACTCGTATGACGCAGAGGTTGCCAGATTAGCAATAAGAAATAGCGTTCTCTCACTCTTATAATTACCTCTCCAAAATTAGTTTTCTGCCCACAGCTAACTCAAAGATAACTGCAGAGGTTGAAGTAACTAAACTAAAGGTTTCTAAATACCCCTGATGGTAACAAAGGCCTTAAAGTATCCCTAATCGGCTCAAAATTGCGTCATATATCGGAGAGGGTTAATGTCGATGTTTACGGCTTCAACTTCCTCACAGCCTGAAACTCGCAGGTGGTTAATTGGGCTGGCATCAGTAGGCACCACTGAGTAAATAAATGCGTTATTAAAACAAAAGCTATGAGACGTTCAGGAAAACATTATGGTGGGACTAAACCTTTATTATAAAACAAAACGTTATGTCATGGATATGAGTAGAACATTATGTAATAAAAGTAATTATTGTCGAAAATAGTTTGATTTAGAAGCCAGGAACACTAACAATGGAAACATACTAAGACAAGTCCTGATAGAAAACCCTCCAGCTTTAAGGGCAGATTTCCACTTGAGGGACTTTTTTCTTGACCCCTTTCTCCCTCATGTCTAGCCCATTGCTTTTGAGATTTAAGACGTTTGCCCCATTAGTTTGGTGATTTTTAAGATATTTCCGCCCCATTCTGTCAATTATAAGACCTTTCGTGCCATTTAGGTGTCGATTTTATACTGGCGAACGATAGCGAGCCTGTAATTTAAGAGTAATCGGCCTTCGGCCGGGACATTTTTCTACCGAAAAATTTACAAATTTATCTAGAAAGGGGGTGGAGGGGGTGAAATTTTCAGATTGCTGGAGGAGTAGGAAGCAAACTAGAAACCTCCCCTTAATTAAATACAAAGTAGGAGGAAAGGTGAAGACTAGAGAACCACCATATATAGAGCTAGAGAACACCTCGTAAATATTATAACCATTATCTAAAGCCGGTATATATCACACGAGCGCTATTTCCCTCCACATTTATCCTTAACACTGGTCTGGCAGCTTATGAAGTCAACATTTTTAGATTATTTTGGGGACCTAAATTCATCTACCATCAGTCTAGTTTCCGATACCAGTGCATAATACTCCAGAAATCTGGCCAGAAAAATGTTGATCGTCGAATGTTGACTATAAAAGCTCTCGTGTGATACCGGCTTAACCTTCAACCTTTGTCAACTATGGTTTATATTGACATACTTCCCTCCACCCATATTTTGCTCGCGAACCTTGTGATATTTTGGTGTATGTAGATGGCCTTGTAGTCTTGTTATATAAGACATTTAAGGGGGGTGACCTGCTTTTTGTTATTTCTGTCCTTTTCTCTCTTTCTCTGGCTTGTATCCATTCGGCCCCATTCAGCCAACTATTTTAAGACGTTTACCCCCATCTAGGTGTCGTTTTCTTCCTGGCGAGCGAAAGCGACCCAGCATTATATGAAGAAATCCGGCTTCGCCGGAGAAATTTTTCTAACGAAAAATCTACAAATTTAGCATGCTGTCTAACAAAAATAAAAAATATGCTGGCTCGCTACCGCTCACCAGTAAGAAATTGGGATAAACGTCTTAAAACAGTAGGCTGAATGGGGCCAAATGGATACAAGCCAGAGAAAGATAGAAAAGGTCAGAACAAATACAGGTCACCCCCCTTAAGTGGCCAAGAGTCGTTATAGTCTTATGCCTGACTCAAGAACCACACACAAACACCACACACACACACACACACACACACATAAATACATCGATTATCGTGGTATATTCCTATTATATTGCCGTATTATCAAAACTAACTTCCTAATTCTCTATTCTAATTCTCTATTCTAATTCTGTATCCTAATTCTCTATTCTAATTCTCTATTCTAATTCTCTATTTTATGTGATATACTCAGGCCTAATCCCCACTTTTTTTCCGTTTTTCATAATTCTCCCACCAATATAATTACAATGTATAGGCTAGGTAAATTAACCCCTTGCAGCTCTGATGCGTTTTAGCAGTTTATTGTGGTTACCATTAGACGATTTTATGCAGCTTAGGAAGGATCTGTGGGTATTAAAAGATATAAAGGCTATCTCAATCAACCCTTTGACTTCCATATACCCTTCCTAATCTGAATAAAATCGTCTAATAATTACCAGAAAACAGAAAAGAAATGCGTTTTGGATCTTGAAAGGGTTAACATATGACTGCATGTTGGTTCGGAGTATAGACAAGCAACATCACTGTAAACATTGACTAAGCTATCATATCATGGGTCTGTTTTACTCTTACTTTGTCGTTTATGGCGTCCTTAAGGGAGCCCACCTAGCTTTTTTTTTATCTTTCTCTCCCTCTCTCTTTTTCTTGTATCCATTCGGCCCCATTCAGCCTACTGTTTTAAGACGTTTACCACCATCCAGGTGTCAATATTTTCCTGGCGAGCGGCAGCGAGCCAGCATAAATATATTTTTGTTTTGATAGCAATCTAAACTTGTACATTTTTCGATAGAAAAATTTCTCCGGCGAAGCCGGATTTCTCCATACAATGCTGGCTCGCTATCGCTCGCCAGGAAGAAATCGACACCTGGATGGGGATAAACGTCTTAAAACAGTTGGCCGAATGGGGCCGAATGGATACAAGCCAGGGAAAGAGAGAAAAGAAGAGCAAGATAAAAGAAAAGCCGGTGACCCCCCCCCCCCTTAAGTATCTCAAACCTGGTCGATAGGAAAGTCACCATAAACCCTTTGAAGATATTATGACCTCATTTTGGCAGTTTACTCTGGCTTGATCGTGTACTCCGCTGTTAACCCCTTCTGTACCGGCGACGTCTTTTTACATTTATTGTGGCTACTACTTGACGATTGTATTGAGTTTTCAAAGAGTTCCAGCAATTAACAGGCTTCGAACTATCTCACTTAAGGGGAGGTTTTTAGTGTGTTTCCTAGACTTCCAGCAAGATTGAAATTACACCCCCTTGAGCCCCTTTCAAGATAAATTTGTACATTTTTCGGTAGAAAAATGTCCCGGCTGATGTCCGGTTCCTCTTAAATAACAGGCTCGCTATCGCTCGCCAGGATAAAATCGACACCTAAATGGCACGAAAGGTCTTAAAATTTACAGAAATGGGTCGAAAGTTCTTAAAATCGTCAAAATAAGGGGGCGAACGTCTTAAAATTAGAAAAGCAATCGGGCTAATCATGAGGGAGAAAGGAGTCAAGAAAAAAATCCCTCAAGTGGATATCTCCCCTTAACCCATTTTACTACCACAGCTCCTTCTTAAACTGCATAAAATCGTCTAAATGTAGCTGAAATCAAATGCAAAATACGTCACCGGTATAGAAGGGGTTAACTGTGTCGGTGGTGTAGTGGTTTAGATGCTTATGTTATGGGTGTGGTGTCCCGAGCTCGAATCCCGGGAGGACCATATGCTTTCATTAGTTTATTCAAGTACATTGGGGTTTGTAATGGATGATTGATGTTAAGAACGGGGTGTTACTTAGCTCATTAGACGGTTTTGTATAAGTTAGGAAGGATCTGTGGAAATTAAAAGGGTAAAGACACACACACACACACACACACACACACACACACACACACACACACACACACACACACACACTCACACACTCACACTCACCCATACACACGAACGCACGTACACATTGACACACCCACTCACACTCAATTACACACTCACACATACATAGGTAAACACATGCATTCACTAAAAATCTGAGGAAAACTTTATATAATATGGCTTCAATCTAAAATGAGAAATCCAGCAATTAATTTTCCTGTCCCAAATATTACCTGCTCTCTCTCTCTCTCTCTCTCTCTCTCTCTCTCTCTCTCTCTCTCTCTCTCTCTCTCTCTCTCTCTCTCTCATACCATATAATCGTATATAATTACACACTGTACACTAGCCAAAATATAAATGCAATAATACCACCATATTGAAGGGGTTAAGGGGAGACTGTCTTTTTTTTTTTTTTTTTTTTTGTCTATTAATTCATTTATTCCTGTTTCTTAGTTTCCTTGCTAGACATTCATCAAGCTTAGAAACACCCCCTAGACCCCCTTTCAAGTTAAATTTGTACATTTTTCGGTAGAAAAATGCTTCCTCCTAAAATTTTAGGCTCGCTATCGCTCGCCAGGAAAAAATCGACACCGAAAAGGCACGAAAGGCCTTAAAATGGGGTGAAAGGTATCAAAATCGCCAAACAAATGGGCCGAATGTCATAAAATCTGAAAACAAATGGGGCTAAAAACGAGGAAGAAGGGGGACCAGAAAAACGGCCTGTCTCCCCTTAAATGTGAAACAAGAAGAGTCCGAAAAGCACCAACCTCCGCCACGCCGGCAATTATCATCATCATCATAATTATGGGGGGTCACCTGCTTTTTTTCTTTCCTTTTATCTTTCTCTCTTTCTTTGGCTTGTATCCGTTCGGCCCCATCCAGCCTACTGTTTTAAGACGTTTATCCCCATTCAGGTGTCGATTTCTTCCTGGCGAGCGAAAGCGAGCCAGCATTATATGGAGAAATCCGGCTTCGCCGGAGAAATTTTTCGATCGAAAAATGTACAAATTTAGCCTGCTGTCAAAACCATTTAAAATAATATGCTGGCTCGCTACCGCTCGCCAGGGAAAAAACGACACCTGGATAGGAATAAACGTCTTAAAACAGTAGGCTAAATGGAGCCAAATAGATACAACCCAGAGAAAGAGGGAGAGAGAGAGAGAGAAAATAACTAGGTGGGTCCCCTTAAGGGCCTTTGTATCTTTTCATTACCCGTAGATTAAAGCAGTGAATTTTGTAAAAAAAAAAATCTATAATACTTTTAATTGAGTTTTGGAAAGAGAATAGAGGGTCATTAATTTTTTAATTGAATGTGAATCGCCTCCACAAGGGAACCGAATGAATCAATCAGTATCAAAACTCCACACATAACTAGCTCCTAAAATGACACCTTCCAATACGTATGCCGTGATGGTGTAATGGTTAGTGTTTAAAATTTGTTTGTGGTAACCCAGATTCGAATCCCGGTGAATGCTTACTTTCATTAATTTCTTTTGGGAGGTGCGTGGTGTTGGAGTGAAATTTTTAAACTAGATTTATAATAGACGAACAAACAGACAAAAAACAGATAAAGCTTCTGACGTGAATGTGTAACCTCCAACACTATAAGATCAAGGGTGTAAAGCTCTGTTCACACATGCACGAATTAACGTCCCGTCCGTCCCCGACCCCTTAATTCGCCGTGCCTAGGCGGCGTCCTTTTTGTGCATGCATAAAATGGTCCGTGTGGGTCGGGGCAACTGCCAGAAAACGTGTTATATCGAGACACCCACGGGACACACACGGACACACACGAGAGCATTCGTCGTCTAGATGCCGACTAACGGGATGAGAATGGCGGCAAAAAAACTTTGGAACGGCTCTAGTGGCCATCGTGGCCACATGGGGCCTCCAGATTGATGCCGTCCTTCCTATTTTCTTGGTCGGGGACAGACGTGACATTAATTCGTGCATGTGTGAACCGAGCTAAAGCTCGTTTCACACATACACGAATTAACGTCCCGTCCGGCCCCTACCTCTTAATTCGCCTGCAAATGGGCAAGGACGCCGGCAAAATCGCCTATGGTCAGTACAGGGACGTGTGGTGTCGCCAGCACACGGGACGCTGGGTGGGAGGCGGCGAACATTTTGTTCATGCATAAAATGGTCGGCGTGGGCCGGGACAACTGCCACAAAACGTGTCAGGCCGGGACATCCACGGGACACACACGGGAGCAGTCGGCGTCTAGACACCGACGAACGGGATGAGAATGGTGGCAAAAAACCGTTGGAAGGAGAGTCGGCGATGTGTCACCGTCGCGTCACGTGAGCTAGTGACACCGCAACTCCGTGTACCGACCATAGGCGATTTTGCCGGCGTCCTTGCTCGTTTGCAGGCGAATTAAGGGGTCAGGGACGGACGGGACGTTAATTCGTGGATGTGTGAACCGAGCAAAAGGGGTCGGGGACGGACGGGACGTTACTTCGTGCATGTGTACCCATGGGGCCTCCAGATTGATGCCGTCCTGCCTTTTTTTTTGGTCGTGGCCAGACGGGACGTTAATTCGTGCATGTGTGAACCGAGCTTTAATTTAAGAAGGCTACAGTATATACACAATGATCGGGCTTATTGATAGTGATTTACCCCTCTATCCTTAAGGCGTATCTATTGCCTAATTTTTCTCTTTTTTTATATATTTTTTAGTTTCCTTGCTAGACTTCCATCAAGCTTTAAAAAAAAAAAAAAAAAAAAAAAAAAAAAATTACCCTTCAAGATATATTTGTACATTTTTCGATAGAAAAATATCCCGGCCAAAGGCCGATTTCTCTTAAAATACAGGCTCGCTATCGCTCGCCAGGAAAAAAGCGACACCTAAATGACACGAAAAGTCTTACTATTGACAAAGAAATGGGGCTTAAAATCGCCAAACTAATGGGGCGAACATCTTAAAATCTCAAAACTAATGGGGCTAAACATGAGGGAAAAATCAGCCCATCTCCTCTTAAATGATTGGGCAGTGATTTACTTTTCTATCCTTTTGTTAGCTGCGTTTATTAGTACCAATATACGGTTGTTTAGGGTATATTGTTACGAGCTGTCTATAAACCCTTATTTGTTTACAGTTTAGGGTATATTGTTACGAGCTGTCTATAAACCCTTATTTGTTTACAGTTTAGGGTATATTGTTACGAGCTGTCTATAAACCCTTATTTGTTTACAGTTTAGGGTATATTGTTACGAGCTGTCTATAAACCCTTATTTGTTTACAGTTTAGGGTATATTGTTACGAGCTGTCTATAAACCCTTATTTGTTTACAGTTCAGGGTATATTGTTACGAGCTGTCTATAAACCCTTATTTGTTTACAGTTTAGGGTATATTGTTACGAGCTGTCTATAAACCCTTATTTGTTTACAGTTCAGGGTATATTGTTACGAGCTGTCTATAAAACCCTTATTTGTTTACAGTTTAGGGTATATTGTTACGAGCTGTCTATAAACCCTTATTTGTTTACAGTTCAGGGTATATTGTTACGAGCTGTCTATAAACCCTTATTTGTTTACAGTTTAGGGTATATTGTTACGAGCTGTCTATAAACCCTTATTTGTTTACAGTTCAGGGTATATTGTTACGAGCTGTCTATAAACCCTTATTTGTTTACAGTTTAGGGTATATTGTTACGAGCTGTCTATAAACCCTTATTTGTTTACAGTTTAGGGTATATTGTTACGAGCTGTCTATAAACCCTTATTTGTTTACAGTTCAGGGTATATTGTTACGAGCTGTCTATAAACCCAAAATTTGTTTACAGTTTAGGGTATATTGTTACGAGCTGTCTATAAACCCAAAATTTGTTTACAGTTTACGGTAGCGCTAATAAGTCATGTCTCTGCTGTTATTACCTTTGGCTCGCTCTGTGCTGAATTGATGTCTGTCAGATGTTGAATATGGTGAGTAGCTTTAGGAACATGTTTGTATATCTCACTCAACAGGAAGAAATCTTGTTTAGATATTGATGATAACAATTATTAATCAAAATATATTTGGTGCCGAAACATCACTCATTTGGCCGACTGTACAGGAAGGGATTAGGGTACACTCTCTAGCTAAAATAAGTACACATATATTTGAATCTGAATCGACTCCAATCGAGATACCACATTGCGAATATATACTTTCCTAATGGCTTCCGATATTAGTTTTAAGGGGAGGTATTTAGTTTGTTCCCTAGACTTCCATTAAACTTAAAATTACACCCCCTAGACCTCCTTTCAAGATAAATTTTTACATTTTTCAGTAGAAAAATGTCCCGGCCGAAGGCCGGTTCCTCTTAAATTACAGGCTCGCTATCGCTCGCCAGGAAAATATCGACATCTACATAGCACGAAAGATCTTAAAATTGACGAAAATGAGGCGAAAGTTCTTACAATCGCCAGACTAAAGGGGGCGAGTGTCTTAAAATCTAAAAAGCAATGGAGCTAAACATGAGAGAAAAAGGGGTCAAGAAAAATATCCCTCAAGTGGAAATCTCCCCTTAATCCCTTCTGTACCGGCGACGTCTTTTTAATTTGTTTAGCTGTGTTTAGATGACCTTGTGCAGATTAAAAAGGACGTCGTCGGTACTGAAAGGGTTAAATGGTTCAAATAATCAAATGGGTGTATAATTACTAAGGCTTACGAGTGTACGGTCGCGCTAATAAGTCATGTCCCAGCTGTCATTACGTTTGGCTCGCTCTGCGCTGTATTTATGGCTGTCAGATGTTGAATAGGGTGGGTAAGTGTAGGGACATGTTTGTATATTTTACCCAATATGAAGAAATGAAGCTTATAAATTGCCGATACCAATTATTGATCAAAACATACTTGGTGCCGAGACATCACTTATTAGCGCGCCTGTACAACCACCTGCAGTGAAAGGTTGTACAAATTATATATACTGAACAATTCCTAGACGCTGATTACATAGTTTGAAATAGTCCCTTTTACACACAGCTCGAATCAGTGTATTCTCTCATTCACTGTTATATAATTAAACTTATTGTAGTGTACTAGCAAATATAATCTATTAATTAAACTTATTGTAGTGTACTAGCAAATACAATCTATTAATTTTACTTAGAACAATAATCTCTACCACTGACATCTTTAAAAAAAAAAAGGAAAAAAAAAAAAAATATTTATACCATTTGAGGAGTCAGCCGGATAATGGGTGTGGGATTTTATAGCTCACTTGAACTAACCATTTTTTTGACTTGCAGAGGTTAGGTTCAAGATTTCTATCCTATTTTTTGCCTATAGGGGAGCCGATCGTACCTTAGTCCACAAGTTATTCAGACTTGATTCGCCCATATCTACCCTAATCTAATCATGATATTTATACACTAGGCTAACTTGAAGGGGGGGTGACCTGTTTTTGTTCTGTCCTTTTCTATCTTTCTCTGGCTTGTATCCATTTGGCCCCATTCAGCCTACTGTTTTAAGACATTTATCCCCATACAGGTGTCAATTTTTACTGGTGAGCGGTAGCGAGCCAGCATATTTTTTATTTTTGTTTGACAGCAGGCTAAATTTGTACATTTTTCGATAGAAAAATGTTCTCTGGCGAAGCCGGATTTCTTCATATAATGCTGGCTCGCTATCGCTCGCCAGGAAGAAATCGACACCTAGATGGGGATAAACGTCTTAAAATAGTTGGCTGAATGGGGCCGAATGGATACAAGCCAGAGAAAGAGAGAAAAGGAGAAAAATAAAAAAAAACAGGTCACCCCCCTTAAGCTATTCAAACAGATTTATATTTATCAACAGCATATATCCTAAAGGGTGTAGGGGTCTAGGAATCTTCCTCTCCTTGTAACATTTTCCTACGCATCGAGACAGAGAAAGGGGCGAGGGAACGCAAAAGTGGTCCCGGACCCTAAGAATTGGAACTCTTAAATGTAGTTTCTGTTCGGGTTCTGTCTTGAGTCGGCCACCCCCAGCAATGGGGTATGTGCCCAAGTATATACATACATACATATCCTAAACCCTAACCCAGCCATAACCTAACCTTACTTTTATCTAACCTAACATTAGTCGAACCCACATTCTTCAATCACAGTGCAGAATCGACACAGGCCTAATTATCTCGAACCTTTGCACGTATAAATAATATGTGTAATATGATAAAGTGAGATTGAAAGAAGGGTGATGTTAAAGAGCGAACGAGAGAGCTTCCTTTCCTTCGCCTGTTCCTCTCTGATACCAAGTTGAAATATTGGCCCGTGTGTGTGTGTGTGTGTACAGGGGTGTGTGTGTGTGTGTGTGTGTGCAAGCTTGTGTGTATTAACTGACAGTATGGACTTCCGGTGTGTGTGTGCGTGCGCGTGCGTAAGTGTTTCTGTGTGTGTGTGTACGTACGCAAACTTGTGTGTATTAACTGACATTATGAACTTCCGGTGTGTGTGTGTGTGTGTGTGTGTATTAACTGACATTATGGACTTCCGGTGTGTGTGTGTGTGTGTTTGTGAGTCGTTGGGTGTTTGTGTGTGTGTGTGTGTGTTTGCAAGCAAGCTTGTGTGCATTTACTGACATGAAATTCCGGTGCGTGTGTATGTATGTGTGTGTGGGTTTTTTTTCCATCTCTCAACGTCGGGACTGTAGGCTGTTCAGTAGCCTGTAACTCTTGTGAGGCCCCGATATTATCGATTACAGCTTTGAGATGTTGGGTGCTACGTATGTCGCTCTAGGTGATCACAGTAGAGCTTCAAGGCGTTGGTTGCTTTCTTTCTGCCACACCTTATTTATACACGTCACATGATTGGAGTGTGTGTGTGTGTGTGTGTGTGTGTGTGTGTGTGTGTGTGTGTGTGTGTGTGTGTGTGTGTGTGTGTGTAAGTGTGTGTGTAGGTTTGCAAGCTTATGAGCATTTGCTGACATTATGAACTTTAGTTGTGTGTGTGTGTACTGTTAACGCAAGCTTGTGTGCATTTAATGACATGACATTATGGATTTCTGGAGCATGCGTGTGGAGCATGCGTGTGTGTGTGTGTGTGTGTGTGTGTAAGTGTGTGTGTGTGTGTGTGTATATATATGTGTGTGTGTGTGTGTATTATTATATGTGTGTAAGTGTGTGTGTGTGTGTGTGTGCAAAGATAGCTGGCGTAATATGAAAAAAAAAGAGGTTGTCATAATTATACTGAATGGGTTAATGTGATTATGCAAGGTGTCATTCTATCAAAGGGGTTCATTTCAATAATCAAAAGGTTTCTTCTTTACATCACTATACTCGGTTTCATTTCACCTGACGGCAAATTGAATCCCTTAGCAACTGATTTCTGGATAACTATTAGAAACTGGTATATGTCTCTGCTTCACATTAATTAAGGGGAGATTTCCACTAGAGAGATTTTTTTCTGGACCCCTTTCTATCTCGTGTTTAGTCCTATTGCTTTTGATATTTTAAGATGTTCGCCCCATTAGTTTGGTGATTTTAAGAACTTTTGCCCCATTTCTTTCAATTTTAAGACCTTTCGTGCCAGTTAGGTGTCGATTTTATCCTGGCGAGCGATAGCAAGCCTGTAATTTAAGAGGAACCGGCCTTTGGCCGGGACATTTTTCTACCGAAAAATGTACAAATTTATCTTGAAAGTGGGTCTAGGGGGTGTAATTTTAAGCTTGATGGAATTCTAGGGAACGAACTAAAAACTTTCCCTTAATGCCAAGTTTTCCTAATTAACAACATATTCCGTTACACAATCTGCATAATAGGGGAGTAATCAAGCTGAAGATATGGCAATTTACCGCCAGCTGGAAACAAACAGAGTATAGTATTATTCCGAAATGTTAACTTCGATTCATCGACCCTTATTCCCTTGAGAATTCAAGACGCATTTTTAGAATGTATTATGATTATCAATAGACGATATTATGCAATTTAGGAAGGATATCTAGAAATCAATGGGGTAAATACTATCTCAATTAACTCTTTAGCTCCCGCAAGTTCACCCTTAGCTGAATAAAATCGTCTAATGATAGCCAGAATCAACTGTCAAAACGCGTCATGATCCTCAGAGGGTTAACCCCGTAAGGATTAGGACGCAATTTGACCATTTATTTTGGCTATCATTAGACGATTGTATGCAGTTTAGGAAGGCCTTCGAGGATTCTAAGGGGTCACAAACCAACTCATTTATGCCTCCGACTCAACAGATCCTTCCTCAGCCGAATAAAAACGTCTAATGATAGCCAAAATAAGCTCCTAAAATGCTTCATAATCCTCAGAGGGTTAATTAAGAGTGTTCGCGTCTCATAATGATTGGGAGCTTCGTAATACAGCGTACATTAATTGTAGATGTATTTGTATTTGTACATGTATTACCGTGGTGATATAGTCTACCCAATTAAGGGGGCCCACCTAGCATTTTTTCTCTTTTTATCCCTCTCTCTTTGGCTTTTATCCATTCGGCCATTCAGCCTACTATTTTAAGACGTTTGCCCCCATCCAGGTGTCAACATTTTGCTGGTGAGCGGTAGCTAGCCAGCATATATATATTTTTGTTTTGAGAGCAAACTATATTTGTACATTTTTCGATAGAAAAATTTCTCCGGCGAAGCCGGATTTCTCCATACAATGCTGGCTCGCTATCGTTCGCCAGGAAGATATCGACACCTGAATGGGGATAAACGTATTAAAACAGTTGGCTGAATGGGGCCGAATGGATACAAGCCAGAGAAAGAGAGAAAAGGAGATACAGAGAAAAAAAAGCAGGTGACCCCCCCCCCCCCTTTAAGGCACCACATACTCTATACTCCCTATGATGCTTAACCTTGTACAGCTACTGACAAATGTGCGTAAGTTGTTGCCATTTCCTTCATGCAAATATATCCATCTAGAATGATGTTCAGATGAAAACAGCTATATATAAATACATACTACAATATGTAATTATCAATATATAGCTAATTTCATCTGAATATCAATCTAAATACCATATATATATTTTTTAATAAAGAACATCGCATGAGCTCACGAACATTTGTCATTATTATTATTATTATTATTATTATATAATAATAATAAATAATAATAATAATAATAATAATAATAATAAATAATAATAATAATAATAATAATAATGAAACCATTAATAAAGATACCTGCAGATAGGTAACATTGAAAGAAAATTGAGGATCAATATTGATTTATATACATGAAATAATAGCTTAGAGGAAACTCGTATAAAGCTAAAGCTTTATCCAATGAACAATATAGTTAATACAATATATAAGGCACACCTGTATAATTCAGCAGGTGTGATGATCAAAGGAATAACTTAGAGAGAGAGAGGGGGAGGGGGGGGGGGGGGGGGGGGTGCGTGTCATATAGCTAAACGAGTATTTCGTTTAACTTATGTAAACCATAAGAATATGTAGAAAGAAGAAACACATCCAATTCATTTAAACTCCATACACATATTGGTGTAATTTTTTTGGATAAAAACAGACATATAATAATTGGATATATAAACTGTTGTGGATTTAAAGTTGGTGGAACATTACTCTGCGGAAGAGAGATTGATTTTTATTTTTATTTTGCCCCGAGGGGCGATTTTATTGAGCAGCGCCCCCCATCCTGTGAGGGGACAACCACTAGTAAGGCGATACATACTGCGGAAGAGAGAGAGAGAGAGAGAGAGGGAGAGGTGATGGTGGTGGTAGTAGTAGGTGGAGTAGGTGACATGTAGGGTCTATGACAGGGTAATGCAGAGAAGAGGTTGGGTGCAATTGAAGTACCTATATCATCAGCGTACCCAACATAGAGGGTTCCTTGATGCCCGTCATTGGCCGCCATCTTGTTTCCCTTACCTTCAACCCCCTATCATTTTATTCTGGAAAATATGCGATGATATTCAGCTTTGAAATGACATCTAAAAATAAATAGGTTACAAAAATGTGTTGCATACCTTCTCGGCTGCCCCATATCCTCTTAAACTAACTTGTCTAATGAAAGACAAGTTAATTTGAAAATGCACCATTGTACTGATAGGGTTAATGGTTCGGTGTAGTGAGAGGAATAAGAAAGATGTAGATTGATGAATGGTGATACAATAGTAGGCATGTATTGGATTGTACAAAATGTTTTATGGGATAAAGTCGAACTGAGAATCAAAATGGCGGCCATATATCAAGTTGCTTATGCACTGTTTATCAAGGTATCCTAAGTATAATGGACGGCAAGGGAAGGTAGGGAATATCGATTAACTCCATCGATTGATAAATCAGCCCTTCTTCTTCTCTCAATATTCTTGGTGTTTGTTTTTTCTCCTGACCTTTCTTGGACAAAACATATTAGAACACTTGCTAAAATAACTTCCCACAAGTTAGTAGTGCTCAACCGTCTCCGTGGGTTCCACACCCCTGCACAGATTGTTGCCCTGTACAGGGGCGCTGTGCCCCCATGTATCGAGTCTTGTTCGCATGTGTGGGGAGGTTCCACCCATATCGCACCTCTCGAAAGGGTAGAGTTAAAAGTATTTTGTCTCATCAACTCACTTCCTATTGCTGATTCCCTACAATCTCTCTTTACACGCCACACTGTTGCATCTTCTCACTCTTCTACCGCTATTACAAAACCAACTATCCGAAACCAACTATCCCGACTCATGAAAGAATTCTCCCCTTAAATTTCAACTATGATAGTTTTTTTCTTCCAAATAGTAATATATTTGATGAACTGGTTTACGTGCAAAGCTTAGATCCCACAAAGTTTGAAATCGTCAATTGTGTACCAATATACCGTACTTGTAAAAGAGATAAAAGAGATGTAAGTCTCAATATGTCGGCAAAACAACTCGGCAACTCCGGGCTCGTATCAGTGAAAACTTAAATCGTTCCTTCAAAACAGGCCAAATGCTTAAAACAAACATTTGTTTCGGCTATTAGAGATCACTCACATGCTCTCGACCACCCGATGAGTTATAGATATATTAAGTGGAGGAAAATGTTGAAAAGAGAAAGAGAAGAGAAGAAGAGGGGAGGACGGGAAGGCTAAGGACAGAAGAGGGGAGGAAGAGAACAATAAGGGAAGAAGAGGTGAGGACGAGAAAGAGAAGGGGAGAAGAGGGAAGGATGGGAAAGATAAGGACAGAAGAGGGGAGGAAGAGAACAATAAGGGAAGAAGAGGTGAGGACGAGAAAGAGAAGGGGAGAAGAGGGAAGGATGGGAAAGATAAGGACAGAAGAGGGGAGGAAGAGAACAATAAAGGAAGAAGAGGGGAGGACGAGAAAGAGAAGGGAAGAAGAGGGGAGGACGAGAAAGAGAAGGGAAGAAGAGGGAAGGACGGGAAGGATAAGGACAGAAGAGGGGAGGAAGAGAACAATAAGGGAAGAAGAGGTGAGGACGAGAAAGAGAAGGAAAGAAGAGGGGAGGACTACAAAGAGAAGGGAAGAAGAGGGGAGGACTAGAAAGAGAAGGGAAGAAGAGGTGAGGACGAGAAAGTGAAGGAAAGAAGAGGGGAGGACTACAAAGAGAAGGGAAGAAGAGGGGAGGACTAGAAAGAGAAGGGAAGAAGAGGGGAGGAAGAGAAAGTGAAGGAAAGAAGAGGGGAGGACTACAAAGAGAAGGGAAGAAGAGGGGAGGACTAGAAAGAGAAGGGAAGAAGAGGGGAGGAAGAGAAAGTGAAGGGAAGAAGAGGGGAGGACGAGAACGAGTAGGGAAGAAGAGGGAAGGAAGAGAAAGAGAAGGAAAGAAGAGGGGAGGACGAGAACGAGTAGGGAAGAAGAGGGAAGGAAGAGAAAGAGAATGGAAGAAGAGGGAAGGACGAGAACGAGAAGGGAAGAAGAGGGGAGGATGATAAAGAAGCAAAAGCAAGAAGGTGAGTGGAGATGAAAAATAAACAAAGGACGGTAAAAGAAAGTAAGACAACGACCAAGAAGAAGAAGAAGAAGGGGGTGGTGATCAGAGAGGAAAGAAGAGGGTGACACGATCAGAAAACAAAATAATAGTCTCGAGGAATAGGCGTTGTTAATTAAGGGGGGATTTCCACTTGAGGGACTTTTTTCTTGACCCCTTTCTCCCTCATGTCTAGCCCTATTGCTTTTGAGATTTTAAGACGCTTGCCCCATTAGTTTGGCGATTTTAAGAACCCTCGCCCCATTTCTGTCAATTTTAAGACCATTCGTGCCATTTAGGTGTCGATTTTTTCCTGGCGAGCGATAGCGAGCCTGTAATTTAAGGGGAATCGGCCTTCGGCCGGGACATTTTTCTACCGAAAAATGTACAAATTTATCTTGAAAGGGGGTCAAGGGGGAGTAATTTTAAGGTTGATGGAAGTCTAGGGAATCAACTAAAAACCTCCCCTTAAAACAAATTGGCAGAAGGAAATAATATCACTCCGAGGGGGACAGGATTATAAGGGAGAGCACAACAGGTGGTAGGTTTGTAAAGGTAAGAGGAATAAATACAATTTGCAGTTCCGTGAATATTTGAATGGACAAATTATATCCACATGCCGGAAAAATGGTTTTAGTGTTAAGACACGGCAGTTACGATTCTCTCTGGACTCCTCTTCAGGTACGGGGAGAGAGAGAGTCGAAACTGTCTTGTCCATACAATATTTGTTTGTTTTTGCCATGTAGGAATAATTTCTCCGTATGTATGTATGTATGTATGTATGTATGTAATCATGTATGTATGTATGTATGTATGAAATCATGTATGTATGTCTGTATGTACTCAGGCACATACCCAAGAGCTGGGTGTGATCGACTCGAGACAGAGCCCGAACTGAAACAACATTTAAAGTTCCAAGTCTTAGGGTCCGAGACCACTTTCGCGTTCCCTCGCCCCTTTCTTTGCCTCGTCTAGTAGGTGAATTTTACAAAGAGAGGAGGATTCCTTGCTCCCTGCCCCCGGAAGGAAAAGTAGGACAGTACAAGAGACAGACAGAAACGGCTAAGGTTTGGTAGAGAATCCCAAGCCTCAGTCTGGATAGGACCAGCCCTCACCTCTATTTCTCCGTAAGGGCAAACATTCAGGAGAAAGAAAAGAAACCACATGAAAACAAATCAATCTGAAGTCAAATTAAATCATACATAAACAGAAAATGCAAGTATACCGATGTTATTAAGGGGAGGTTTCTACTTTGTTCCCTAGACTTCCATCAAGCTTTAAATTACACCCCCTTGACCCCCTTTCAAGATAAATTTGTAAATTTTTCGGTAGAAAAATGTCCCGGCCGAAGGCCGATTCCTCTTAAATTGCAGGCTCGCTATCGCTCGCCAGGAATAAATAGACACCTAAATGGGACGAAAGGTCTTAAAAGTGACATAAATTGGGTGAAAGTTCTTAAAATCGCCAAACTAATGGGGCGAACGTCTTAAAATCGCAAAAGCAATGGGGCTAAACATGAGGGAGAAGGGGGTAAAGAAAAAAATCCCTTAAGTGGAAATCTCCCCTTAAGAGTAATAAAAGGTAGAAAAGGTAGAAAACAGGTAGGAGAGATGTAAATAAAAGGTAGAAAACAGGTAGGAGAGATATAAATAAAAGGTAGAAAATGTAGAAAACAGGTAGGAGAGATATAAATAAAAGGTAGAAAACAGGTAGGCGAGATATAAATAAAAGGTAGAAAACAGGTAGGAGAGATATAAATAAAAGGTAGAAAATGTAGAAAACAGGTAGGAGAGATATAAATAAAAGGTAGAAAACAGGTAGGAGAGATATAAATAAAAGGTAGAAAACAGGTAGGAGAGATATAAATAAAAGGTAGAAAAGGTAGAAAACAGGTAGGAGAGATATAAATAAAAGGTAGAAAACAGGTGGGAGAGATATAAATAAAAGGTAGAAAAGGTAGAAAACAGGTGGGAGAGATATAAATAAAAGGTAGAAAACAGGTAGGAGATATATAAATAAAAGGTAGAAAGGTAGAAAAGGTAGAAAACAGGTAGGAGAGATATAAATAAAAGGTAGAAAAGGTAGAAAATAGGTGGGAGAGATATAAATACAAGGAGGAAGGTGGTGTTGCGAGAGGGGGAGGGCAGAAGAGGTGTTTGGCGGTGTAAGGGGAATTATTGAGGGTAACCATGCAAGGGGAGGGGGAGGGGATGGCCAGGGATAGGAGGAGATTAGCAAAGGTCAATTACGTGGGATTAAAGAGGGGGTCACACTAGCCATTTGAGCGAAGGGTGTGTTTATCATTATACATATCATGGTATTGCGTATTTATTCATGTTTAATTTTGACTTTGTACCTGTATAGAATCCAATAACGCATTGTTATGGATAATATTAGACTAGTCATTCGGTATAAAGGGGCTGTGAAAGTTAAATGTATAATATATGCAAATGTTTCCTCTTTGCTTAATAGAGCTCTTTTCTAAACTGTTTGGTGTTAGTTAGAATAATATGCACAAAGACTCCATGTTACGAAGATATATATATATATATCCTAAAAATAGTCAACTCCTGGTGACCGAGGGCGGGTAGTGCTAGGCTACACGTATTGTCCAAACACAATAAAGCTTCCGGCTAGCGGGTTTACAGCAAGATTTTTTTTTTTTTTTTTTTTTTTTTCTAACCCGTTCTTTCAGCTTGGAAAATTGATTGGTCTGTGAGTTTAGCTAATTGATCTGCAGTCTAGCTGGCAATACATATTAATATTAATAAATGACGGACACAAATCCTTCATAAACGTATGCCCAAGGTGTTTGTGTTATATGGTAAGACTTTATTCCCGATTATGCTAATAGTAATAATGCAATAGAGATCTACAGTATATGTTGCCAAGTTTAAGGGGAGGTATTTAGTTTGTTCCCTAGACCTCCATCAAGCTTAAAATTACACCCCCTTGAGTCCCTTTCAAGATAAATTTGTAAATTTTTCGGTAGAAAAATTTCCCGGCCGAAGGCCGGTTCCTCTTAAATTACAGGCTCTCTATCGCTCGCCAGGATAAAATCGACACCTGAATTGCACGAAAGGTCTTAATATGGGGTGAAAGTTCTTAAAATCGCTAAACTAATGGGGCAAACATTTTATAATATCAAAAGGAATGGGGATAAACATGAGGGAGAAAGGGGTCAAGAAAAAAATCCCTCAAGTGGAGACCTCCCCTTAACCCGTACAGTACCGGTGACTTCCTTTTAGTTCGAGTCTGGCTACTAGTAAACGTTTTAGTCTGGCTACTAGTAAACGTTTTAGTCTGGCTACTAGTAAACGTTTTAGTCTGGCTACTAGTAAACGTTTTAGTCTGGCTACTAGTAAACGTTTTAGTCTGGCTACTAGTAAACGTTTTAGTCTGGCTACTAGTAAACGTTTTAGTCTGGCTACTAGTAAACGTTTTAGTCTGGCTACTAGTAAACGTTTTAGTCTGGCTACTAGTAAACGTTTTAGTCTGGCTACTAGTAAACGTTTTAGTCTGGCTACTAGTAAACGTTTTAGTCTGGCTACTAGTAAACGTTTTAGTCTGGCTACTAGTAAACGTTTTAGTCTGGCTACTAGTAAACGTTTTAGTCTGGCTACTAGTAAACGTTTTAGTCTGGCTACTAGTAAACGTTTTAGTCTGGCTACTAGTAAATGTTTTAGTCTGGCTACTAGTAAACGTTTTAGTCTGGCTACTAGTAAACGTTTGTTGTTCAGTTATAAATGGGCCTCCAACAATTTACAGGCTTCGAACTATCTTGCTTAATATAACCATTTTTACAACCAAAGATCCCTCTTAAGCTGCACACAATCGTCTAAATAGAGCTAGCATATGATAGAAATGACGTCGCCGGTACAGAAGGGGTTAACACTGTTGGACAATACCCTGGTATAGCTCCTCCTGGTTCGTTTTGCTGGTCCCCCTTCTCCCTCATGTTTAGCCCCATTAGTTTTCAAATTATAAGAAGTTAGGCCTATTAGTTTGGCGATTTTAAGATCTTTCACCCCATTTCTTTGTCAATATTAAGACCTTTTGTTCCATTTAAGTGTCAATTATTTCCTGGCGAGCGATAGCCACCCTATATCTTAGGAGAAATCGGCCTTCAGCCGGAACGGTTTTTTTTTGTTTTGTTTTCAGTTTGATGGGTGTTTAGGTAGGAAACTAAATTAATAATTAAATATATACAGAAATACATAAACAGACCAATGAATAACATATACCCCTTTAACCCCTTCCTTTTACTATATTCTGGCTACTACTACACGATTTTATTCAGTTTAAATAGGGTCTCCAGCAATTAACAGGCATTGAACTATCTATTTTAACCCTTTTTGCTATAACAGATCCTTCTTAAACTGTACAAAATCGTCTAAATCCAGCTAAATCAAAGCTATAAAGACGTCTCCGGTATAGAAGGGGTTAGTGAGGGGATTGTGTATGGTAAGATGTAGGAGCGGAGACTGTGGGCTGAGAGAGAGAGAGAGAGAGAGAGAGAGAGAGAGAGAGAGAGAGAGAGAGAGAGAGAGAGAGAGAGAGAGAGAGAGAGAGAGAGAGAGAGAGAGAGAGAGAGAGAGAGAGAGAGAGAGAAGGGGTGAAAGAGAGAGAGAGAGAGAGAGAGAGAGAGGAGAGAGAGAGAGAGAGAGAGAGAGAGAGAGAGAGAGAGAGAGAGGAGAGAGAGAGAGAGAGAGAGAGAGAGAAGAGAGAGAGAGAGAGAGAGAGAGAGAGAGAGAGAGAGAGAGAGAGAGAGAGAGAGAGAGAGAGAGAGAGAGAGAGAGATAGGGGGGGGGGGGGGGGGGGGGGGGGGGGGGGGGAAGAGAGAGAGAGAGACTGCCAGTAAAAGATGAGAGGAGAGAGAGAGAGGAGAGAGAGAGAGAGAGAGAGCCACACATACGATTCTAGAGAGAGAAAAGAGGACCAGTAAAAGAGAGAGAGAGAGAGAGAGAGATGGGTGGGGTGAGTAAGAGAGAGTTTGTATGTTTTTTATTGGTTTTTGTTTTTTCTATGCGAGTGAGGGAGAGAAAAGGCAGCACTGCCTGTAGTGAGTGCCTCCCTCAATGTGTGAGACTGAGAGCGAGTTTGAGTGTGTTATAATATATATAAGAAAATTATTAGCGGTATTCAGTATATATATATATATATATATATATATACATATATATATATAATATCTATATATATATATATATATATATATATATATATATATATATATAGAGAGAGAGAGAGAGAGATAAGAGATAGATAGATAATATATAGATAGATAGTGAGTGAGTAAGTGAGAAAGAGGGAGAGAACAGATGAATTCGAGTCCAATTAACGATAAGGCTAAAAGTGACGAGGAGAGAGAGAGAGAGAGAGCGAGAGCGAGCGAGTGAGTGAGTGAGTGTGAGTGAGTGAGTATATTTGTAGAGAGTAGATCGTGAGTAAGAAGCAGAGAAGGTATCCAAAAAGCAAAATTCACCAAAAAGAAGGAAGTAAATCCAACGCAACCATTAAAGGAGCCCACCTCGCTTGTTTTATCTTTCTCTCCCTCTCTCTTTGGCTTGTATCCATTCGGCCCCTTTCAGCCAACTGTTTTAAGACGTTTACCCCCATCCAGGTGTCAATATTTTCCTGGCGAGCGGTAGCGAGCCAGCATAGATATATTTTTGTTTTGACAGCAAGCTAAGTTTGTAAATTTTTCGATAGACAAATTTCTCCGGCGAAGCCGGATGTCTCCATACAATGCTGGCTCGCTAATCGCTTGCCAGGAAAAAAATCGACACCTGGATGGGTATAAACGTCCTTAAAACAGTTGGCTGTTTGGGGGCCGAATGGATACAAGCCAAAGAGAGAGGGAGAGAAAGATAAACAAAAAAGCGAGGTGGGTTCCCTTAAAGAATAGTGTATAAGAAAGCGAATTAGAGGTCATTCAACGATAAGAGCCCGAGATAAAACCAGTGGAAGGTCATTATAGTAATGGAAAGAGAGAGAGAGAGAGAGAGAGAGAGAGAGAGAGAGAGAGAGAGAGAGAGAGAGAGAGAGAGAGAGAGAGAGAGAGAGAGAGAGAGAGAGCCGTCTATAGGTTTACGACTCCAAGACACATAATATAGAAAGTTGGGAATTTACTAAAGTTTTCTGTCTCTCATCTCGCTATGGGGTTTGCTCGTAAATTATGGAAGTTGTGAACAATTTGGTTCATATTTTACTACGTGGGTATATGAGTTTGTGAAGTTGTTAATATATAAATATTTTCTTCTTCAAAAGGTTAATTTATCCATAACTGCAACCAATATCCTTTATATGGGATTTGTTGATAATTAATGGAATTTGTGAACAAGAAATGTTGCGTATTCGGTATTATATTTCGTGAGTTAAATTATGTGTTAGTTTGTGTATATGTTTAATATCTATAAGTATTTCATTAACGGCTGAATTTACTTATTATGGAATAATTACTATTGCTGTGGTGTATGCTTGTTCGGGTGACCACGGGATTGGGCCCATACGGGATTGGGCCCACTTTTTTTTTTTTTTTTTTTTTCTATATTCCAACTTACTTCCTCTCGGGCATAGGCTGAGAGCCTTAACATTCACCGCTTTACAATGAACAGTGAAGCCCGTGAGGTCTTGTTCCAGTCTAGGGAGTGAGACATGTGAAGCACGTAGAGCACAACGAGCACCTGCCATCTTGCCTTCACATGAGGCACGGTGCTCACTCATGGCCCGAAACGACCCCATCCCTGAAGCCATCTCGTTCCCGTGCTTCACTGTCTCACCCACTACACTCGGACTCTCACACTTACACACACACAACGCCACCTGTTGAGCAGATAACTCACCAGGCATTGCACCCCTATAGCATATTTTGAATATGGGAATATTCATACAGTGCTATTTAATCAGGGAACAATGAGGGTATTTTATTGACGTCTCGGTGGGCTTTGTGGTAATGCACTGATACTAGGTACAGCACAAATTCCATCCCAATAATATCTTCCCATTGATACATCGGGATTTGAACCCGGGACCTTTGGATTACCAGGCCAGTGGCAAGACCACTCCACCACACCTCCCCGAGGTTAGGTTAGATCTTAGGTTAGATTAGGTTAAGTTAGGTTAGGTTAGGTTAGGTTCCAATCCCGTGGGCCGAATCCCGTATGGGCCCAATTCCGTATAAAATTCCGTAAAAGAAAAACAAAAAAATAGAAGGAAACATGCTTAAAAAAAAAAAAAAAAAAAAAAAAAAAAATCCGTATATTCCGTATGGACCCAATCACTATGGAACGGCTTGTTCGATATTGATCTTTGGAAGACGTTGTATGTTGTTCTCTCTTGAACATAATAATATGTGTATGTATTTGTTATTTCGTTTATGTACTTATGTTTTGTTTTGATTATGTGTCGGGGGGGGGGGGGGGAGGCCTTTGATAACATTCGTGTTATTTTTTCTGCATTGTGTTTTAAGTACTAGTGCACAACAGTAGGTTTTATTTTTGTGTCAGGAATAATGTAATGTTTTGCTTTCTAATGCTGTTTAGTTTATTCATCTTTGGATTTTCTAAAGTAATTTATGTTAACAAACTTTATTGTTGGTGAATTAAACATTTACATATTTTATGATAGTTTAGTTACTTAATTTGTCATTATTGAAGTTACATTTTATCTTTTGTAATATTAAGTGTTATTGTATAAAAATTGCATAATACGTGTTGAACAAGTCATAGAGTTTTCTTTAGAAGTCATACTAAAATAGTATACTATTTGTTAATGTAAATACACAATTGTTAACATAGTGAATTACAGACATATTGTATTTTTCTGTGAATATTATTTTGGAATTGTCAGATAAAAGTTTGTGTCATGTGTGTTTTCTTTTATAGAGAATGGTTGAACGAGTATTTATGTTTTACATTGCGCTTTTCATTTCGTTTATTTTATAAAGTTTGCATCGTGAAATTTGGCTACCCCTTCGGGGATCACGGCGTCCGGCAATAGATAGATAGATAGTATTGTCATAAATATTTAATATTAAGTTGGCTGTGTCATATACTGTAACTAAGTGAATAATGTAATTTGCGAGAAAACCCGACGAAGGCATTATATATATATCTCCATATATTATGTTTATGTTGGGCTAAAACTGGGATTGTTGTTTTGGTTATATATATACCCGGTATATATATATATATATATATATATATATATATATATATATATATATTTAATAATATAATAACGAGTATACGGAGAGCGAGCAAAGCCTCAATGCGATGTGTGGGGGATGGAAGTGCTGGGGCGGGGGGAAACTTTAAGGGAACATGGGCCGTTTTTTGGTCCCTTTTTTCCCTCGTGTTTAACACCATTACTTTCGAGATTTTAAGACGTTCGGCCCATTAGTTTGGCGATTTTAACACATTTTGCCCCATTTCTTCGTCAATATTTAGGCCTTTCGTGCTATTTAGGTGTCGATTTTTTCCCTGGCGAACGATAGTGAGCCAGTAATGTTGGAAGACCTGGCCTTCGGCCGGGAAATTTGTCTACCGAAAAAAATAACAAATTAATCTAGAAGGGGGATCTAATGGATGTGTACTTAAATTTGATGGAGGTCTAGAGAGGAAAGTAGAAAAATAACGAATACATGCAAAAAGTGAACCATCTCCCCGTAAGTCTCTCTCACTCAGGCATCCCCGGTCTGCGCAGGGGGAGCAGACAAAATAAATAAATAAATAAATAAATAAATAAATAACGAGTCAAACAAACGGAATATGGAGAGGAGTCAAATCAGTACAGTGCAAGAGTTCCCACCATTTGCTTAAGGGGGGTCACCGGCTTTTGTTTTATCTTTCTCTCCTTTTCTCTCTTTCCCTGGCTTGTATCCATTCGGCCCCATTCCGCCAACTGTTTTAAGACGTTTATCCCCATCTAGGTGTCGATTTCTTTCTGGCGAGCGATAGCGAGCCATCATTGTATGGAGAAATCCGGCTTCGCCGGAGACATTTTTCTATCGAAAAATGTACAAATTTAGCTTGCTGGCAAAACAAAAAATATATATGCTGGCTCGCTACCGCTCTTCCAGGAAAATATTGACACCTGGATAGGGGTAAACGTATTAAAACAGTAGGCTGAATGGTGCCGAATGGATACAAGCCAAAGAGAGAGGGAGAAGGAGAGGAAAAAGCGAGGTGGGCTTCCTTAAGGGGAGGGTTTTAGTTTGTTCCCTAGACCTCCATCAAACTTATAATTACACCCCCTAGAACACCTTTCAAGATCTATTTGTAAATTTTTCGGTAGAAAAATGTCCCGGCCGAAGGCCGGTTCCTCTCAAATTACAGGCTCGCTATCGCTCGCCAGGAAAAAATCGACACCTAAATGGCACGAAATTTCTTAAAATTGACAGAAATGGGGCGAAAGTTCTTAAAATCGCCAAGCTAATGGGGCGCACGTCTTAAAATCTAAAAAGCAATTGGGGCTAAACATGAGGGAGAAAGGGGTGCAGAAAAAAAATCCCTCATTCTGATATCTCCCCTTAAGCCTTTCCCAAGTTATCGGGGATGGAGGAGTGGCTTGAGACACCCCGAACAGGTGTAGAATTCTGGGCTACTCTCAAGCTTCCTGGGTTGGGCTGACTGATTCGTAGGAAAGTACCATACCCACGGATCATTAAGATTGAGGTCACGAAAATTACCTTCGTGACGATCCGAAAATCTAAACTTACTCCTCAATTCTCTAAACAAAATTCTGGCCACTGTTATTACTACATAAAAAACAAGAGGACATTTTGAACTTTATATACGAAATATAAACATGTTTTCTTATTATTTGAATACTTTTAATCGTACTCAAAGGCTGGAAATATAAAAAGAACAATGGCGAAATTGGAAAATTAATGATCATGAGGTTAGCCGGTGACAGCTGGGGGCCTTGGCTTGCCTTCCTTGCCTTTGCCTATGCATAAACAGAACACAATAGGAATGAACTAATCTCCGCGAAATATACATGTGACGAAAAATATACATGTGACGAAAAATATTAGCAAAATCAGTAATGCCTGCAAGCGTTCTACTGATACTGTACTTTCTCATTTTCCCTACCTATATTTTCCACTAATAATTTTTTTTCCCTCATACTTTGATATCCCAACTGCCCATGTAGTAACTTATCCTACCACTGCCACTTAAAGGCACTTAGGGATATCCGTGGATGAGACCATTCAGGTTGATGGAAGCGATCAAAAAAGGTATTAAGGGAGATGGTTCACTTTTTGGGCGATTTTTGCATGTATTCATTATTTTGTCTAGTTTCCTCCCTAGACCTCCATCAAATTAAAAAACAACAAAACATCCCCTTTCTAGATTAACTTGTACAGGTTTCGGTAGACTAATGTCCCGGCCGAAGGCCGGTTCTTTCAACATTACAGGCTCACTATCGTTCGCTAGAGAAAAAAAAAATCGACATCTAAATAGCACGAAAGGGCTTAATATTTACGAAGAAATGGGGCGAAAGGTCTTAAAATCGACTAACTAATTGGGCAAACATCTTAACATCTGAAAACTAATGGGGCTAAACATGAGGAGGAAAGTGGTCCAGAAAAACTGCCCATGTCCCCTTAACCTTTTCAACACGATGACTCCTTTTTACCTTTGATTCTGGCTACAATTAGACGCTTGTATGCAGTTTATGGAGGACCCGTGTTATTCAGAGGGTTTATTGAGGTCGTATTTACCCCTTTGAGTCTCATATGGTTTGTAACTACTGTATGGTTATTTAGGTAGGAAGAAACACTCCGAGGTAAGTAAGGATAAATGGTTGACAATCTGGAGACGTACCGTTATTATTATCACCTTTGCGTAAGCAAAGTTTGGTATCGCCCCCCGTATAGTGGGTGTATATCTATCTATCTATATGCTCAGGTAGATAGACCCACTATAGTGGGTACCACCCGAAACAAAATGTCTGTCGTTGATATCCGTCTGACGCTGAACTCATCCTAGACCGTTGGACGGATTTTCCACCAAACTTCACACAAACATTTGTTGGGTGAATGCGAACGTCAGTCAAAAAGATTTGTTGAATTTATGCACTAGTTATGATTTTAGGTACAAAATATGGTTTTATGATGGGTGACAGTTGTAGTGATGATGATTGTGGTAATATTAGTGATGATGGTAACCCATCGCAGAGTTGGGTATGCCGTTTTGATTTTGGGCAAAACGGCACTCTACTTTATTATTATTATTATTAGTAGTATTAGTATTTGTATTATTATTATTAGTAGTAGTAGTAGAGTTGTAGTGGTGGTAGTAGTAGTAGTAGTATTAGTATTAGTAGTTGGTTGTAGTGGTGGTAGTAGTAGTATTTTACTAATTTATTTCTTAAATTAGTATTGTCTTATTTGTTTTATACCATGGGACACTCGGGGGTCAAAAAACACAATTATCTGAGGTCCGGTTCTGCATCGCGGGCCGCCAGTTGAGTAGCCCTGCCTTGGCCTGTGCTGTAGCCACTAACTCACTTATTAACGTGTATTGTGTGCATTAGCTTGTGTTTTAATCGTTAGCTTGTATTTTAATTTTCATCTTGTAATGAAATAATTACCTTGTATTGTAATCACTACCTTGTATTTTAATCATTAGCCTATATTTTAATCATTAACCTGTATTTTAATCGGCAGCCTTTAGTTTAATCATTACCTTTTAGTATAATCATTATCCTATATTTTAATCATTAGCTTATAATTTAATCATTATCTTGTATTTTAAATATTACCTTGTGTTTTAATCATTTGCCTGTATTCATCATTAGCATTTATCTTAATCATCTTCTATTATAAGTATTAGGCTGTATTATAATCGTTAACCTGTATTTTAATCATTACCTTGTAGTTTAATTATTATCCTATATTAGTCAGTACCGGTAGCTTGTATTTTAATTATTAGCGTGTATTTTATTCAATAACCTGTATTATAATTAATAGTATGTATTTTAATCATTAGCTTGTATTTTAATTATTAGCGTGTATTTTATTCAATAACCTGTATTATAATCAGTAGTTTGCATTTGAATCATTAGCTTGTTATTTTAATAATGATCTTGTATTCTAATCTATAGTTTGTATTTTACTAATAATGTGGTTTTAGTGTAATTATTAGCACATATTTGTATGGTTAGCTTGCACTGTAGCCACTAACTCACTTCTCCCCCTGGACCAGAATCTCTCAGGTGCTGGGCCACAACGAACACCTGTACGTGAAGTTTGCCTAAGGGGTTCTGGTCTCTCCCATGTGGTGCTGGGTATCGGGGTGAGTGTGGAGGCGGCACTGTTGCTGCTTTTCCCCTCCTGGGCGGCGGGGTTGGGGCTAGTACCGACAGCCGACTCCTTTGTGCCCACGCGACTGGCTGGGGCGGCGCTCGCTGGGTATTCAACAAAATTCGTTGAGCTAATTCAATTAATAATTATCAGTCTGGGTTGCCATTTCTGAATGGCTGAGTCTGCACTGGATTGTTAGGTGTTGCAAAGATAGTTTTATAGAGGAATATAATATAGCTAATGAATTAAGAACTACATATATTTAGTAAATGTATTTTAGCCTAGTAATTACATACATAATTATCCCTTAAACCCCGGTTGAAACCCATATGGCCACATACGAGGTTTGGGTCACAATCCTGGGTGACGCCATGTGGCATCCGCATGTTTTGTGCCAAGCAAGTCAATTTTCCATGGTGTAATCATGACCCCAACAGCCTAGGGTTTAACTTATGCCCCAGTACTTCCTGTTTACACCCCTAACCTTCAAAAAAAACCGTTTTCCTACTTTCCCTCTAACATCGTTCCCATCTGCCCACACCCCCAAGTAGCCAACTACCCCTACCCCCAACCATCTCCCCTTCATCTCCCCTTTCCCCACTACCTCTTCACACAGTTGTGCAATCATGCCACCCGGCTCTCAGGGTCAGCCTGGGACCTAGCATCTTCTCTTCCTTCTTCTTCATCTTCTTCCCGAGTACCACCCTCTAAATTGCATTTTTGACATAAATTACCCAAAGTAGGAATTGCGCTTTACTCCAGCTGTGATGACGAAGCTTGAATAGAAACAAAGAATTACACGTGATATAGCTGACAAACCCACACTTTATAACCGAAAACAGTGTGACAACGAAAGGCTTCAAGCTTAAATTATTGTCACAGTAATTTTTGTTTGTGTGCCCTCAGAGCTCAGGACCGGGGAGCGTTCGCTTTGCTCTTTTCAATAACTTGGAATCGCTGCTTCCTATGTAAATTTTGTGTCCTCTGGTTGTAATTGAACATTTCCATATATATAGCATTGGAAATGACACACCAAAAAGTGCTTGGTTTTATCGGTACCACTATATACATGTTACATTGGTTAAACAACTATTGTTCCTCAATAATACTACCTTCGGTGTAAACTATTGTAATTTTTTAAACTTTGTACTAGCTTGTCACTGGTACTATATGCACCACAAAACTATTTGAAAATAAAAACTTAAAGTTGTTAGAGAAACTGGTTTTGTTTTTTTTTTAAAAGAGACTCGTTCTTGGTTTTTATAAGCGTCCTTTTTCATTGGTGTCCCCCTAAGTAGTCCTGGATCTATATTTCATACTCGCTTAGTTTACGAGTTTTATTGGGGGGTTAAAATGCCACGCATATGAGTTGAACCAAATTTTTAAAATTTTTTTACCGTCCCACAAACTGAAGTTGTCCCCCTTAGAAATTGTCCGTTAAATTATGCACAATGGACAACGAATGATTTTATTTTTTTTTCGAACAACATTTTTACAATGATAATTTGAGGGGTTTTTTTGATAATGTTTTTTTTTCAAACTGCATATTTTATTAGAATAACCCCCTTTTCCTCCTTTTCCTTTTCCTCCTCCCTTTCCTCGTTTTATGTATGTATAGTAAAGTGCATAAAAGAAGAAGAAAAGGATAGGGTCCATTCTTGCATTGTCTGAAAAAACCGACCAAGAGTGAATATTTGTTCGGGGGTCCTTTCCGTGTTGTATGCTAGAAGCGAAAGAAAAAACTTTAAATTTTTAGAATAATTTGTTTTAATATTTAAAAGGACCAATATTGATGATAGAAATCATCTGAATGATAACTATCGAAAAGAGCAGAAGATAATACTTTGTGATTTTTTCCATTTTGTGTACACCCAAACACCTAATTATTTGTGTTAGTCCTCGGAAAAATATCTTGTAGTTTTAAGTGCAAGAAATCACTGATTGTATTTGGCGAAACATTCAAATATCATAATTTGGTGTCACCCCCCGCATAATCATTAGAAGTTTTCCATGGTTTTTTTTGTCCCTCTCAATAATATTTTTAATAGTATTTGTCCCCCCGTGTGTTCAATCTGAGTGCAAAATTATAAGTACGGTATTTAAGGTGATAATTGTGGGTGATAACGAGCAAATGCCCTTATAACATTTTTTAGTGGCGCGGCAATCGGGGAGTGGCCCCAGGAGAGATTGATGATCTTATAATGAGAGGAAACAAAAATCGCTCTAATTAACACCTGATTAAGTAAATTGCCCAGTGAGGCAAGAGGGTTATCGAAATAGGTTATAAATCCCAACCCACCCCTATAGAATAACTTAAATTTTTAGGCCCCTAAGTAACAAACTCTCACACTACTGCCTGAAAGGTGCGCCCACCTTCCCCAATTGGGAATGAGAGTAGCTCGTGCTAAGTACTCGAGTATATGTGTATATAAATGAATGGAAGGATTGAATTTTTTACATAATATATAGTAAATATATTAAAGTATTTGTTGCCTATATAAAGTGAATATAATTGGAAATGGATGATTTTACTTTAATGTAAAATTTATATACATTATGTTAAGAAGCAGAATGTTGAAGGAAAAGTCCCGAATTAAGATGAATTACAGATCTAAAAAGAGAGGCCGCTGTCCACCACACTGATCGCTTTTTTTTTTTTGTTTTTTTTTCCTTTTTTTTTTTTCTTCGTAAATTTTTTTTTTTCATGAGCACAAGGTTTTTTTCCTCGTAATAATTTTCGGGAGACATTTGGCACACTGGACATCGCGTAACCTAGATAAAAGGTAGATTTAAATGTTCGGAGGCCCGGTTTTTAATTTTGATAAAGTGTAATTTTCCTTAAGTTTCCAGACCCATAATTGCCCTTTCAAAAATTGCTTCAGAAAAAATGGGCTCGTGTGACTTCCCGGCTTAAGTCCGTTCTCTATAAAAAAACAAAGTAATTGTGGCCCAATACATTAGATTTAATAGTCGGTGTTGAAAAGGTGAATGTAATTGGTATGGCAGGAAAAGGTTCGTGTTAATTGTATGTCTCGGCTTTCGCTGGTGTATGCAATATTATTATAGGAAAAGTAGGCTGAGTTTGTAATAAAAGCTATAAATTCCCTTTCTTTAAGCTAAAAGCTTTTCTCTTTTTTTTAAAATCACATGACGAAGTAGGCACCTCAGTGTTTATTTATGAAGGGACAAATTATAATATTTGTCCCAGGGTGTGGAAAAGCTGAATGCTTATATATAATGAAATTTTTGTCCGATTTGAAGCTAAATCTTTCCGCATTGGCGGACCCTCTCAGAAACCAGGGATACAGTAATATGCCAAGCTGTCCAGGTCATTTCTCCAATAATCATAGTTACTAGCGAACCTTCTTATACTCGGTTGCTCTCCTTGCTAATTAATCGCCTTTAAAATTAATGTGACTCTAACGTTAAATCATTGTAGACTCCCCCTCATTACTTCGACCTATTACTTGACTTTCTTACCTTTACTTTTACTCTTTCACAAAGGTATTAAATAACCTAGTAGATAGTAGTAACAATAGTACTAGTAGTAAGTAGTAGTAGTAGTAGTAAACAATCATTAGCTATTAAAAATTAGTACTCAACAAAATAAAAAAAATAAAATTAAAATAGTACTAGTAGTAGTAGTAGTAGTAGTAGTAGTAAAAATGTAGTTAAAATTATCCCGGTTTTGTGAAGGTCATAACAGAAGTTTGACGGTATGTAAGTATTTGTGTGGTCCTAAAATAATTAATTTTAGTAAATATTTTATAATACTTTACCGTAGGATCTGTTATACAAAAAATATTCGAATGTGGAGGATTTGGCCATGTTTTTATATTTTTCTTATATGTTTATGCCAACGGGTCCAAAATAAAAAATAAACCCCCCATAATACCCCCCCCCGTCCAAAGTTTTACCAACTATTTTCAAGCTCCAAATACGCATTTCTGTTTTTTTGTTATTATGGTAAATTATTAAGAACGATTTTTTAAAATTCAGATTAGGAAGGGTAATATGGAAGTCAGAAGGGTTTGATTGAGAGAGTCCTTTAAAAACCCGTTTTAATACTATTTAAAATATCTCTCCCACAGATCCTTTCCTAAGCTGCATACACTAGTCCTAATGATAGCCAAAATAAACTGCTTCTCTAAAAACGTGTCAAGAGCTTCAAGGGGTTAATATTATTTTTGGAATGATCGGTTGAAAATAAGTCCCTGTTTCACGAATGTCTTATTGTGTGTGTTTTCTTGTTTCGTGTTTGGTTGTTGTTTTTTGCCCACGTCTAACAAGCCACTAAATGCCCCACAACAATAATAATACTTCATGGTAGGCTATTATAATCTTCTTCATAGTTAAGGGGGGTCCAGCCACTTTTTTTTGCTAACTCTCCTTTTCCCTCTCTTTTCCTGGCTTGTCTATTCTTATCCATTCGGCCAACATTCAGGCCTACTTGTTTTTTAAGACTTTTATACCCTATCCAGGTGTCGATTTTTCTACTGTCGCGAGCGATAGCGAGCCAAGCATTGTATTGAGTTTATCCGGCTTCGCCGGATAAATTTTTCTGATCGCCAAATGTACAAGTTTAGTTTTTGCTGTCAAAACAAAAATAAATATATGCTGGCTCGCTATCAGCTCCGCCAGGAAAATATTGACACGTGGTTTGGGGGTAAACGGGTCCTAAAACAAGTAAGGTTGAATGGGGCCGAATGGATTACAAGCCAAATAGAGCAGGAGAGAAAGATTCAAAAAAGCGAAGGTGGGCTCCCCTTAAGTGTTTTAGTAAGTGGGTTTCTATAATACTAATCCCTGTCTGCCCGGATAATTGTTTGTAATTGCGAAAATCTGACTATGGTTTGGATAGGGAAAGTCTATAACAGCTTTGGTCCTAGACGACACTAAGATTCCCTACTAACAGGAACAAATTAAGGTTCCGGTAAAATAATACCAGTTGGTGAAAGTGTACAAGTTTGTAAAAGTCTGTTGCGTGTGTATTCGTGGGGTCGTGGTCGCTGATCGGGACCTCTGACAAGCTCTATGCCCGCACCATGCTGCCTGTCCATGCTTGGGCAACCACAATACTCCCCTCCATATCGGTTCCCCTTCCTTCTCCTGCTATCGTGTCTGCTTGTAATTAAATCGGTTCCTGCTGCTGGCCTGCCACTTTCTTCACACAGGTGAATGGAGAGCGCCGCTGGAATGAGAGAGAACACACAGAGTAAGAGAGAGAGAGAGCGAGAGAGAATATTATCATTAGGTATGTTAGTGGTCCAAGCCCCTAGTTTTTGCTGAAAGAGACCATTTTCTAAAGAGTGGATAATGAAGTGAGAGTTGCATGAATTTTATATATATGTTTTGGTGCAGTTATGGGAGAACTTGGAACCTGAAGGTCCATGTGGAAAAAGCGTAAGGGTTATGGTCTTTGAGAGGGCATTCATTCTCAGAGTGCACAAGTGAGGTTTTGAATGGCCTGTATACTTGGAAAAAATCAGAACATTTAAGTTATCAGGGCAGTAAGTTTAGTAAAGATGTTGGATTGGGTTTTGGAGGATGCAGAGTGCCAGAGGGTACAGCGGAGAAAGGAAGGGTTTTAGGAAAACTGATAGTTGTTTTTGGACAAGGCTCAGGGTATTAAGCATGGAAGGTAAGACAGTCCTGCACTGTGATAATGGTAATCCCGACATTGCATTGTGGGAGTGAAGCTCTTATATGTTATTGAAGAGACAATTAATCAATAGTGGAGAGGGGTTTGGAAATGTTTTGCTTGAGAATTTGGTGGAGTGACATGGCGAGATAGACAGAACCAGATCAGGAAGTATAATAACTGATGTGGTGTGGATGTGGAATGTGCTGGGGAGGTGTTTCCAAAAGAGTGGAACACACGTTGAGTTGAAAGAAGTTAGTGACTAAAGAGTGTAAATGCAAGTGAGGTGTCGAAGAGCACAGCCGGGAGATGCCCGACCGAAAGTGGGACTGAGGGGGGCGTACAGTGTGAATTGTATATGAAGTGAAAGTGATGTTTTGGTTAGATTGAAGGAGGGGAAGGGGGGGCTGCCGGCTGAAAGGATGGGATAGGGAGCCATGGAAGCAATTCATTCATGGCCACCTCCACTGGGATCAAATAGTCTGGCAACAGATAAAT
>CM064542.1:27886333-28048833 GCA_032716605.1 Paralithodes platypus | reverse complement strand
CACGGGATTGGGCCCATACGGGATTTGGTCCACATAGGTTAGATTAGGTTAAGTTAGGTTAGGTTAGGTTAGGTTCCAATCCCGTGGGCCGAATCCCGTATGGGCCCAATTCCGTATAAAATTCCGTAAAAGAAAAACAAAAAAATAGAAGGAAACATGCTTTAAAAAAAAAACAAAAAAAAAACAAAAAAAACGTATATTCCGTATGGGCCCAATTCCTATGGAACGGCTTGTTCGATATTGATCTTTGGAAGACGTTGTATGTTGTTCTCTCTTGAACATAATATATGTGTATGTATTTGTTATTTCGTTTATGTACTTATGTTTTGTTTTGATTATGTGTCGGGGGGGGGGGGGGGGGAGGCCTTTGATAACATTCGTGTTATTTTTTCTGCATTGTGTTTTAAGTACTAGTGCACAACAGTATGTTTTATTTTTGTGTCAGGAATAATGTAATGTTTTGCTTTCTAATGCTGTTTAGTTTATTCATCTTTGGATTTTCTAAAGTAATTTATGTTAACAAACTTTATTGTTGGTGAATTAAACATTTACATATTTTATGATAGTTTAGTTACTTAATTTGTCATTATTGAAGTTACATTTTGTCTTTTGTAATATTAAGTGTTATTGTATAAAAATTGCATAATACGTGTTGAACAAGTCATAGAGTTTTCTTTAGAAGTCATACTAAAATAGTATACTATTTGTTAATGTAAATACACAATTGTTAACATAGTGAATTACAGACATATTGTATTTTTCTGTGAATATTATTTTGGAATTGTCAGATAAAAGTTTGTGTCATGTGTGTTTTCTTTTATAGAGAATGGTTGAACGAGTATTTATGTTTTACATTGCGCTTTTCATTTCGTTTATTTTATAAAGTTTGCATCGTGAAATTTGGCTACCCCTTCGGGGATCACGGCGTCCGGCAATAGATAGATAGATAGTATTGTCATAAATATTTAATATTAAGTTGGCTGTGTCATATACTGTAACTAAGTGAATAATGTAATTTGCGAGAAAACCCGACGAAGGCATTATATATATATCTCCATATATTATGTTTATGTTGGGCTAAAACTGGGATTGTTGTTTTGGTTATATATATACCCGGTATATATATATATATATATATATATATATATATATATATATATTTAATAATAATAATAACGAGTATACGGAGAGCGAGCAAAGCCTCAATGCGATGTGTGGGGATGGAAGTGCTTGGGCGGGGGAAACTTTAAGGGAACATGGGCCGTTTTTTTGGTCCCTTTTTTCCCTCGTGTTTAACACCATTACTTTCGAGATTTTAAGACGTTCGGCCCATTAGTTTGGCGATTTTAACACATTTTGCCCCATTTCTTCGTCAATATTTAGGCCTTTCGTGCTATTTAGGTGTCGATTTTTTCCCTGGCGAACGATAGTGAGCCAGTAATGTTGGAAGACCTGGCCTTCGGCCGGGAAATTTGTCTACCGAAAAAAATAACAAATTAATCTAGAAGGGGGATCTAATGGATTAAATTTGATGGAGGTCTAGAGAGGAAAGTAGAAAAATAACGAATACATGCAAAAAGTGAACCATCTCCCCGTAAGTCTCTCTCACTCAGGCATCCCCGGTCTGCGCAGGGGGAGCAGACAAAATAAATAAATAAATAAATAAATAAATAACGAGTCAAACAAACGGAATATGGAGAGGAGTCAAATCAGTACAGTGCAAGAGTTCCCACCATTTGCTTAAGGGGGGTCACCGGCTTTTGTTTTATCTTTCTCTCCTTTTCTCTCTTTCCCTGGCTTGTATCCATTCGGCCCCATTCCGCCAACTGTTTTAAGACGTTTATCCCCATCTAGGTGTCGATTTCTTTCTGGCGAGCGATAGCGAGCCAGCATTGTATGGAGAAATCCGGCTTCGCCGGAGACATTTTTCTATCGAAAAATGTACAAATTTAGCTTGCTGGCAAAACAAAAAAATATATATGCTGGCTCGCTACCGCTCTCCAGGAAAATATTGACACCTGGATGGGGGTAAACGTCTTAAAACAGTAGGCTGAATGGGGCCGAATGGATACAAGCCAAAGAGAGAGGGAGAGGAAAAAGCGAGGTGGGCTCCCTTAAGGGGAGGTTTTTAGTTTCTTCCCTAGAACTCCATCAAGCTTAAAATTACATCCCCTAGACCCCCTTTCAAGATAAATTTGTAAATTTTTCGGTAGAAAAATTTCCCGGCCGAAGGCCGGTTCCTCTCAAATTACAGGCTCGCTATCGCTCGCCAGGAAAAAATCGACACCTAAATGGCACGAAAGTTCTTAAAATTGACAGAAATGGGGCGAAAGTTCTTAAAATCGCCAAACTAAAGGGGGCGAGCGTCTTAAAATCTAAAAAGCAATGGGGCTAAACATGAGAGAGAAAGGGGTCCAGAAAAAAATCCCTCAAGTCGATATCTCCCCTTAAGCCTTTCCCAAGTTATCGGGGATGGAGGAGTGGCTTGAGACACCCCGAACAGGTGTAGAATTCTGGGCTACTCTCAAGCTTCCTGGGTTGGGCTGACTGATTCGTAGGAAAGTACCATACCCACGGATCATTAAGATTGAGGTCACGAAAATTACCTTCGTGACGATCCGAAAATCTAAACTTACTCCTCAATTCTCTAAACAAAATTCTGGCCACTGTTATTACTACATAAAAAACAAGAGGACATTTTGAACTTTATATACGAAATATAAACATGTTTTCTTATTATTTGAATACTTTTAATGGTACTCAAAGGCTGGAAATATAAAAGAAACAATGGCGAAATTGGAAAATTAATGATCATGAGGTTATCTGGTGACAGCTGGGGGCCTTGGCTTGCCTTCCTTGCTTTGCCTATGCATAAACAGAACACAATAGGAATGAACTAATCTCCGCGAAATATACATGTGACGAAAAATATACATGTGACGAAAAATATTAGCAAAATCAGTAATGCCTGCAAGCTTTCTACTGATACTGTACTTTCTCATTTTCCCTACCTATATTTTCCACTAATAATTTTATTTCCCTCATACTTTGATATCCCAACTGCCCATGTAGTACCCCCTCCCTTATCCTACCACTGCCACTTAAAGGCACTTATAGGATATCCGTGGATGAGACCATTCAGGTTGATGGAAGCGATCAAAAAGGTATTAAGGGGAGATGGTTCACTTTTTGGGCGATTTTTGCATGTATTCATTATTTTTCTAGTTTCCTCCCTAGACCTCCATCAAATTAAAAAACAACAACATCCCCTTTCTAGATTAATTTGTACATGTTTCGGTAGAATAATGTCCCGGCCGAAGGCCGGTTCTTTCAACATTACAGGCTCACTATCGTTCGCTAGAGAAAAAAAATCGACATCTAAATAGCACGAAAGGTCTTAATATTTACGAAGAAATGGGGCGAAAGGTCTTAAAATCGACTAACTAATTGGGCAAACATCTTAACATCTGAAAACTAATGGGGCTAAACATGAGGGAGAAAGTGGTCCAGAAAACCGCCCATGTCCCCTTAACCTTTTCAACACGATGACACCTTTTTACCTTTGATTCTGGCTACAATTAGACGATTTTATGTTGTTTACGAAGGGCCTGTGTTATTCAGAGGGTTTAATGAGGTCGTAGTTACCCCTTTGAGTCTCATATGGTTTGTAACTACTGTATGGTTATTTAGGTAGGAAGAAACACTCCTAGTTAAGTAAGGATAAATGGTTGACAATCTGGAGACATTACCGTTATTATTATCAACTTTGCGTAAGCAAAGTTTGGTATCGCCCCCCGTATAGTGGGTGTATCTATCTATCTATATGCTCAGGTAGATAGACCCACTATAGTGGGTACCACCCGAAACAAAATGTCTGTCGTTGATATCCGTCTGTCGCTGAACTCATCCTAGACCGTTGGACGGATTTTCACCAAACTTCACACAAACATTTGTTGGGTGAATGCGAACGTCAGTCAAAAAAGATTTGTTGAATTTATGCAATAGTTATGATTTTAGGTACAAAATATGGTTTTATGATGGTGACAGTTGTAGTGATGATGATTGTGGTAATATTAGTGATGATGGTAACCCATCGCAGAGTTGGGTATGCCGTTTTGATTTTGGGCAAAACGGCACGTCTACTTTATTATTATTATTATTAGTAGTATTAGTATTTTTATTATTATTATTAGTAGTAGTAGTAGTAGTTGTAGTGGTGGTAGTAGTAGTAGTAGTATTAGTATTAGTAGTTGTTGTAGTGGTGGTAGTAGTAGTATATTTTACTAATTTATTTCTTAAATTAGTATTGTCTTATTTGTTTTATACCATGGACACTCTGGGGTCAAAAAACACAATTATCTGAGGTCCGGTTCTGCATCGCGGGCCGCCAGTTGAGTAGCCCTGCCTTGGCCTGTGCTGTAGCCACTAACTCACTTATTAACGTGTATTGTGTGCATTAGCTTGTGTTTTAATCGTTAGCTTGTATTTTAATTTTCATCTTGTAATGAAATAATTACCTTGTATTGTAATCACTACCTTGTATTTTAATCATTAGCCTATATTTTAATCATTAACCTGTATTTTAATCGGCAGCCTTTAGTTTAATCATTACCTTTTAGTATAATCATTATCCTATATTTTAATCATTAGCTTATAATTTAATCATTATCTTGTATTTTAAATATTACCTTGTGTTTTAATCATTTGCCTGTATTCTCATCATTAGCATTTATCTTAATCATCATCTTCTATTATAAGTATTAGGCTGTATTATAATCGTTAACCTGTATTTTAATCATTACCTTGTAGTTTAATTATTATCCTATATTTTAGTCAGTACCGGTAGCTTGTATTTTAATTATTAGCGTGTATTTTATTCAATAACCTGTATTATAATTAATAGTATGTATTTTAATCATTAGCTTGTATTTTAATTATTAGCGTGTATTTTATTCAATAACCTGTATTATAATCAGTAGTTTGCATTTTAATCATTAGCTTGTATTTTAATAATGATCTTGTATTCTAATCTATAGTTTGTATTTTACTAATAATTTGGTTTTAGTGTAATTATTAGCACATATTTGTATTGTTAGCTTGCACTGTAGCCACTAACTCACTTCTCCCCCTGGACCAGATCTCTCAGGTGCTGGGCCACAACGAACACCTGTACGTGAAGTTGCCTAAGGGGTTCTGGTCTGCCCATGTGGTGCTGGGTATCGGGGTGAGTGTGGAGGCGGCACTGTTGCTGCTTTTCCCCTCCTGGGCGGCGGGGTTGGGGCTAGTACCGACAGCCGACTCCTTTGTGCCCACGCGACTGGCTGGGGCGGCGCTCGCTGGTGGGTATTCAACAAAATTCGTTGAGCTAATTCAATTAATAATTATCAGTCTGGGTTGCCATTTCTGAATGGCTGAGTCTGCACTGGATTGTTAGGTGTTGCAAAGATAGTTTTATAGAGGAATATAATATAGCTAATGAATTAAGAACTACATATATTTAGTAAATGTATTTTAGCTCTATTAATTACATACATAATTAACCCTTAAACCCCGGTTGAAACCCATATGGCCACATACGAGGTTTGGGTCACAATCCTGGGTGACGCCATGTGGCATCCGCATGTTTTGTGCCAAGCAATTCAATTTTCCATGGTGTAATCATGACCCCAACAGCCTAGGGTTTAACTTATCCCCAGTACTTCCTGTACACCCTAAACCTTTTCCTACTTCCCTCTAACATCTCCCCCACCCACAAGTACCCCCAACCATCTCCCCTTCCCCACTACCTCTCACACAGTTGCATCATGCCACCCGGCTCCAGGGTCAGCCTGGGACTAGCATCTTCCCGTACCACCCTCTAAATGCATTTTTGACATAAATTACCCAAAGATAGGAATTGCGCTTTACTCCAGCTGTGAGAAGCTGAAGAAACAAAGAATTACTTGATATAGCTTGCAACACTTTATACCGAAAACAGTGTGACAACGAAGGCTTCAAGCTAAATATTTTCACAGTAATTTTTGTGCCTCAGACCGGGAGCGTCGCTTTGCTCTTTCAATATTTGGAATCGCTGCTTCTATGTAAATTTTGTGTCTATGTGTAATTGAAATTCATATATATAGCATTGGAAATGACACACAAGTGCTTGGTTATCGTCACTATATACATGGTTAAACAACTATTGTCCTCAATACTACCTTCGGTAAACTATTGTAATTTTAAACTTGTACTAGCTGTCACTGGTATATATGCACACAAAACTATTTGAATAAAACTAAAGTTTTAGTGGTAGAGACTCGTTCTTGTTTTATAAGCTTCCTTTTTCATTGTCCTAAGTCTGGATCTATATTTCATACTCGCTTAGTTTACGAGTTTAGTTAAAATGCACGCATAGAGTGAACCAAATTTTACCGTCACTGAAGTTGTCCTAGAAATTGTCCGTTAAATTATGCAATGGACAGAATTATTTTTTCGAAACATTTTTACAATGATAATTTGAGGTTTTGATATGTTTTTCAAACTGCATATTATAGAATACCCTTTCCTCGTTTTATGTATGTATAGTAAAGTGCATAAAAGTCATTCTTATTGTCTGAAACCGACCAAGAGTGAATATTTTCGGTCCTTCGGTTGTATGCTATAAGCGAAAAACTTAAATTTTAGAATATTTGTTTATAAAAGACAATATTGATGATAGAATATATCTGAATGAACTATCGAAAAGAGCAGAAATAATACTTGTGATTTCATTTTACAAACACCTAATTATTTTGTTAGTCTCGGAAATATCTTGAGTTTAAGTGCAAGAAATCACTATTGTATTTGGGAAACATTCAAAATAATAATTTGTTCACGATAATCATTAGAAGTTTCATGGTTTTTCTCTCAATAATATTATAGTATTGTCGTGTGTCATCTGATGCAAAATAAAGTACGGTTAAGGTGATAATTGTGGGTGATAACGAGCAATGCTTAACATTTTTAGTGGCGCGCAATCGGGGAGTGGCCAGGAGAGATAATATTTATAATGAGAGAAACAAAAATAGCAATTAACCTGATTAAGTAATGCCCAGTGAGCAAGAGGGTTATCGAAATAGGTAATAAATATATAGATAACTTAAATTTTAGGTATAACACAACTGCCTGAGGTGCGCCCACATTGGAAGAGAGTAGCTCGTGCTAAGTAACTCGGTATATGTGTATATAAATGAATGAAGGATTGAATTTTTAAATAATATATAGTAAATATATTAAGTATTTTTGCTATATATAAAGTGAATATAATTGGAATGGATGATTTTACTTTAATGTTAAATTATATACTATTATGTTAAGAAGCAGAATGTTGAAGTCCCTAATTAGATGAATACAGATCTAAAGCCGCTGTCACACGATCGCTTTTTCCGTAAATTTTTCATGAGCAAGTTTTTTCTCGTAATATTTCGGGACATTTGCACACTGGCATCGGTAACTAGATTAAAGGTAGATTATGTTAGGCGGTTTAATTTTGATAAAGTGTAATTTCTTAAGCTTCCAGACCATAATTGCCCTTCAAAATTGCTCGAAAAAGGGCTCGTGTGACTCCGGCTTAAGTCCCAAATAATTTGCTGTGGCTGCCTTAGCTGAAGGGTGTTCTCTATAAAAAAAAGTATTGTGGCATACATAGATTTAATAGTCGGTGTTGAAAGTGAATGTAATGTATGGAGAAAAGGCGTGTTAATGTCTTCGCTGGTGTATGCAATATTATAGGAAAAGTATTTATTTTTGTAATAAAGCTTTCTTTTTAAAATCACATGACGAAGGACCTCAGTGTTTATTTATGAAGGACAAATTAATATTGTCCAGTTGTGAAAGCTGATGATTATAATGAATTTTGTCCGATTTGAAGCTAAATCTTTCGCATTGGCGGACCTCTCAGAAACAGGTATACAGTATATGCAGCTGTCAGGTCAAATATCATAGTTACTAGGGAACCTTCTTAATCGGTGCTCTCCTTGCATTAATCGCTTAAATTAATGTGACTAACGTAAATCATTGTAGACTCCCCTATTACTTCGACTAAAGTATTAAATAACCTAGTAGTAGTAGTAACAATAGTACTAGTAGTAGTAGTAGTAGTAGTAGTAACAATAGTACTAGTAAAAATAGTACTAACAAAATAAAAAAAATAAAATAAAAATAGTACTAGTAGTAGTAGTAGTAGTAGTAGTAGTAAAAATGTAGTTAAAATTATCCCGGTTTGTGAAGGTCTACAGAAGTTGAAGGTATGTAAGTATTTGTGTGGTCATAAATATTAATGTTAGTAAATATTTATAATACTTTACGTAGCTGTTATACAAATATTCGAATGTGAGGTTTGGCCATGTTTTTATATTTTCTTTATATGTTTATGCAACGGGTCAAATAACCCCCCATACGCCAAGTTAACTCTTTCAAGCTCCAATACGCATTTCTGTTTTGTTTTCTGGTAATTATTAGACGATTTTATTCAGATTAGGAAGGGTATATGGAAGTCAGAGGGTTGATTGAGAGAGTCTTTACCCTTTTAATACCCACAGATCCTTCCTAAGCTGCATAAAATCGTCTAATGATAGCCAAAATAAACTGCTAAAACGTGTCAAGAGCTTCAATGGGTTAATATTATTTTTGAATGATCGGTAAAATAATTCCCTGTTCACGAATGTCTATGTGTGTGTTCGTGTGGTTGTTGTTTGCCACGTCTAACAAGCACTATGCCCACACAATAATACTTCATGGTAGGCTATTATATCTTCTTCATAGTTAAGGGGGGTCACCACTTTTTTTTGCTAACTCTCCTTTTCTCTCTTTCCCTGGCTTCTATCCATTCGGCCACATTCAGCCTACTGTTTTAAGACTTTTATACCTATCCAGGTGTCGATTTTTCCTGGCGAGCGATAGCGAGCCAGCATTGTATGGAGTTATCCGGCTTCGCCGGAGAAATTTTTCTATCGAAAAATGTACAAGTTTAGTTTGCTGTCAAAACAAAAATAAATATATGCTGGCTCGCTATCGCTCGCCAGGAAAATATTGACACCTGGTTGGGGGTAAACGTCTTAAAACAGTAGGTTGAATGGGGCCGAATGGATACAAGCCAAAGAGAGAAGGAGAGAAAGATCAAAAAAGCGAGGTGGGCTCCCTTAAGTGTTTCGTATAATACTAATCCCTGTCTGCCATGATATATGTGTATTCGAAAATCTGAATATGGTTGATAGGGAAGATCTATACAGCTTTGTCTAGACGAACTAAGATCCCTACTAACAGGACAAATTAGTGTGTCGGTAAAATGATACCAGTTTGTGAAAGTGTACACGTTTGAAGGTCTGTGCGTGTTCGTGTGGTCGCTGATCGGGACCTCTGACAAGCTCTATGCCCGCACCATGCTGCTGTCCATGCTGGGCTACCACATACTCTCCATAATCGTGTCTGCTGCTGCCGCACTTTCTTCACAGGTGAGGGAGAAAGCGAGAATGAGAGAGAACAAAAGAGTAAGAGAGAGATAGAGCGAGAGAGAATAATATCATTAGGTATGTATGTGTCAAGCCTAGTTTGCTGAAGATACATTTCTAAAGAGTGATAATGAGTGAGAGTTGCAGGATTTTATATATATGTTTGGTGCAGTATGGGAGACTTGGAACCTGAAGGTCAATGTGGAAAAGAGTAAGGGTTATGGTCTTTGAGAGGCATTCATTCTCAGAGTGCAAAGTGAGGTTGAATGGCCTGGTACTGGAAAAAATCAGAACATTTAAGTATTCAGGCAGTAAGTTGAGTAAAGATGGGAGTTTGGAGGATGCAGTGCACTAGAGGGTACAGCGGAGAAAGGAGGGTTGTAGGAAAACTGATAGTTTTGACAAGGAGCAGGGTATTAAGCATGGAAGTAAAGACATTACTGCACTGTGATATGGTAATCCCGACATTGCATGTGGGAGTGAAGCTTATATGTTATTGAAGAGACATTAATCAAGAGTGAGAGGGTTGGAAATGTGTTGCTTGAGAATTTGTGGAGTGACATGGCGAGATAGACAGACAGATAAGGAAGTATAATACTGATGTGGTGTGGATGTGGATGTGCTGGGGAGTGTTAAGTGAAACACGTTGAGTGAAAGAGTGACTAAAGAGTGTATGCAAGTGAGGTCGAAGAGCAAAGCGGGAGATGCAGACCGAAAGTGGGATGAAGGGGCGAAGTTGAATTGTATATGAGTGAAAGTGATGTTTGGTTAGATGAAGGGCGCCGGCTGAAGGATGGGAGAGGAGCATGGAAGCAATTCATTCATGGCCACCTCCACTGGGATCAAATCGTCTGGCAACAGATAAATACATACTGTGCGTGTGTGGCAGAGAAATTTACATAGATTTTACATAAATCTGTGTATAGATACACTGGCCACACATATTTTACTACCCCTATGAAGTGGCCAGGACTTGTATATAAATTTGGTACTTAATGATATAAACTTTCATGTTTTCCATGGTTTAATTAAGAGGCAATTAATCCTGCCGATATATATATATATATATATATATATATATATATATATATATATATATATATATATTAGGGTGGTCCAAATAGAAAGAGGTAGAAAATGAAACTACAAAATATTATTTGGGCACCCTGCAAACAAAATTTATTTGACAAATTAATAATACAGTAAACATTTTATGACATAGATTAGTATTTAGGAGTAGCTACCAATGAAAAAATTTCTGTAAATTGAATGCGTACACCTCAATTGCATACAAGTGTATGAAGATAGAACAATTAAGACACGAACACTATCAAGGCTCTTCTATTGATATTAAGCTAAACTAGACTTCTTTGGTGTAGGAAGTTGCTTTCTGTAGTCTGCCACGACCTGCAGGAGGTACTGCTTATGTTCTTTATCTGTTCTTCATCTGCAGTAATCTGCCTGTTGTAGTTTGTCATCAGTGCAACTGCTCTCTCTGACAGATCGTTGACAACTTTAAGGTGTGTGGTTACCTGCTTGACCCTCTGTAATGCAACATGTGATTCCCAGGTTTCGGGGGTCTTCAAAAGGAAACTGTCCTCAAGTCCCAATTTTCTAAAGAATGCTCGGGATTGTCGACTGAAGAAGGAACAGATATTTTTCTCTTGAATAGCAGACGTTTGCACAACGGCCCTCTGTGATGGATCCATATTCTCTGTTGGTTGGAGCATCTTCTGTGCCATTACACTCTTGTTTTCCAGAGTCAAAGACCCTGAGTCATCAAACAGAGCCAAAGGGAAAAGTCGCTCACTTGGGTACCAGAGATGGCCTTGAAGCCTCTTGAGTGTTGCTGCAGAAATCTTTAGATGGATGGTGTGGTATTTTGGGAGTTCTTTCAACAGCCAGGGGTCTTGTCCAGGAGCAAGATGGAACGTGGAAGCGAGGAACCAGGCCTTGAGATATACCTTGATGACAAAGTCACACACCGCACTTCAGGCTGAACTTCTCATGCGCAGTCAACTTGAATTGAGCCCAGAACATCCAGACTTTCAAAAAATAGATGGTTTTGGACATCCACCTGGCCCGATGGAGGGCACCTGGAGCTCTAAAGTGGATCCCACGAGGAGGAATCCCACCAAGGAAGATGATGGTGTGACGCCTGCCAGCGTTGGCAGAATCGCCTCCCGGTAGCCACTAGCACTCGCCAGGGCAGTGAAATGGGCTACAGTCTGTCTACAATGTTGTACTTTCTTTCTTGTGAATCGTCATGTCACAGGCAGGGTAGAAGTGGTCTTTGTTTTCGCCTGTGACAATGCATTGTATTTTATATCATGAGTTGAACATAAGATGCATTGTAGTGAAGGAGAGAGAGAGAGCGAGCGAGCAGGGTGGGGGAGGTGAGTGTTGCTTTTCCTCCTCCTCCCTCCTCCCTCCCGGAGGAGTTGCTCGCCCGCGTGGCCTTTTCTCTCGGTTTTGATTGGCTGGTGGTTCCTGGCGCCTTCTGCAGGCCTGCTGCCGGGTGACGTAGCGGCCTGTGATTGGCTGACCACCGTGCCTTTGTGTGTGGGATCCTGGAGGGGTCCAGAGGAGCTATTCTCCTCAGAGCTTTCCTGACTAGCATACCCTTCACATGTCCCTTGCCCCCCTGTCTCCCGACTTCTACCTATAGAGCACTTTCTCTCTCTCTCAACTTCTTACCTCTCATTCTTCTACTCTATTTAATATCATAACTTCCCTTTGGTTCTGCACGATTTCATATATCGGCCATCGTATTATATGCTGAAGCTCTCAGATAACACATGTTTAGTTAGGCATTTTGGAAGGGTTACCATTTATGTCTGTAGCGGTTTGACACACTCACGTTGTCTCCCTTTCTGTATCGTGGTGGTCTGCTGGGGGATTTAATGCTAGACTGGGATAAGGCTACTGGTGTTGTGATTTCCGATGTGTACTAGGTTTTGTTGAACCTGTACAATCGCAACGGAGACGTGGGAAGCCTAGGTGGTCTTTCTGACTGTGTACCATGTGAGTTTAGTACTGTGTTGCGAGTGAGGGCTTTTGCCTCTGCCACCCAACACTGTGCTAACTCGTTTGCTTTGACTTTGAGAGGGTCGCCAGGAGAGAACCAGATACTAGCGATCTGGATCTCTCAAGAGAGCACCCCGTCAATTAACGTAATTTGGCCGCACAGCCTTAAAGACTTCGCTAGGCTACGAGCCGCTTGCTCAGCCATTGTTTCCTAGCCTACTACATCCCAGCTAGACTTTATTCGCCTAGCAGACACCAGATTTAGATTATAAACTCTTTCTGTTATGTATGCATTATTATTCACGGCATTTATTAGTCTAGGTTGTTGTTGAGTTGCACAACCCTAGTTTCGTTGATGAGGAAGTACTTCTTTTGCTGTTTGAGTTCCTACTATTGCGCAGTTATTATTCCCGTGCCAGTTAACCCTATATGTCCTTACAATTGTCATATCCTGTTCCTGCTTTATACTACAGTTCAAAATCCGATACGATCATCTTAACCTAGCATCAGACTTTCTTCAGAAGATTCCTGCTCGATGCTTTGGGACTTTCGTTCACTTTCTTTAGTATAGGAGTGACAGTTCATTATTGTTTAGAGTAACTTTAAATATACTTTCTTCTAGTTTGCATGAAATCATTGGAGTGATTTAATTAAGATCTCTATCTTTTCCTAGTATACCTTATTACCGTAATTGTATGTTGTTGTGATCAGGCTGTATCAGAGATCATCAGCCTGTAGTAGTGCACTTATACTGAGTTATAGGATACCCCGTTATCGCAGATTTAACTCTGGAGGGTATAGGTGTTTTTGTGCGCCGGCATTATAAGTTCAGGGGTTGGATCTAGTGTTACCGTTGTGGCTGTGTGCTTTCCTAGTCCAATGATTAAGAGCCCTTGTTTTATACGAGCCCCGGTCGTAACAAATGGCGACCTTGCTTAGGATTTTGTGAACTTAGAGAAATATTGCAGGAGTGTTGTGGTCATTTGTTTTTGTTTGAAGGAATATAGTGGACACGTGGAATTTTTTTTTGGCAAGTGGTATAACACTTAAGAGTCTTCAAGCATTTTTTGAGTGAATAGTGCTACATAAGAGTTTAGGTACTTCTATTTTTTTTTTATATAAACGTTGAGAATTTTTGGTGGACACTGTCGAACGACGGATCAATGTACAGTGAGGACACAGTAAGGGAAGCAGACTCTGAGGTGCAGCAGCGGGCTTTGTTAGATGACATTAGAGTTATAGCTAGTGAGGAGGATGCAAGGAAGTTTCTGGAGATACCTATTACTGCTGACCGGGTGTCGGGGATTGATCGGTATGGTCTCCAGTGTTTGGCCACGGTCATGGGGCATGTGGGCACTAGCAGCATGTCGAGAGGTGACCTGGTGGCCTGTGTGCTCGGTGGGGTGCGTGGGGCTTCGGGTGGAGCGGGAGCTGGGGCACCTTCGGCCCAGCCCTCATTCCACTTGACTCCTACCATGGCGCCCCCTCGGGCTCCGGAGCCGGGTACGTTCCCGCAGGCCGATAGTCACTGGCAGCGTGGTTTGTCACAGGGTGGGTCTCTAATTGTTGCATCTCCTCCTCCTCAAGGTTTAACTGCAGATATGCTCTTCCAGCTTGAGATGGCTAAGATGCAGCTGCAGCAGAAGCGGGAATCTGAGCAGCAGCAGCGGGAGTTTGAGATGGCTAAGATTCAGGCTGAGGAGAGAAGGGCCAGATATGAGACTGAGGAGAGAAGGGCCAGATATGAGAGTGAGCTTGAACAACGGAAACAGGAATCTGAGATTGAGATGTCCAGGATTCAGTCTGAGGAGAGAAAGGCCATGTACTGTGCAGACAAAGATCTTGAGAGGTCTCGGGTGGAGACGACAGGGCAGCGTCTCGGTTCTGGGAATCGAGGTCTTGATCAGTCATTGTCGCACCTGCTCAAGTTGGTCCCTGTATTTGATCCCTGCGTCATTGAATTTTGTATGCGTTTTGAGAAGAAGTGCCGGGAGCACCAATGGCCCGAGGTTAAGTGGGCAGCCCTTGTTTCCTCTAGATTGGTTGGCAAAGGACTCAAGGCATATGATGCGTTGCCCTTGGAGTCATGCATCGATTACGAGGTATTGAAGGAGGCTGTCCTGCGGGCATATGAGTTACAACCAGAGACGCACAGATTGAAGTTCCGGGGTATAACGAAGGGTCGTGAGTGCACCTTTCTTGAGCATGCCCGGGATCTGTCCGATGCATTTAGAAACTGGCTGCGTTCTGAGAAGGCATCGACGTTTGAGGAGTTGAAACAGCTGATGCTTCTAGAACAATTTTTTAAGTGTACGGGCAGCGATCTGACGTTGAATCTTAAAGAGAAAACCCAAGAACTCTTCAGGAGGCAGCTGAGATGGCTGACCTTAGGATGTCACTGATTCGTGGGTGTGGGTCTGCACAACGGAACGATGCAGGTAACAAGGGGCGCAACACTCCACCCCCCCCGAGTCAGTGATACACCATATAACCATTACAACAAGAGCAACGATACTAAGTCTGACCATAAACCTAATACTGTCCCGTTTAAGAAGGGTCAGGGCCCTTCCCCACCTCAAGGGAAGCCCAAGGGGGAGTTAGAGTGTTTTCATTGTCATGAGAAGGGCCATTTTGCAAGAGCCTGTCCAAGCAAGCTACCTAATGCAGTCGTGTCTTTGGCTCGCAACATTGGGGTGTCCCCGAAGTCGTCTGAGTTTGCCTGGGGTATAACGTCAGAGGCTGGGACACAGCCAGTGGAGAAGAATCCGGAAGGCTCGAACCCTGTCCGCGATGTCTTTTGTGACCATCGAGGGCATGGCTGCGTGAAGTGGGCTGGTAAGAAGCATGGAGTTGAGCTGTTGCGAGACACGGGTGCCTCTCAGACTTTAACCCTCCTCTAGCGGGTGCTCTGTGGCCGTTTTGGGCCTTTCCGGGCCGTTCTGACTGCTATATCAACCATCAGTATGAAAGGAACTGTATTGCGCCGAAAACTAGGTGGAAATCGCTACACAATGACGCCACATACAGCTACGTAGCACTCGTGGAGCACTGACAGTGTTACCTCGAAGATGGAAGTTTAGCTGATTTTGCTACCTTGCTCACTTTTAGCGAACTATTGGTTACACTGTCATCCTCACGCGCGGTGGGGGAACTGGAGTTAGTGTGGGCCGGGAGGCCACAGATGTCGGACGTATGGATCATTACTATCCCACCCATTTTCACTCGATTTCAACCCTTTTTTCACCCGTTTTTTGCCAGTTTTTTCAACTCGACTTATGTTGCGAGCCGCTCTTTAAGGGTTAATGAAGAACTTTACTAGTAGACCAATAAACGCGGCACGGGTGGTTGTGGTGCAGGGTATCAATGCTGTCAAGTCATACCCGTTGGTCAGGATGGAACTGGAGGTGGATGGTGTGACACGAGAGTTGGATGTGGGTGTTGTGGAGAACTTGCCTGTTGGGGGCGTCGACCTCCTTCTCGGCAACGACTTTGCGGTGCCTACTTCTGAGGTTTCACCCTTAGTCGTTGCCGAGAAGCCGGCCGACGTGAGTAGGGAGGAACAGGAGTGGGTAGAAAAATGTCATGTACAACCTATGGCGTGCGTTGTTACAAGACCTCTTGCATCCAAAGTGTCACAGCCTATTCCTCAGTCTTCTGATCAACGGAGGAACGGTTGGAAGAAGATGGCTAATGTTGGTAACAGTTTGAAGAGTTTAGTACCAGCGGCTCTTCTTGGCAACTCGGTATTGGCACCATTGTTGGAGTCTGGAGAAGCCCCAGGACCTGTCACAGCTAGTGAGGAGTTAGGGCAGGAAGAGACTCCGAGGCAGCAACGTTACACACGGAGAGAAAAAAGGGTTGCTCAGTTTGATATTGGGGGAGGACTTGGGTTGCTTCGGAAGCATCTAGACAGGTTGGTTCCCTCAGATATTTGTAAACTGCAGTTGGAGGATCCGGAAGTTCAGAAGTGTGGTAATGGTGCTGTCGAGATCAAACACGAGGACGGGGAAACATGTCATGTGAACCTGTTGGAGGAGTTTGTGAGGCAACCCCCTGAGCAGCCTACTGTCCCTGCGTTGGTCTGCAGCGGCCAAGGTGGAGAAGGAGAGGGGGGCAGTAGGGCACAGGTGGAGGAGAGTAGGGATTATCATGTCTCGGCGGAGCAGTGGGCGGGGGACACGAGTACGGTGGCTGTGGAAGCGCTAGAGCAGCAGTGTGCAGCGCTCCAGCACCAGCTCGGTTCATACCCCACTGGTCGTGCCGAGCCCCTGAGCCTCACAACTCAGGCGGTGCAAGATGTTCAGCGGGCAGGTCACGTGAATGTTGGGAGACCGTTAGCCTCGTTGTTTCGGTGGTTCAAGGTGGGCGACGAGGCTTGGACATGGTTGTCAGGTCAAGGTCGACCCATGGCTGCCAAGGGTGGTGGTCAAAAGGAGGACTTTGAGCAGATTGGTGAGGTTGGCTGTGGCATAGAAGTGCCCGGTCGTCGCATAGCCTCCCAATGCTGCTCTAGTCGAATGCAACAGCCCTACCATAGACCGACTGTATCTGGCCATGTCGCTAAAAGCGGTGATGCTGTGCAGGCAGATGTAGTCGTAAGGAATGCGGGGGTGCGCATGTACGGTATCGGTGGGGAAGCCTTAGCAATTGTGAACTATGGGAGTGACTGCACAGATGGTACTGAGATTGTCCCTCTCATGACCTGGCTGTTCTAGGGACGAAGGTGGAGAAGGAGGGAGACTACAGGTTAGAAGCTGCGGTCTCGGCTGGGTTGTGTAAGGACACTAGGATTGTTATTCTGCGAGATAAGTTGTTTACTAGGCTGTGGCAGTGCATCCACATGTTTGTTGCTTCTCCAGGCCTGATGTACGGGGTAGAATCCGACATGCAGGCTGGAGATAGTGCAAGGCTCAGTTTAATTCCCTACCGTATAAATCCTGCTCGACAGCCTGTGGTGCAAGCAGAGCTGGATTACGTGTTGACGAAGGGTCTGAGGGATAAGGAATGTCGTGAGTGGTCGTTGCCTGTAACTTTGCAACCTGTGTTAAGTGGCAAGATCGGTGAGTGTGTTGATTGCAAGAGTGTGTGTGCATTATCCCTGACAGACGCCTATACTTTATCGAGAGTTGACGACACCATAGACCGCCTCGGGGCTGCATCGCCTATCACGAAGGTAGAACTAGTGAAAGGTTATTGGCAGGCCCCGTTGCCGGAAAGAGCGAAGAGAAATGCCAGTCTTGTGTTGAACTGGGCAGTTTATCAGTGCCAGGTGTTGTTGTGCTGCCGGAACACAAGTTGGATGTGTGGCATGCTAAGGGCACTGATAATGTTGTGGCTGATTGTTTGTCACGGGAGGGTTTGTTTGCAGGAGAATCCTCGCCGTTCAGTCAGTGTGTGTTGAGAGTGGAGAAAAACTAGGCTTGCCCCTGTAAGTGCAGCCGCCATAAACATATTGAAAAAATCAAAAATCACATAAAAACTCTTTCTTTTGATAGTTAATTGTAAGTTGCCTATGTTATAGCTAAAGTCCTAAGTTGAACCTGTCTTTCACTTAGGACAAGGACTAAGGACTGCCCAGGACTTAGGACTTAGGACTGCCCAGTTCAACACAAGACTGGCATTTCTCTTCGCTCTTTCCGGCAACGGGGCCTGCCAATAACCTTTCACTAGTTCTACCTTCGTGATAGGCGATGCAGCCCCGAGGCGGTCTATGGTGTCGTCAACTCTCGATAAAGTATAGGCGTCTGTCAGGGATAATGCACACACACTCTCGCAATCAACACACTCACCGATCTTGCCACTTAACACAGGTTGCAAAGTTACAGGCAACGACCACTCACGACATTCCTTATCCCTCAGACCCTTCGTCAACACGTAATCCAGCTCTGCTTGCACCACAGGCTGTCGAGCAGGATTTATACGGTAGGGAATTAAACTGAGCCTTGCATCTCCAGCCTGCATGTCGGATTCTACCCCGTACATCAGGCCTGGAGAAGCAACAAACATGTGGATGCACTGCCACAGCCTAGTAAACAACTTATCTCGCAGAATAACAATCCTAGTGTCCTTACACAACCCAGCCGAGACCGCAGCTTCTAACCTGTAGTCTCCCTCCTTCTCCACCTTCGTCCCTAGAACAGCCAGGTCATGAGAGGGACAATCTCAGTACCATCTGTGCAGTCACTCCCATAGTTCACAATTGCTAAGGCTTCCCCACCGATACCGTACATGCGCACCCCCGCATTCCTTACGACTACATCTGCCTGCACAGCATCACCGCTTTTAGCGACATGGCCAGATACAGTCGGTCTATGGTAGGGCTGTTGCATTCGACTAGAGCAGCATTGGGAGGCTATGCGACGACCGGGCACTTCTATGCCACAGCCAACCTCACCAATCTGCTCAAAGTCCTCCTTTTGACCACCACCCTTGGCAGCCATGGGTCGACCTTGACCTGACAACCATGTCCAAGCCTCGTCGCCCACCTTGAACCACCGAAACAACGAGGCTAACGGTCTCCCAACATTCACGTGACCTGCCCGCTGAACATCTTGCACCGCCTGAGTTGTGAGGCTCAGGGGCTCGGCACGACCAGTGGGGTATGAACCGAGCTGGTGCTGGAGCGCTGCACACTGCTGCTCTAGCGCTTCCACAGCCACCGTACTCGTGTCCCCCGCCCACTGCTCCGCCGAGACATGATAATCCCTACTCTCCTCCACCTGTGCCCTACTGCCCCCCTCTCCTTCTCCACCTTGGCCGCTGCAGACCAACGCAGGGACAGTAGGCTGCTCAGGGGGTTGCCTCACAAACTCCTCCAACAGGTTCACATGACATGTTTCCCCGTCCTCGTGTTTGATCTCGACAGCACCATTACCACACTTCTGAACTTCCGGATCCTCCAACTGCAGTTTACAAATATCTGAGGGAACCAACCTGTCTAGATGCTTCCGAAGCAACCCAAGTCCTCCCCCAATATCAAACTGAGCAACCCTTTTTTCTCTCCGTGTGTAACGTTGCTGCCTCGGAGTCTCTTCCTGCCCTACCTCCTCACTAGCTGTGACAGGTCCTGGGGCTTCTCCAGACTCCAACAATGGTGCCAATACCGAGTTGCCAAGAAGAGCCGCTGGTACTAAACTCTTCAAACTGTTACCAACATTAGCCATCTTCTTCCAACCGTTCCTCCGTTGATCAGAAGACTGAGGAATAGGCTGTGACACTTTGGATGCAAGAGGTTCTGTGAAGCTCGCTCTGGGAGCATAGCAGGCTAAAATTATACTATTATGTTTGGGAGGGGTTATAAGATTTTCTTTAGGTTGATATGTTGTTTTATGTAAGATTGAGCTTTGCATTTCATTTCTGGCGGAGTGGCTATGTGTGACGGGTCTTGTCGGCATTCTGCCTTGTCAGATATCGTGCTCGCCTAACGTTGAGCGTCCTATATCTTGGGCGGGGTGTGACGCCTGCCAGCGTTGGCAGAATCGCCTCCCGGTAGCCACTAGCACTCGCCAGGCCAGTGAAATGGGCTACAGTCTGTCTACAATGTTGTACTTTCTTTCTTGTGAATCGTCATGTCACAGGCAGGGTATTGAACATAAGATGCATTGTAGTGAAGGAGAGAGAGAGAGCGAGCGAGCAGGGTGGGGGAGGTGAGTGTTGCTTTTCCTCCTCCTCCCTCCTCCCTCCTGGAGGAGTTGCTCGCCCGCGTGGCCTTTTCTCTCGGTTTTGATTGGCTGGTGGTTCCTGGCGCCTTCTGCAGGCCTGCTGCCGGGTGACGTAGCGGCCTGTGATTGGCTGACCACCGTGCCTTTGTGTGGGATCCTGGAGGGGTCCAGAGGAGCTATTCTCCTCAGAGCTTTCCTGACTAGCATACCCTTCACATGTCCCTTGCCCCCCTGTCTCCCGACTTCTACCTATAGAGCACTTTCTCTCTCTCTCAACTTCTTACCTCTCATTCTTCTACTCTATTTAATATCATAACTTCCCTTTGGTTCTGCACGATTTCATATATCGGCCATCGTATTATATGCTGAAGCTCTCAGATAACACATGTTTAGTTAGGCATTTTGGAAGGGTTACCATTTATGTCTGTAGAGGTTTGACACACTCACGGTGTCTCTCTTTCTGTATCGTGGTGGTCTGCTGGGGGATTTAATGCTAGACTGGGATAAGGCTACTGGTGTTGTGATTTCCGATGTGTACTAGGTTTTGTTGAACCTGTACAATCGCAACGGAGACGTGGGAAGCCTAGGTGGTCTTTCTGACTGTGTACCTTGTGAGTTTAGCACTGTGTTGCGAGTGAGGGCTTTTGCCTCTGCCACCCAACACTGTGCTAACTCGTTTGCTTTGACTTTGAGAGGGTCGCCAGGAGAGAACCAGATACTAGCGATCTGGATCTCTCAAGAGAGCACCCCGTCAATTAACGTAATTTGGCCGCACAGCCTTAAAGACTTCGCTAGGCTACGAGCCGCTTGCTCAGCCATTGTTTCCTAGCCTACTACATCCCAGCTAGACTTTATTCGCCTAGCAGACACCAGATTTAGATTATAAACTCTTTCTGTTATGTATGCATTATTATTCATGGCATTTATTAGTCTAGGTTGTTGTTGAGTTGCACAACCCTAGTAGGCTGTTTCGTTGATGAGGAAGTACTTCTTTTGCTGTTTGAGTTCCTACTATTGCGCAGTTATTATTCCCGTGCCAGTTAACCCTATATGTCCTTACAATTGTCATATCCTGTTCCTGCTTTATACTACAGTTCAAAATCCGATACGATCATCTTAACCTAGCATCAGACTTTCTTCAGAAGATTCCTGCTCGATGCTTTGGGACTTTCGTTCACTTTCTTTAGTATAGGAGTGACAGTTCATTATTGTTTAGAGTAACTTTAAATATACTTTCTTCTAGTTTGCATGAAATCATTGGAGTGATTTAATTAAGATCTCTATCTTTTCCTAGTATACCTTATTACCGTAATTGTATGTTGTTGTGATCAGGCTGTATCAGAGATCATCAGCCTGTAGTAGTAGTGCACTTATACTGAGTTATAGGATACCCCGTTATCGCAGATTTAACTCTGGAGGGTATAGGTGTTTTTGTGCGCCGGCATTATAAGTTCAGGGGTTGGATCTAGTGTTACCGTTGTGGCTGTGTGCTTTCCTAGTCCAATGATTAAGAGCCCTTGTTTTATACGAGCCCCGGTCGTAACAATGGATAGCTCCAGGAGTTCTTGATAGTCGTCCCTAGGCTGTTGGATGTTCCATTTCAAACTTAATGGTCTCATCTGCAATCTCCTGCAACCAGGGATCTGGGTTAGTGTCCATCACCGTTGAATGGATACTTTGTTTGATTAACCCTCATATCTGTTGGAAATGTTTGAACATTAGAATATCAGGACCCATTGACGATCCCATCACTGATGAGAAGGCTGCTTCCAATACAATCTCAAAGATGTGATGTCGTCAGGCTAAATGTAAAAGTTCCTTCTCCATCTTCTGTTCCGATAGATACTAGCTCCATTTACTGCACCTGTATTGGCTTCTGTTGTGTTGAAACACGTTGCAATGACACTGTCTTTTACCAACCATTATTCAATGGACTCATTTACAGCTCTCGCTATAGACTTTCCAGTACCAGATGATAGTTTTGGGACCTTGAGGAGCTGGGTTGCATCACATGCTGAAAGCTGGATTGGAGAACGATCACCAACATCCTTCCCCATAATGTCTGTTATTTTCTTGCCATCCCAGTGGATGACAAGTGGCGCCATGGGGGAAAACTTCTCTTTTATGATAGCTGCAATGTTCGTCCGGTGCTGGATTCGATGGTGACGAATCGAGAGCTGATCGATTGTTAATGGTGCGATCTCATGGCCCAACCTTTGAGGTGTAGATGCCAGGATGTACACTACATTCCAATCAGAAACCTTGGTTTGATCAAGTGTTGTAGAGACATTTTGATCGACTACTCGTTTTTGTCTAAGCTTTGGAGGCAGTCCCGCTAAAGTTGATGGTCCTGGTGATCCCTTATCCTGTTTCTAATATAGTATAATGTCAACTTAAGTTAATCAGGGACTGCTTGCAAGCTTTGTTGATCCCAAAAACACATTTCATTCAATCCAACCATAGACACTTTAGGGTATTATGTGTTACCAGTGATATTATTATTACTGCTGACAAGTGAGGTGGGTAAGCATCCTCTTCCATGCTTATATAATTAGGAGCAAGAGATAGGCTGCGTTATGGTACATTTAATTTTCGACAATTGCATGGATTGCTCACTGATAGTCACTCTGGAGCATCTGTTTTGAAAATCAGGATTTCTGATCTTGATTGGGTAAGTATTATCTGATGCCCTGGAAGTGCTCATAAGCGGAATCTTTAAAAAATGTATGACAAATTAGATCAACTGGCTCAAAATGTGTCTTGCACTAAATCTAAAGTTCAAGCATTTCATGACTGGTGTGCCCTATGGATTTTCTCTACTTGTGTACTGTATATGAATAATTTTCAATGTCAACGCATTGAAAATAGGGCATGAACCTTCAAGAAACTGGTGAACCCTATCTTGGGGAGGAGGATAATGGGTTACCTCTGGTATGATCACATAATTATGGAGTCAGTACTTACTCTCTGAAATTGATTCAATTCATGTTGGTTGTACATTTCATGAGCCTCAACTTCAGCTACATAACTATGTGACGCTCGATTTAAATTTGATCAAGTTAATGCCATCGTCTTGATGGATTACAACCTGGAATGGGGGAGGTATAGTGGAAAACAAATACTTGAGGCAATTTGGTTGCTTATGCTGAGTATTGGTTTGAATGAAACAGTTGTGACTTAGAGGCTCGCTTAGGGAGTGATGATAGTGAGTAAACAAATTTTGTGCTGGCATGGTGGTCAATGAACTATATCTTTCTTTCCAAAAAGTGGTAGGAGTATTGAAGAAGCCTTAAATTAGGACAACCATGACGAAGAACGAGAGATATAGAGAGATAAAGCTATGGAAGAAAAGCGACATTCAAAATATGTTTTTCTGATGGGCCTAGACAACATCATTCATGTTATTAATTAGTTGTGTACTGTGAATAGTAGTCTGTTAAAATGAAGAGTGAGATTGTCTGTGGGAGAGTAATGTTCAAACAACTACCATTAATATAATATTATGCAAATAATATATAGTTTTGTACATCTGGTTAATTATGCATACAAGTATGATAGCACTACTTTATATTGAAATTATGATCCACTGAATTAGGAACGGAAGTGACGGCTGCAAAAAATACCATTATAACAATTCAGAGGTTTGTTTCATTTCATATCCTCACTTTATCTGTTCCTATTTAATTGCTCGTGATTTCAAGTATTATAAACATTCTAATTGTAGTATTGCTTGACAGTATACATATAAATAGTAATTCAGTCTGTGTTCAGTTGAATATTTAGGCTGGTTTTGAGTAAATTGTTTCATTATTATGTGAAAATCTAAATCTATAATTTTATAATAGTTTTATATATTCTCGGATGAATTTATTTGTTAGATTATTCCATACTGTATTGTTGTAAAGCTCAGTAAAGAAGCAGTAACATCATAATAATACTTAAGGGAATGGTGTTGTGTATCATCCATTAACTCCTTCTGTACCGGTGACTTCTTTTCGTTTATATCCGAACTATATTTAGAGGATTTTGAGAAGCTTAAGAAGAATCTGTGGGAGTAAATAGGGTTCAGTGTGATAGTTCAAAGCCTGTTAATTTCTAGAGGCCCTTTTGAAACTGAAAAATATAGCCCAATAGTAGCTGGAATAAAGTTACAAGGACGTCGCTGGAATAGAGGGGGTTAAATGATGATTTAGGAATTAAATGGTAACTTATATTATGCATTGTGATATCACCCAATGATCTCTACGCAATGAAATTATGTTAATGTGATAGCATTTAGGAATACGACAATAAGTAATAAAAACTCTTTTTCTCATTACCCTTCACCTTCTTAATAACACACACATAACAGGATGAAGGTAAAGCTGAAGCCGAAGCCCCTGACGATGGAGAAGGAGCGGGTGGCGGCTCTGGAGACGACCCGGACGACGACATTTTCGAAGCCCGTGCGGCCTTATTCATCGGAGTCCGGGCCACCATGTGTCTGCTCTGCCTGGCTTACTTCTACTCCATCGGTGAGCCCACCTTCGGCATCCGCAAGTCTACGTCGTACAAGGACTTGGCTAAAGACGAGCCCAAGAAAGACAACTAATACTGAACATTGAGAAACATGAGTCTGAAGCGGGTATCACACGAGCGCTTTTTCACTCAACATTTATACTCAACACTGGTCTGGCAGCTTATGAGGTCAACATTTGATACATTTCTGTCACCTAAATTGATCTCTCACCTGTCTAGTTTCCGATACCATGGCAAACTATTCCAGAAATGTTGCCAAAAAATTTTTGATCATCGAATGTTGACTATAAAAGCTCTCGTGTGATACCGGCTTGAGTAGTAGGAGGAGGAGGGACTAACAGGAATTTTGTACTTAAATAGCTTTTTAATCATGATTTTGGCTTGCCTATTTTGTTGTCATTATCGGCCTTGTTTATTTTTCTTAGAATCTTACTCCATAGCTCAAAGGCTTGTAAGCTTGTAGCATTGCAAAGCACTAACAGTCTTATTTCTCATCTTGCTATTTTCTTCGCCTTCCTATTATATGCATTTTTGGGCCTTGAATTATGATTTAGGCTACATACCCGATATTATTTTTTTTTTATATCTCTATGTATATTTTGGAATGCTGGCAGATATGATTTCATAATTGTTTTGCTATATTCTTCTGCTTGTTTTATGATTCTCTAGTTCAGTTATGTGTCATATGTTTGACATGCCTATATGATGGCCAAGATTATGTACCGGTACTACCATTCGTTTATCATACTTGAGTCTTTAATAGCTCACTCCTTAGGGAATAATATGATGTGCAAACACACAAGGTATACTGTACGTAGGAGAGAGCCTAGGAAGCATTGATGGACTTGCAACATCACAGATAACAATAACATTATGAATATGATAAAGTCAGGAATAATTTAAATAAATAATGTGATAACTTAGTTTCGCGAACTCACAGGCCATTTGTGTGTGTATATATCAAATGTAAATACATATAGTAAGTTTGCTTAAAATTGTGTGACTAACTGATTATCTCCACATGCTGTATAAATATACCACAATAATATTGTAACCCCAAAATATTCGTTTTCTATTTCAGCAACACGAACATAAGAGAAAACGGAACTAAATTCGAAACTACCGTATAGTATTTAGCATTTTAGCGTACTTCAACAACACATTTTACTAACTTGGCATCAATAAGTAATGTTAACATTATTCATAAATGAAAGTGACACATTAAGCCAATTAGTTACCTCTATTACGGTCCCTATAGATAGAAAAAATAAGGCACAATTTCAGACAATTTAATCGATGATGGAGAGTTTGCGACTGTTATGCACATACCTTATGTGTTTGTATGTTATGGAAATTAAGGTATTGCCTTAGAATAGTTATATACTTGTTTTTACATTATTTTAATACTTTTTTTCTAGCTTTAAAGTAACCCAAAACCTTCTCTTAACCCTTTTAACGATTAAGCATTTCTCTTCTGTGTTCTGGCTATTATAACACAATTTTATTCAGATAAGGAAGGGCATGTGGAAGTCAGAGGGTTAATTGCGATAGTCCTTTACCTTTGAATTCTCACAGATACTTCCTAAACTATATAAAATCGTCGAATGGTATTCAGAATAAACTGTCAAAATGCGTCATAATCTTCAAAGGGTTAATATTCTCCCAATACATCTCGGAAATGTTAGGTTGGGTAGTTTGGTTGTTCTGGAGCTAGAAAGTAAATAAAGCCTACACAGGGAAATAATCTGAAGCAGCTATGTTTAACCTTTTGAAGATTATGACTCATTTGGACAGTTTATAATGGCTACCATTATACGATTTTAGGAAGGATTATAAGGGCACAGACTATCCAAATTTACCCTCTGATTTCCGTTTACCCTTCTTAATGTGAATACACTTCTAATTATAGCCAGAAAACAGAAACAAATGCGTAATCTGATCTTGAAAGGATTAACAGATACCAAACGCAATGTCTTATAACATGATTGGAGTTGATGGTATATTTGAAGATATTTTGGTACTATAGGACTTTTTTTTTTTTTTTTTTTTTTTTTTTTTTTTTTTTTTTTTTCCCTTTGGTGTTATATACCTTGTCGCCCAGGGTTCACTAACTGATTTGTATGTGGTTGTCCAACTAGTATATGATATTAGTTTAACACTATCTGTTCTGACGTCTTAAGGGTAATTATGGTATGTTATATACATACTATCTTAGTTTGCTTGCTATCGCACACCCAGGACAAAATTTACACCTGAATGAGGCGTAGCGTTTTATTATCGACAAACTAATGGTGTGAAATGTCTTAAAAATTAAACAGGGGAGATAAAAAAAAAAACTCCCTCGTTTTTCGGACCAAATTGGTTTAAGTTACTCATCCGTATAAGTAGAGATTGGTTAGTAAATATAATGGCAATATTATGTTATCAAATATAACCTACATATGAATATTTATTTGATTAGTAAATGTTTTAATTAATCTAATTATTAGTGGGTGGCATTATCAATTTTGTGTACTAATTGGACCATCTCGTATAATTTTGTTTACTAATAATGTCGCCTCGCCTCGTACTATTTTTAATACTAATTGGAACATCTCGTATATTTGTTTGCGCTAACTGGACCCTCTCGTGCGCTTTTTCGTACTAAGTATACCATTTCGTATAATTTTGTGTACTAATTGGACCATCGTACTATTTTGTATACTAATTGGACCATTTCGTATAATTGTGTGCACTAATTGGACCCTCTCGTGCGATTTTGCGTACTAATTATACAATTTTGTATAATTGTGTATACTAATTGGACAATCGTACAATTTCGTGTACTAAATTGACCCTCACGTGCCATTTTGTGTACTAATTATACCATTTCGTATAATTTTGTGTACTAATTGGACCATCTCGTACAATTTTGTATACTATTTGGACCATCTACGATTTTCTTTACTATTTAGACCATCTCGTACGATTTTGTTTGCTATTTAGACCATCTCATAATTATACTTTTGTGTACTAATTAGACCATCTCATCTAATTTTGTGTACTAATTGGACCATCTCATCTAATTTTGTGTACTAATTAGACCATCTAATCTAATTTTGTGTACTAATTGGACCATCTCGCACAATTTTGCTAGTCTGCCCTTTATCATGATCCAGCAGAATGGTTGAACTTTTCTTCTACGAATCTTACTTATTTCATCTTAACCCTTTGAGTACCAGCGATGTGAGATATATTTTTATTCTAGCTATATCTTGAAGATATTGTGTTGCGTAGGAAGGATTTGTGATAGTTAAAAGTGGTGGTTGAGATACTTTGAAGCATTATTGCTGCAGGTACTTCCTAAGCTGAATAATATCGTCTAATAGTTGCCAGAATATGCTGAAAATGACGTCCCTGGTACTGAATGGTTTAACTTCAGAGCACATATCATTTTATTTTGGAACTTATTGAAACATACATAGCTAACACAAATTGGACTATGATCGTTTTCAGTGACGAAGAATGCTAGCAATAGCCACGCAATTAACCCTTTAACTCCCAAAGGCCTTTTTTAAGCTAAGCAATATTACTTGGTGGTAGCTAAAATGTATATTGATTATGACTGGAGGAACTATACAACATTGAATTATTTAATTCCTACCGGTACTTAAATGCAGCTCAGATGGTGGCAACTAAAACAAGTTTGTTGAGCGTAGCCATTGGAGTTGAAGGGTTAATATTCTTATCACTATTATTATTTATGTATATATTACCCTTTGATTGCAAGAGGTCCCTCCTATGCTACATGAAATTGTCTAATCTTGGCCGGAATAAGTTGAAAGCGGTTAGATGTAGTTGCCTAGACTGACCCCCCAAACCAACCACACACCACCACCACCACAACCACCTCTTAGAACTAGATATTTGTATGATCACCCCCAGCACTATCCTTTAGACATTTGGTTATACTATATATTTTGTATACTTTAACCCCTTCTGTACCGGCGACATCTTTTATATATTATTCTAGCTATATTGAGACGATTTTGGGCAGTCTAAGAAGGGTCGATGGTGGTTAAAATGGTTAAGCGAGATCATTTAAAGCCGATTAATTGCTGGAGGCCCATTTTAAACTAAATACAATCTTCTATTAGTAGCTGAAATCACAAATTCGTCGCCGTTACAGAAAGGGTTAATAGATCTGTATATGATCTATAGTTCAGCCACTAGATATTATTAACATAGTTATTTCTTTGGTGGTGTAGACTAGATGTTTTTTTTATCTAGCAGTGGTTGTTGACATACCGTAGTGATTATTTTTGGTGACTAGTGAGTAAGTGCACATGTTATTATTATTATTATTATTATTATTATTATTATTATTATTATATGATTTCATTGCTTCTGTTCATATATTAATTATTTTGCTGGCACAGTATTATACTTAAGCTTAATATTTTCTAATATTTAATACTTACATTAAGCAACCTTGATAATACTACCTGGTTTTTATCTAGCATACTAATATAAATTGTACATATGTCTCTGTGTAGCACATGTAAGCAAGTACAGTCTCGGTCAAAAGTAATGAAACATCCTCGTAACTTCGACTTATCATTTCAGTTCTGAATTGAATGTACGGTTGTCCACGTGTTCAGCTGTTACATAGCTTCTGTTAATTATGCTAGTTTACCTCTTTCAGCATCTGACAATGCATATCTGTAAATGTACAGACATTAATATTTTTTGGCATCTTCAGACATTTGAGGACGTGAAGGTTTTTGTTTTTATATTCCAACCTACTCCCTCTCGGGCATAGGCTGAGAGCCTGTACATTCAACTGCTGTACATTTCAACAGTGAAGTCTCGTTCCAGCCTAGGGAGTGAGACATGTGAAGCACTTAGAGCTGCAACCAGCCTTTGCCATCTTGCCTCCGTAAGATGCACGGCGCTTAATTGCCCACTCATGGCTCGAAGCAGCCCCATCTCTGGAGCTGCCTCGCCTTCGTGTTTCACCGTCTCATTCCCCTAGACTCGGACCCCCACTCTCAGAACGCAACCTATTAAGCAATTAACTCACTTGGCATTGACCCCTTATATCATATTTTTAATATGGGAATATTCATACATTGAGGGTATGTGTTTGGCGTTTCGGTGGGTTTTGTGATAATGCACTTATACTAGGTACAGCACAAATTCCATTCCAATAATATCTTCCCATTGATACATCAGGATTCGAACCCGTGACCATTGGATTACCAGTCAAGTGGGAAGACCACTCCACCACACCTGCCCACAATTTACATAGTCTACTGCAAACATTTCGTTATCTCTAATTCTACACATGAAGAAATATTTCCTTTCCAGCTCCCTACCCTATGGTTAACTACATAGTTTTCATCAGAGTTCAAAAAGATGTGTGGCCGTTAATTTATTATACAACTGCCTCATTATATGCATGCCAGGCACCTCCTGCAGAGGGTGAAATAGTTAACTATAAGCCTACAGAGATATCCGGCACTCTGCTGATGTGAGGCAAGTGACTAGCATAAGAAGGATAAAATATAATTATAATTGGGGTACCAACACGCCCATTTCTGCCTGACACTGAATTTGAAGGGAAAAAGACTGAAAGGTGTGCAGCACACTGATTGGCTAAGATGGTCACGCCACATTGATATCTCAACGCTGAGTGGTTGCGCTACTATGTTGGAGATTAACTAGGGTTTTTTCGAAGGTTGATGCTGTGGCTCTTTCGAGAGTTCTTATTCTTTTGTATGCTAATATCAACATTATGGACATAGCCCATTGGATTTGTGGTGATTGATTCCCTCTTGTGTATCTACGATATTGGTCAATCTGAGGCAAGTGTTTTCTTGAAACGATGCACCCATTATTTGCCTGGCTTCAGCAGGAAGGCCCGTAAATGGAGAACTCAAGGGCACAGACTTATCTAATGTTTTGCTAGTTATTATTATACTAATGAATAACTATAATGTCTGAAATACAATTAGCTCTGTAACAGCCGAACATGTGAGAAAATGTAGGCCTGCTTGCTAACAATAAAGCAAACGTTGACTATTATAGATGCGTTCAGGTGTCATACGGAGTCATCCTCAATTCTGATTAGACAGAAGCTTCAGCTCGAACTTGTGAATGTCTCACTACTGTTGACCTCGACTGTACACAATTATCTTTACCATATTGACTCATTCACTCCGAAATCCTTCATAAACTGCAAACTTTCTGGTAGAAACGGCAAAAATATTTGTCTGAACAAATGATTCACTACCGGAAGAAATAACTCAAACTGTTATACGAACATTTGTAGTGGTGGATTCTATCTAATATTATAAGACTATTGGAAGCTTCTCGTATGTATTTATATTTGACTTATGCTGCAAGTATTAAATGATGTGCCCAAATCGTTAGAAGTTAATGAATAACGGAATCCACTGAATTATATAATTATGGTACCGTAATTGAAGTCTGTAAGTCAGAGAAATTCACCCCTATATGCTTGTATGACTTTAATTAGTATAGAACATTCCTATGATTCATTCTGAGTGGGCCTCGTAAATTGAATAATATCATCCACTGGTATTAATAAGTGTTAATTTGTAACGAAAATTATGCTCACAATGAGTGTTCAAGTAGCATACATGTACTATTCTGAACACATAACCGTTTAGTACTCCTATATGTGAATCATAATTTGGTTACAATCGAACACCAACTCTTTAAAGTGTATGATGTCTGGGATAAGTATAGAATCGGATTGAAAGGGTTAATCTAATTCACTACTACTTGCAAGTTTTGATATATGTGTAGTAACGTTCCCCCTCTTAACCCCTCTACCACCATTACGTAATTTTCATCATATTCTGGTTACCATTAGGCGATTTTCTTTAGTTTGTAATCTACCTGTATGACTCAAATGGGTAAATACGATCATAATAAACCCTCTTAGTAACATAGGCCGTTCTTAAACTGCATAAAATCATCTAAGTTTAGTCAGTATCAAAGGTAAAAAGCCGTCATGGTGCTGAAGGGGTTAACCACTTGCGTATAAGCACACCAAATAATCAGGTATACTTCAACATTGATGGAACACATTAGACTAAAATACAAAGTGACCTTCCCGTTCGTACGCTAGAAGCTATATGTAATTCAACTGCATTAAAACAACAAAGATGCAAAAAATATATAATTGCATAAAGAAATACAATTGAAAAAGTCATCTCAAATTTCATATCCTCTTCAAAATGTCCTTATCATATGTATACAACATTTAATCTTTTTAGTCACGAAGATATAATATTCCATTTAAACAAATAGGAATCTGCATCAACATTCTGGGATATGAATCTTGAGGTGACTTTTAAAAATATATATGTTCACTATCTCAGGATGTATGAGGTTTATACTTTGCCATAGTTCTTTTGTATGCATTTTTTTTTATCTGACTATGTGTACCAAAGGCTGCAGAAATTACATGCTGCTGATCTGTATATGGAGATATTCACAAGAGAGCTTTCGCATGGGAATGATGGTGACTAACTTTGTTCATAATGCACATGATTTGTACTAACATTATACGCATACACATTAGACATATACACAATCTGCATATACCAAATATATCATCTTTACTAGTATAGCCGTTTACTGGTGATAAGGTCCTTTTTTCCAGGATTTAAATTTCAGTATAATATTACGCCCATTTGTTCCCATGGCCTATAGAAGGTCTCAAAATCTTTGGTATTTTTCGATTTACACCTGGCCAAAGAAGTAGTACTAGTTTAATGGTTAGACTTGCTAAGTTGAACTATTATTCTGAGCTTAGCCTCCTTTTTTTAAAGAAGGCTAAATCATAGAGAGTCTTTTAGGAAACATGCTCAACTGCGACTGGAGTAAAACGAAACAAAACAAACTGTAAATCTCTAGCCTTTCCAAAGCTGAGGGAAACATTTTCTTGTTTTTGTTGATAGACAACTCAACCGAGGGCAGGAAATCATTCAACAAAATAATATACTGGCATCTAGATCTTAGTCAGGATCGTGACAGACAAACATCAGGATTTTAGCCCTCCGTGGGGCGGGAATGTTTTTGAGACAACGGAAATTTGCGCGCTCATAGGTCCAAATGTTGTTGATCCCTCGCATGATCAAATTTGGTCACTTGCCCTATAAAGGGTCAGAGATGCTTGTGGCTTGGTAGCACACTAGGTATTTGGTTCACTGTAGGACTGATAGAATGAACGATACCCTATCACACAAGTTTAGAAGGAGTTGGTATGGGAAAGACAATCCTACTTCGTATGAAGAGCTCATTTTCTCTGCCTATGTGCATTGTTATGTATTCCCTGCGTTTTCATTTTATAACTAAACATTCCATATACGGTTTACCTCAAATATGCCTGTTATGGCTAATGTTTTATATGGAAATGTGTATGCTCTGATCAAAGCAATCATTATATATCAACAATAATGTGTTTTGACCACTACTGATTTGTTACTGAAATTTGGAAAATACTTACAGTATATACAACCAATGTGTCCTCCCTGTACTGATATATAGATCACAAACTTGCGAATATAACATAGTGTCTAGAGCATAAACTTAGGAGTGCCCAAAGAGGAATGGAGAGAATAATGTTAGGCATAACTTGGAGAGATAAAAAGAGAGCCTCTTGGATATGAGAACAAACAAAAGTTAAGATATTTTCAGTACTATAAAAAAAGAGGAAATGGAGCTGGGCAGGTTGTATATTTAGAAGAGATGAAAACAGGTTGACAACTAGAGCAACAGAATGGGAACCTAGGGATGGAGCTAGAGGAAAGGGTGGAGAAATGAGATCCGAAAGTTTGCTGGGGTGGGAAGGGACACTAACTTCTCACCGGTTGGAGTGGAAGAGGCCTTTGTCCTGCAGTGGACTAACTCAGGCTGATGATGATGATGAAATGTTACTGGAAGCTAAAACCTAGTCAGTTATAAGTTAGCGTGACATAATGATAGACAATGAAATATATAGAGATAATTTGTTGAATTTTTAAAGATTCAGAGATGAGAAATAGTCGAAATATATATGTGGCTGAGAATCTCTTATAGTTTCTGTTTTAAATTCGAGTGCGAAGGAAAGGTGATGTAGGAAATAAATTTACCCTAAGTAGGCCTACAATACACATTTAATTAAGAGCTATTATAGTGATATGAATCAGTCACTGAAGTATGTCAAAAATATAGAAGTATAGTCGCCACAAATGAGATTACCTCTGTAGCCAATATGTTAGTTCCCGTACGTTCAATTGAGAAAACGTATTTATTACAGAAAACGAAATGGTCGATATATTAGCGCATACTACATTATATTAACATTGCAATATAGAATCCTATACAAAATCTAAATGTGAATTATCGACATATCATCCTATAGCTAATATTGGGTTTAAGAAATTTACTTCTGATATTATTTAGGAATAAGTTGAATAGGCCTACCAAATATAAATAAGTTGCAGCTTGAGTGAGTTCGGCTCTCTAACAGAACTTCTCAATATCCTCGCTCGACACTCTTTGGAAAGTAGATACGAAGTGCCGTTGTAAAGGCTTATCTCTCAGTACCTTCACCACCATTCCCAAAAATATATGGACTCATTGCACAGACTAATAACACACATAACAAAGCCACTCCAACACCCCTTCTCCCCTCTCTACATTCTTCAGAAAAATAGGAAAAGTAGAATGTAGATACGAGGTGCCGTTGTAAAGGTTTATCCCTCAATACCTTCACCTGCACAATACACAATCACTCATATATCTTGAAATACGGTATAATCTTCATGACCAGAGCAATATACACACGAATATATTTATTCATTATTCAATTATATATTCTAGTAACTAATACAATAATACGAGTTTGTAGACTTGATTATTACATTACTATTAAATATCGAAATTATTGTTATTATTATTATTATTATTATTATTATTATTATTTTTAACAGCTTTGGATCAGACTGGGGATCTGATACATCTTGCTCTCAATAATTCAAAGCCTGATACCTTTAAACTGAATAAGCTAATCTAAGTGGCATCATAGTTAATCCGTGTACACATTTCTTTAATATAATAAATCAGTAAATATATAATATGTCTATCTGTGGAGGTGGGCAAGAGTGTATCATAGTTTGTAGTTTTCAAAATGGGCGTATCTGTAGCGAGTTATGGGGGACAATAACACGTAGTTTGCTGCTCTGTCTAATACACCAACTAGTAATCAGTTTCCATCCAGTGAGTCGAAATATATAGATTGAAGTCATCAAAATATCACTCCTTTCTATATTAATTAATGTTACAGACATATTACTCTCAAATTCTATGCAGTACATTGCCCAATATACAAACTATATATGATGAATAAAACGGAATACATTAAGCCTACAGAGACATTTGGCAAGGATTCCAAACTTAAGGGATCCTTGCCAAATGTCTCTGTAGGCCTAATATATTCTGTTTTATTCATCATAATATATACTTTGTATATTGGACAATGTACTGTATAGAATTTGAGAGTAATATGTCTGTAACATTAATTAATATAGAAAGGAGTGATATTTTGATGACTTCAATCTATAGGCTATATTTCGACTCACTGGATGGAAACTGATTACTTTTTGGTGTATTAGAAAGAGCAGCAGACGACGTTTTATTGTCTCCCATTAGTATGAACATGCACATTAACTTGGTGTACATATAAAACAATCATGATAGTTCTCCTCTTTCTTACTATGTACTGTATATGAGCTTGTTGTGCTTTAATATTTCTGGTTTGAGTAGATGAAGTAATTATATAGGCTACTTTGTACACTCACGGACTTTAACTGTTCATTAGTACTTTCCTAATTTAGTCAGTGAAAGTAATATTATGAGATCTTGAAGCTTTTTTTCGGAAATTTATCATCTCTCGTATACTTAACTGTTCATTAGTAATTTCCTAATTTAGTCAGTGAAGGTAACATATGGATCCTTTGAGCTATATTACGGTAATTTAGCATCTCTCGTATGCTTAACTGTTCATTAGTACTTTCCTAGTTTAGTCAGTGAAAATAACATTATGAATCTTTGAAGCTACATTACGGAAATTTAGCATCTCTCTTATAGATGATACTATTTCCATGGTACATGATTATGGTCCGTGACTGTACATCTTTGTGTCGACGTGTAGTAGTGTGTGTGTGTGTGTGTGTGTTTTACTTGATGTTGGTGTTATGTTTCCGTAGACTGTGTTACAACTTTAGATGTTGAAACGGTATTGCCCTTGCATTTCTGTGTGTAACCATTATGATATGTAGTACATAGCCTACTCTTTTGTACTCTATATATCTCCGTACTTAATGGGGGATTTTGAAGATGTGCACGAGTACGCCTCTTCCGAAAAGCCCAGTTTATTGTGCTGTTCATCTTCTGGTATATACCGGTATACCTGTTGACATTTTCTTAAGGTGGGTCACTAACTTTTTTATCTTTCTCTCCTTTTCTCTCTTTCCTTGGCTTGTATCCATTCGGCCCCATTCAGCCAACTGCTTTTCGACGTTTATCCCCATCCAGGTGTCGATTTCTTCCTGGCAAGCGATAGCGAGCCAGCATTGTATGTAGAAATCCGGCTTCGCCGGAGAAATTTTTCTATCAAAAAATTTACAAATTTAGCTTGCTGTCAAAACAAAAATATATATATATGATGGCTCGCTACCGCTCGCCAGGAAAATATTGACACCTAGATGGGAGTAAACGTCTTAAAAGAGTAGGCTGAATGGGGCCGAATGGATACAAGCCAAAGAGAGAGGGAGATAAAGAGAAAACAAGCGAGGTGGGGTCCCTTAACAGCTCAGTTCAAAGACTTACTCAAAATCAATGCGTTTGATCCATTTTCCTCGTGGAAAAGAAATTCTACGTTATGGGTGAAGCAGATACTGAAATCTGAACTAAATACTTACAGTTTCAGTTAGTAACTACTCTATACTAAGTAATACAAGTTGTCGTTGTTGTAAATATATATCTAAACATATATATACAAATATTATAACATAATGATCAATAATGGGAAGTGTTCAGACAATAAACTCATCGGACGAGGTGTACTTATGTTCCATTGTTGATACCTGTACCTAATATTAGAATATGAAGCTTCGGATATATGAAGCTTCGGATATATGAAGCTTCGGATATATGAAGCTTCGGATATATGAACGATCCGCTATAATTAACTGGTGACATAAATCATATCTTGTAGTATATATACTCTTATGCCACATTTTCTAATTACGCTTGTATGTTATAATAGTCAATAGTCGTATAAAAAGGACGCGTACAACAATTAGACATAATTTTATATTAATGATTAATAGGTTGGTTTGATCAGTATAATACTAAAAAAAAAAAAAAAAAAAAAAAAAAATCTGTGTTACATTTCTTGGTACGTCACTGCCCCAAGATTCATTAGTTGCTCTCTTTATTTTAGTAGTGAACTTGGCCATAAATCTATTCTCACAATCCTAATCCTTCCTTGAGGGGAGACACCGGATTTGTTTGATCATTCTCTCCTTTTCTCTCTTTCCTTAGCTTGTATCCATTCGGCCCCATTCAGCCAACTGTTTTAAGACGTTTATCTCCATCCAGGTGTCGATTTCTTCCTGGCGAGCGATAGCGAGCCAGCATTGTATGGAGGAATCCGGCTTCGCAGGAGACATTTTTCTATCGAAAAATGTACAAATTTAGCTTGCTGTCAAAACAAAAATATATATATATATGCTGGCTCGCTACCGCTCGCCAGGAAAATATTGACACCTGGATGGGGGTAAACGTCTTAAAACAGTAGGCTGAATGAGGCAGAATGGATACTAGCCAGAGAAAGAGAGAAAAGGAGAGAAAGATAAAAAAAATCCGGTGTCCCCCCTTAAGATCTCAGCATATCACACTGCTTGAGGGCGGCCCTTTGTAGGTCCCCAAGTGATCTGAATAATTTCTTAATTGCCCATGGAAGTTTAGAAAGTTATTTTAGTTGAAGCTTACTGGCGTACATCCTTATAATACTTCTTGGGAGAGAACTGATCAATCTAATTTTGTCGTATTATGTAGCCACTACTCACATATTTACCATATTATCTAACATGCTTTATATTGCCCTGGTAACATTTGAAAATTACTAGGAATTTAAATTACTATTACAAAGATTAAGACAACAAAAAGCTAGATATTTGTTAATCAAGATAATGTGATATTAGGAGAAGAAAAGGGTGATATGATTATATTACTTATAGTCTAATTAATCCATCATAGTTTGTCAGCGAGCCGTAATTAATGGAAATGCTTTGTGTACTCTAAACAAGTGATCAAAACATATGGGTTGTTCTGCTTCAATTGAAGTAACTGGGAAGCTTGAATTTAATAGATGAATTTGTAAGAATCTCATCTATTGACTCATAGTTCGTGTATTAGAACAATCAGCATACTAATATATTTTAATTAAAAACTTATTTTATGTTGCTGCTTATACACTATAATGCGCTTAAATAACTGACTACGCGTTTAATTCTAAATAAAGAACTTCATATTGCGTTGACCCTGATGCTCTCTCCAATTTGTTTATTTACTTCAATGTTTATACTTAATGGTGACTAATACTTCGTTACTGGGATCCTATCCGTTTAAAACTCCACTTCTATACTTAAAATTGTCTGTCCTTGCACACCAATATTCTACATTACTCTAGTTTGATGTATCCAAGTAGCCATTCACACCATCCATTTAATTTTATCTTCACTCAAACCCTTTTCCAGTATATTGTTCCACTATACCACACTGTCGTGATGTGGCGGTTAGTTTGATTAACTACAAATCACCTTAGATCTCCAATTATTGCATCTATCACACAGGCAAATCACCTGGTTATCCTCCAAAAATACTTGGGTTGGATCTGAGCTCTATAATTTAGTCAGCGTGTATTAGGACTAAGGTATCTCCCCTCAACGCAGGGCTCTGAGGGTAAGATGCAGAGGATGCAGCCCTATTCTCCATTTTGGATTTATACGTTCCACTTCTATGTTGTTTATCTTATTATGTTACTCCACCTTGGTAACCCTGGTCTCTGGGTCTTCTCCTGGGTGACCTGGATGTGTGTGAGTTTGTGTTTTTTATCTGTGTTAATTTTTGTTTTATGTTGTGTTTGTGTTTTCCCTGTTCTTGCTCTGTCTTGAGTCGGCTACCCCCAAAATGGGGATTGGGCCTGAGCATATAGATAGATAGATAGATAGATAGACCTTTCTTCTTTAACACAGAATACTTTACTACCTAGATTCAATATTCTAATTCATATAATTTCACCTGTTCAGCATAAAAAATATCTACTCTCTCTATCTCTCTCTACTGATCTATCTACCGTTCTATGTCCATATAATTTATCTACATCTCTCCCTCCACCCAATACATACACATACACACAACAGTACATCAAAGACTTGTAACAAACACGGCCCCATCATGTCACCACAGTGACCGATGTTGTTATAACGTTAATACCGTCTCAGCAAGACTCAAAGCATCTGCACCTGGCGAATCCGCACCACACCAGCCCCCACCGTGCTACAACCAGACAGCAACAAGACCTATATTCTTCCATTTCAAGTTCTGAATTCCTCTCTATAATATTCTTTCATATATTTTCCTCGTGACTCCCCTATGCACTTCCCTTCATTGCATGCTGGTGTAGGTGTCGTTGGTGGTGTTATGCCAGGTGTCGTGAATTATGTGTGTGACTAACCCAACTAACCCTCAGCTCTCTCGTATATTTAACAGTTGGTGGCAAGATGAACGAGCTAATTGTTAGGGTATTTGAGAGAACGTACACACACACACACGCACGCACACACACACACACACACACACACATACACACACACACACACATACACTATGCTGAACTGGAAAGGGGAGTGATTACTGTAATTGCTATTATTTTAAACACTCGGCTACTAACTAAATTCGGTGGTTAGAACAGATGCCTGAGCAGCCTCATAAATCGCGAAGTTGAACTGCATAATATTGTAGGGTCTCTATAGCTGAAGACAACACTTCATCATCAATAAGGAGAGACAGAACTATTTCAAAAGTGAGCATTCATGTTGATCAGAATGTAAATATAAAGCGCCACAAAGGCTTTAGACTTGTAGCTAAATACATTCATCCGACTGGTGCTGGAATATATATTTCATATTCTTCTTTGTGTTGAAAGGCATAACTGATGTGCTATCGGGTTCAACTGGTGGTATCTTAAAAATGTAGAGACTAATTACGTTTATGCTCACATTGTAACAAATATACTTGAAAGACGAACTAGAATAGGTTTTGTTGTACCTTTATTATGACATTTTCTCTTCGTATTGAATTAAACATATTTCTACTAAGTAAGATATAATATATTGCAGCCAAATATTCTAGAATGGTGTGATAATTATAATTTAATAAACATCATCTCTTAAATTGTGAAAGATAGTCGGCAAAAAATATACAGCAGTGAAACTATTTAAAAACTTTTGTTTTTTAGTCAAATAAGACTGATTTAATATTAAAAGCTCACATTGCTTCTTCATTATAGAATACTAGTTGCTTTACCCATATAGTCTCTCCTTAAGGCAATTTCGATTAGGTAATTATTTCTAAACTCGGTAAAAATCTAGTGGACCAAGTCTGAGGATCCCCTGAAATAATGCTCTATTGTTTGTGTCCTGATTTTCTTTTGCTTTCTTTAATATGAGTATTATCTAGTGCAACATAAATTCTGCGATTCTTCCGTATCCTTTCATTCCTATATCTCGACCTTTGCTGTAGCCGTGTCTTCCGTCTTGACCCTCTAGTTATAGTCCGTTCAAATTTACTTGGCAGCTGACGTCCTCTCTAATTGATGATTGTGTAACAAGTTAATGATGGTGGGTAATGGTGCTTGGAGTAGCCGGGGAATTTGAACGATGAAGCACAATAATATTTTCAAAAGATGAATAACTTGCATAAAAAGGAAGGAGTGAGCTGCCTAGTTAAACTGAAACGGCTATACTGTCGTGTCATGACTTTCTTGTCTGTACCATGTCAAGGCCCTCATGTCTCGTTTTGCCCTGACCTCCTTCGTCCCAGGCAGGCCTCACTTCTAGGGCACCCTCGCTCACTAATTTTCTTTTAAACTCTGGCATTTCTGAAAGCATAGCAGTCCAGAAGATAGCTTACCTCAAGCTTCTACAAATGTACGTACTGTATATGCTGCTTGCTAACTGCTTTGTGTAATACTAACATCATATAATTATTAAGGTAACATTTTCAACATCCCAACTGCTGTATTTTGCAGAACATTTACTTGACAGACCTTCTGACATTATATTCACTATTAAGTAATAGTATAAAGGGTGACAATGAGTTTAGTTACACAGAGTAACCAAATTCTGCACCACTCTGTGCTTGCTTTATCCTTTGTAATACTTGAAATATTCAACAAGATTCTTATCCACTTGTAATATATAATTATATTGGTGTCCTCTGTGAGCGAGGGTGTGTGAGGGCGGCTGGCTGTGAGTGTTGTTGGGCTGTAACTCTGTGTCTTGCCTTTCAGTTGGGTACTCCCCCATACGCGGCACCAAACCCAGTGGCTTCCGGCAACCCAGCCACATCCATAAAGAGAATTGAGGGACCAGCTGACAACTCAAGAGGGCCTCAGGGGGCCCATGGTGAGGGGGTATAGGCAGTAGGTGTATGCTGTAACAAACTGAGAATCCAAACATAGCAACAGTGACATACATCAACGTGAAACTATCAAACGTTGTATTCAAACTAGAATATATATATATCAATTGCAGCACTTTAATGTTAACTTCAATAGCGGTATAACTAGGACAAGGAGAAGTTCAATAAGCTACATCAATGAAGAAAGTACAAGTAGATATATTAATGTAAAATCAGTATGATCATGGACACATGAAATAAAGAAGTGTGTTGTGGAATGCTGATTTGTTTAGGCAAATACTGCATATTTGTTGTAGTAATTTAGCCAATAAATTTTAACCAACATCTTATAACATAATAGGTGAATTCATTCAGTCAATATTAAATAAGGTTTATATATATTCCATGAAAGGAAATTCCGCTACTCGACAACATGCGTATCTCGTTCAACTAAATTGTCTAATTTATGCTCATGAATGCAAATTATGTTACACTTGCTAAAATAGGAACAAGGTAGCTAGACATAACAAGAGGAGAAGAGGAAGTATATTTTTCCGTGCATACAAATAATTACACTATTTTTTAGAAATATAGTTGAAGACCTCACAAAACTGTAGCAGAACATAGAAACAATGTCACTAGAAAGGTTAAGGGGGCCCACCTCGTTTTTTTTTTCTTTCTCTCCCTGTCTCTTTGGCTTGTATCCATTCGGCCCCATTCAGCCTACTGTTTTAAGACGTTTACCCCCATCCAGGTGTCAATATTTTCCTGGCGAGCGGTAGCGAGCCAGCATATATATTTTGTTTTGACAGCAAGCTAAATTTGTACATTTTTCGATAGAAAAATTTCTCCGGCGAAGCCGGATTTCTCCATACAATGCTGGGTTGCTACCGCTCGCCAGGAAGAAATCGACACCTGTATGGGGATAAACGTCTTAAAACAGTTGGCTGAATGGGGCCGAATGGATACGAGCCAGGGAAAGAGAGAAAAGGAGAGAAAGATTAAAAAAGCCGGTGACCCCCCCCCCCCTCAATATAATTCCTTGGCAACATTAGTTCATCCTGACAGTAGATATAATATACTCTACAGGTGTACGAAAATATAACTAGTGCTAATGAGGGTGATTTTGTTCAAGGTAATGATGATTGTTCAGTAATTACACTTACCCAAATATGCAATTGAAGTTCATTATGCAAATATTACCATTAATTATTTATTCATCCCTACATATAATTTAATGTTTTCCATAACTAGAGCTTTTTACCAAAATTGTTCAAGGTTGATTAAGGGTTGAAAAATAGTTCTTGATACATATAAGCGTTTAATCTATTACATTATATTATTTTATAATGGTAAAATTTACACCCATATGATGCTGATGAAGTTCGTTATAATTAAATTAAATAATATATACAAAAATATATTAATTCGATTTGTGTTCAACATGAATCATTCGATCAATGTACAATGGTATCTTTTGACTAAGTGTATAAGTAATCGATAATACCTGTCTGACGGCAGTTGCTCGTATTCATCCTCTTTCCAGATTTTCTTTAGTGTATACGAAGATTCAGACATTTATGGTGATTTGCTTGTGTGTTTCGTCTGTGTAGATTTTTACTTGAAAACCAGGTGGTGTGTTTTTAATTTGAATATACATCTTTCATTAATATATTCAAAATCGCCTTTTACTTCGTGTTGTGTACGTGTTTCAAATACAAGTGCTTATTAGTATTACTTTTGAAATATATGAGCAAGGGCAACTATGAAGTAAACATGCAAATTTATTATAGGTTGAATCATTACGTTTAAATATTTCATCAATTAAAGATATATATGCAGTATATATATATATATATATATATATATATATATATATATATATATATTGGGATAAAATAATGATCAATAGAATCACCGCATTCTTTTGATATATTATTTTCATTATATTCTAGTCATCAATTTACAATATATTCAAAGCAAAAACCATATGAAAGTATGCAGTGTACTAGATGTTAAAATGGTATACGATGTTGAAGAAATGCCCTGCCCATATAAGCACTAATCATACTATATTGGATCACTATTTTGTTTAAAGATACACTACAAGGATTTATAAAGACGAGCAAGTTCTGGAGAGCCATACAAGGGACTAGAGTTTCCGAAAAGGAGCTCTAGTTTTGACACTATTCTTGACTTACAGTGTGCTGGCTTAATAATCCAGAAGGTTTGATTGCCTCTGAAGTCGTATTTTAACTAACTAACTAAGGAGAGCCAAACTACTGTAAGTCATTTGTTGATGAAAGGTTATTAGTGCCATTCGTTCAAACACTGCTGTCAATTCAATTAAAATGTCTGAGAACACAACAATGAGGTGGTTTAGGTGATTGCATACAAATACACAATGTATTTTAATACTTACCCATCTGTTGGTTATTATTCAGTTTTAGCGAAAATATCACAATGAATGAAGCAAATTTGTCTAAATGAACTCGCGAACATTTAAAATTTCAATAGTCTGTTATATAATTTGGCGTAACCCTCACAACTTCCCGGTAGGATTACATGTTTTCATTAATTGGGAGGTGTTTGTTATTGGGGGTGAAATTAATAAATTGGATTAATTTAGATAATCGTGTTTTGTTTATTTTTCTGTGCTTTTCAGTATCCAAATAACATTTTTCGGGTGAATTTGTCTAGCATGTCATATAATAAAGAAATAACTATGGTTAAATCATAAATATATACGGTACGGTAAGATATCAGTCTGTAAAGTTATATTTGTGCACTGACAAGCGTGGGAAGTAGTCAGTTATGTAAAGTAGTGTATCTCTTGCCAGAATATTACTTCCTTCAGAACCCGATTTCAGTTGATTAGTCTCTCTCTCTCTATCTCTCTCTCTCTCTCTCTCTCTCTCTCTCTCTCTCTCTCTCTCTTATAATAAATATGAACGTTTGAATAACTTAATTTACTGATGTGATGATTTTTAGTATTGTTTATTTGGTATGATATCGAGGGCAGTAATCATGGGCATAGTAATTCCGATGTATGTTTTAATTATATATATATATATATATATATATATATATATATATATATATATATATATATATATCTGTAAATTATAGCACTTCAACCATGTAAAGTATTATGTGAATATATACAAAATATTATTTTATATAAGGTTAAGTGTTATTATAAAATTTACAAAAGAATATCCTTACATACTTACTGATAAATAACTGATCAAATTATAATGTCTCATATAATCTTGTGCGCGTCCTTTAAAAGTTAGTCATTATTTCAGCCTAACCCTTTTAGTCAGATGATCTTTAAATTGATGTTCTTGCTAATGCCAGACGATTTAAATAAGCTAAAGAAAAAGCTTTGGGAAGTGTATGTTCTAAGATGAATCCAACTGACCCTTCTAGTGCTTCAAGACTGTTAACTCTTTGAAGATATGACGCATTTTGACAGTATATTCAGGGTATCATTAGACGATTATATACAGTTTAGGAAGGATCTGTGGGAATTATAAGGGTGAAGACTATATCAATTAACCCTCTGACGTCCATACACCCTTCTTAATCTGAATTAAATCGTTTAATAATAGCCGGAAAAAAAACAGAAAAAAAATGCGTAGTCGAATCTTGAAAGGGTTAAATAATCTGTAACATTATGGTCACAGATCAACCATCAACATAGCAAATATAATACCGTAAATGTAACGGTCACTAGCATTACCAACTAGCAACATTACGACTCTACCCTGTTCTAAATAATTAGGCCAAAACTCTTGAACATTAATCGCTACAACTCTCAAGAGACTAGAGTAATCGAGCTAATATTTCTAACATTTGGGAAGGGGCATCCAGGGAATAGTTGTGGAAATTTGCAGCCCATTGGCTCCAGCCATTTTATGAGTTACCGACGTTAGGGTTCAAGATTGCTGGCCTACCTACCTGGAATAGGGTATAGTGTAATTCTGTTTCGTTTTATAGGTATAACTACAGTAAAGAAACCGTAATATTGTATACAGTTATGATGGTAGTTTACTGTTAAATGTACGGATATTTTTGTCAGCGTCTCCTTTGCCGTTTGAATAAAATCGTCTGGAGTTAAGTTTGAATTAAAATCGTCTGGAGTTAGTTTGAATTAAAATCGTCTGGAGTTAGTTTGAATTAAAAGTATATGACTGAAGGGGTTGGATAATCATTTGTTTATAATATAGTCGCTTTTTCACTACCTTTTGCGGTGTTCTTTCTTCCTTCCTCTACAAATTGGACAAGTCATATATAGGAATTTTATCATTCAGGTTAACTGTATATTGAAATACGTAGGTGGACTCCCTCAAGTATTTTGCATTCTACAAATATTTTATATAGATATATACATGTATAGGATTGACTTTATTCCACTATATTTAGCTATATTTAATTAATTAGAGGTAGCGTATAACTAGGATATATACAAAGCGGTATATTCTGTACTAACATTTCGTACTCTATGATACAGAAAATAATGAGTAAGAACAAAGATACAGAAGTTAGCATTTCAGAGTCGGAGGTATGTACGCTCACCTTTACATCTCGATAAACTTTATGTTCTTGCAAGCAGGGTTTGTGTTTGTGTTACTTCTCAGTTATTCTATATAATGTGTGAATATTGTTGAAAATATACACAGCACATCTTAAATAATTGTTGTTTTTGCTCTCTCTATAACAGGATTATTTTATCAAAACTCATATCCTGATAACAATAATGTTGCAACATCTAAATTAATATTTGTTTGGAAAGTGTAGCATTGAAGCAAAGTAATTATAATGTGCACACATCAAGTTTGCAGAACAAATGTGTTTACAAACTTTCATAAATTAAATTAAATTATACGAAATTATGCAGTTGCAAGTGAAAGAATGTCGAGATGTCAAGGAGAGTGGAAATGCGTGCATACAAGGAATCCAAGAACCCATAATTCTTGGACCAAACTGAGCCCTTAAATGAAGACAGCTGGTCATACTCACAGTTCATACTTCGTGATAGTGGCACTTGAGCAAAAGTCCTCAGAATTGCATTAATAAACATAACACCCATGGTTTTTTTGTCTTTCTGTTTTTATTCTGGTTACCATGCGACGGTTTTATGAAGATTTGAAAGGACTCGAAGTAGACAGTGGCTGCTTAACAAATGTATCCCAATCGATCAATCAAACGCTACTGATTTCCTGATTATATTTATAGCCACCATTAGGATAGTTTAGTGTGCTTAAAAAGGCTCCAATATTGTCAATTGATTAATGTATGGATTTTTAAGATCCTTCCTACGTTCATTATATTTGTCTGGTGATAGCCTAAAGATAAATTTACCTTCGATGTGACTTTTTTTTTACATGCCTATGCCACTAAGTCATTCTTCTTAAACTAAGAACATTGGCCAAAGTTAGGTAAAGCAAAGATTCAAAAAGTAATTTGTAAATTAAAAGAGTTGATTGAATAATTAATTGTACTCTTTAACTATGCGAGTCTTTCTTGAATTGATAAAACTGGCGATAGCAAACGATATAATCATACAACGCTGTCATGGTAGCAAAAGGATGGTTACCAAGTCGCATCCTGTTCAGACCGGTTACCTATCAGACTAGTCAAAGAAGCCAAACGTAGATCCATTGCTGTTTGTAAATTCAAAGATATAGTTTGAGTACTAACAGAACTCATCGTCATGAGAGCCAGTGTACAGTCACAAGTCTTAATTTTCAAGCAACCCACTTTTGGGGTCAGATGAACACATTGGTGGTGAATTTTTATCCATCCTAATGAGAGCCTTGGCCAAATAGGCTGTAGATTTCCATTTTTGTTCAACCATGCAATATTGTGGACTACTAAATCCATTGTTTTAGTATTATAGAGTTGAAAATTTATCATCGTTTATTTATTTGATGTATTTACTTGTTATTCTGAACTCAGATTTTGTGACTGCGATGCAAGATGCTGCAGCAGTAGCACCTTTAACTCCAACACAAACTTCAAAGACAAGATTACGGTGCCCATTGATTAGTGTATGTAACAGTACGCTCCGAATATCTTCAAGTTCTAGTATCACTGATTGTATGATTGTGATTATGACACAGCTCCACCACTCTGAACACGATGTATATAGCTGAACTGTGTAGATATAATCGCGTAAATAATATGGAGATGTGCAGCGCTTGTCACTTTATATAGCCGGTGGGTTATTTCACTTTATAATTTGATCTTACATCACTAGTCTGTGTAGGAAGTAAAATGTATTGTAAGCATTGTAAAGAATATATATCTTTTGGTTATATAGAGACTGGTTAATGTTGGCTTTCTATACTTTTTTCCATACATGATTGAATTACTTGTAGGAATTATTAATGCTTTTATGTCATAGCTAAAAAGCATACTGTACTTAGATTTTTGCTTTGAGCACAGTATGTTGGTTTACAATTCTAGCTATAAGTTCTATATTTAAAACATTGCCCTGTATAGCGAAATATGTATGCATATTTAATAATGATTGGGGGTTGTGAAATGGAACTTACCCATTATTCAGTATACTCTGAGATCCCCGCCTCCACAGAGAAAAAATATATTATGTAGATTATTTTCGCGAATAAAGAGAATATACCTAGGTTATGATTCCTATGTGTACACGGTTTTATACTCTTTGACTTACTCTGTATTCTTCATATCCTCATCTCTTCATGCTCATTCATCTCGCATCTTTGTAAGTGCTTTGAAGGAAACTGAATTTTATAACCATATTTTTCTTATAACTGATTCACACACACACACACACACACACACACACACACACACACACACACACACAAACAAACTAACTCTATCGGTAACTATTGACGAACTTAAATGGAAACAGTTTAAACCAAGCTATGACCTTTATAAAATTTTATAACAAAAAATAACAAAAATAGTTTATATAAGTTCAATCCTTCTTTCTTTCTGTGTAGTGATTGTATCTGAGGATAATGATAATATGTGTTAGTGTCTGTGTGTAGTACAAGTCACAAAGCTGATATTTACAGTATATTATATGACTGCGACTTGGCTTGTTGTGCGATACGCTGTTTCAACCAACCATTCCATAACGGTAATGATTTTCCATGTAGAATGGGGAAACTTAGTGCACTTCATTAGATGTATAGCTCGAGAGAAAACTATTTGAGATAATAATCAATATTCCCCATTTATAAGCAGGAATATACTAAGAGAATGATTATAAAGCGAACATGAATACAAATTTGCAGAATTGGGGACAGAGATCAATAGTATTGGTTGTTCAAAAAAACCTGTAAACTGGATCAAATCAAGGGGGTTACCAAACACTTACAATTCGGGTATGTAATTTCTGCAGCCTAATATACAATATACCAAGGACATAACCCACCATTGCAGTGCAGACCGTCACGCAAGCAAAACAATAAGCGTAGAGAATAATTTTGGAGTAGCCATCCTTTTGTAACTTGTCGTGACATTCCGTGGCCGAAGTATTGTGGACGTGACATACTAGCGTAGTTCATGTGTAGCTTAGATGGCACTCGTATTTGTGGCTCTGGTTTCTTACTCTCTTGGACCTTGTTTTATGAAGCCGTTTGCTCATTTGGTCTTCTGTCTGCCTTCAGTTCCTCTCCCATTACTCTCGACTCATCTAAAGCAGTAGCAGTGCCATGAGGAATATTGTGTGAATTGTCAAAATAGATATGTGTGGTATCTTACTTATCGCCACTTCAGTGTAAACATTGTAACATCATCAAGTCCGTTAGCGTTATATGTAAAGTTATTCCACGTCAACATCTTATGATATCATAAATTCCAAACATCTTTCGTTGCCAGAACATGGATAAACCTTCCCTGCACTAGCAAAGGAAAAGCTACAAACTTGACTTGTAGCAAATAAGCAAGCATCCATGATTAACATAAATTTACAAAAGACAAAATCCAAGTCTCATACTACCATACAGATCATTCACATTGCTAACTGTCACTTCATTTTACCGTCATTCCTTGTCAGTGATCATCTGTGCGAGACTGAACCGACACATAACTGAACAAACTATAACCTGATTACTGTGTTAGTTAAGGGTACATCACACAGTCAGGAGTGCGAGCTAGAGTCACTAGGAGTAGGGGACAATTCGGACTCGCGGACCTATTCGCGGTGAAAATCGATGACTCCTAGTGACTCCTAGCGACTTCTGTTAGACTCCCACTCGCTCGCGGTGAAAATCGATTACTTCTAGTGATTCTAGTGACTCCTGTTAGACTCTCACTAGCTCGCACTCCTGACTGTGTGATGTACCCTTTAAGGTGGATGCACACGAATGCTGCTACCGGCAAATTTGTTGTGTTCTGGCAGCTGCCGAATTACACTTCTATAACAGTTTTGGTCACTTAAGGGGGGATGGGCCGGTTTTCTGGACCACTTTCTCCCTCATGTTTAGCCCCATTACTTTTCAGATGTTAAGATGTTTGCCCCATTAGTTAGTCGATTTTAAGACCTTTCGCCCCATTTCTTTGTCAATATTTAGACCTTTCGTGCTATTTAGGTGTCGATTTTTTCCCTGGCGAACGATAGTGAGCCTGTAATGTTGGAAGAACCGGCCTTCGGCCGGGAAATTTTTCTACCGAAAAATGTACAAATTAATCTAGAAAGGGGATCTAATGGATGTTTTTTTTTTTTAATTTGATGGAGGTCTAGGGAGGAAACTAGACAAATAATTAATACATGCAAAAGTGGCCCAAAAAGTGAAGCATCCCTCCTTAAATGAATCGACATTCAGTATAATCATCAGTCTAATATAATCTGTGTCAAACTATTATCAATAAGGACCAGACAAAAGTGGTCTATAAAGTATTTGGCGAGAAAAGTGCGCTCGTGTAATTCCGCCTTCAAGGGGAGGCAGACCGTTTTTCTGGACCCCCTTCTCCCTAATGTTTAGCCCCACTAGTTTTGAGATTATAAGACGTTCGGCCCATTAGTTTGGCGATTTTAACACCTTTTGCCCCATTTCATTGTCAATTTTAAGACCTTTCGTGCCATTTAGGTGTCTATTATTTCCTGGCGAGCGAAAGCGAGCCTGCAATTTTAAGAGGAACCGGCCTTCGGCCGGGAAATTTTTCTACCGAAAAATGTACAAATTTATCTCAAAGAGGGGTCTAGGGGGTGTTTTTCTAAGCTTGATGGAGGTCTAGGGAGGAAACTAAGAAAATATCTGAATAAATAAATTAATTGACCAAACAAACGGTCAGCCTCCCCTTACGATGTGTGTTTTCAAAGTGTATGTGAGAGTGTCGTGGAGGTAAACGATGAGTGACTACTTTGAAAGCTCTCGTCAAGTTCTGTGAATTGTGTGCTGTATAGATAGAGAATATATATATAAATATATTCATTATAATTCTCATAATATTTCGAGGGTTTGCAGAATAATGTTGTTGCAAAATTATCTAGCTAACTTGCTTTTGGATCCTAGACACCCGTAATGGTTTGTACGAGATGTTACTCCGCAAACTTTCACCCCTAAGTGAGTTAGATTTAAGTAGATCAAGAAACTCTCTGATGTCTATTAGCATTGAGGACATTTTTCACACGCTGGTCATCAGTCGGCAGCGAAACACTTGTAGTTTTACCAAAATAAAGAATTGGAAAAATGTCTTTGGTTCTTTCATTATTTACAAACAAATATTTACAGGAGGTAATTGGATCGAGCGGTGGGTACGTCATAAAAAGAAAAACGGCTTTCATGTAAGTGATTAGACAAGGTGTAAATAGCAATATATCCCAAGTGTAGAATAATAAATTAATAAATTACTAGCTAGGGAATCACATTACCTTCTTTCCTTCAGCTTTCGTCGTTGGCTTGACTAAATTTGCGTAGTTTTTGTTTCCTCTTTATAAGTTCTTCCCCTTTTGTTCTTATTCTGTCTCAACCGGTCGTCCTTCGGGCGGCCAATATCATATGCCACCCTGTCACGCCCTCATAGTTGGCCTGGCTAGTTTGTTGGCTCCTGACCTGATTTGTCACTTCGGTCGCTGGTGCGGCCGAGCTGACTTGATTCCCCTCAGTAGTGTATTTTTTTACATCTCGCTGTGATTTTCTGTTCCTTAGTCCTGATCTTTCTCATTCTTCGCCCTTGGTCACATCTTGGATGGTGCTGCAGTGTAGCGGTTCTTGCCTCTTCCTTCAGCCCTGCCCTATAAGAGTTCTGCTGTGGAGCTCATGTGGTTTGGCTGAACTGATGACATGGCAAGAAGTGTTTGCATGTCTTCACCTTCCAGGATTTGTTCACCTCCTGTCCTTCCCTATCTATCTCGTCAAGATTAGGAGTCATCTTGTTCTAATCCTTCGGGCCAGCCCTATAAGAGTTCTTTTGGGGAACTCAGTGGTCTGGTTAAAATAATTTATCGTAAATCACATTATCCACTGTTCCTTCCACTTATTCATGACCAATAGGTTCCCTGGGGTACCAGTACCCTGGCAAGTGTGAGTGTGTGCAGTTAAGAATTTTGCATGATGGTGTCCCCAATGTTGTACTATGCCAGGAGACAAAGTACCACATATAATACACTACATGTGGAGGAACATAGGTACACGCAAGTCAGTAGTTATAGTTATATGCTTAAACAATGTAAACATTGCTCAATTTAAAGACAGATAGATGAGGTATCAAAGTGGTGGAGCAAGAAGAGGATGGATATACTGTATATATACTGTGTACAGGAATCCAGTTGGAAGGGCGAATTTGACGAATAGATTGCAGAGAGAGACAATACATACAAGTTCAATTTGCAAGAAATTATTGATTGGAACGAGGGGGGTGGATATACTTGTGGCAAAAATATATGTTAACAGAATGATGGAAGTCAGCTAATTACTGGATTCTGGTATATTATTGAAACCGATGATATGCAGCAGAAACAGTTGCTTAATGATATGCCCTACAATCTAATTATTTCGATGAGGCAAAGGATAATTTCTAGGACAAATTATTGGTGGTCTTATGATTTAATGAGGGGGAGTATAGTCTTCTAGTTATGGGAACATTTGTTGATGAATGTGGATAAGGAATATTGAGGGTAAGAGTATACTAAAGTTCAGGACCACTTTGGATAAGGTACCATTTGATACCACATTAACAACAAAAATGAAAGAAAAGAAACAGCACACTGATTATCTTATCTTCAGGAATTGATGGGGTTCTGTGATGATTTAAGCAACTGGTGGATGAAGATTATGTGTGTGAATGTTGGGAGTGGGGCATACAGGGGAAGAATTAAATATCCCGTGGCATGAGGTTTTGTGCACGGAAGTCTGAGGAACAGGACTGAATGTAGTGACAATATACTTGACCATGATACATAAAGAGCATCCAGTAAGGGGGGTCACCGGCTTTCTTTTATCTTTCTCTTCTTTTCTCTCTTTCCGTGGCTTGTATCCATTCGGCCCCATTCAGCTAACTGTTTTAATACGTTTATCCCCATCCAGGTGTCGATTTCTTCCTGGCGAGCGATAGCGAGCCAGCGTTGTATGGAGAAATTCGGCTTCGCCGGAGACATTTTTCTATCGAAAAATGTACAAATTTAGCTTGCTGTCAAAACAAAAAAAATATGCATGTTGGCTCGCTACCGCTCGCCAGGATAATATTAACACCTGGATGGGGGTAAACGTCTTAAAACAGTAGGCTGAATGGGGCCGAATGGATACAAGCCAAAGAGAGAGGGAGATAAAGAGAAAAAAAGCGAGGTGGGCTCCCTTAAGTAGATAACCATTTTAAAACTACGAACAATTCCATTCCCTGCCACCACTTAGACCATTCCCTGCCACCACTTAGACCATTCCCTGCCACCACTTAGACCATTCCCTGCCACCACTTAGACCATTCCCTGCCACCACTTAGACCATTGGTTGGGCAGAGCAACATCGGGTATCAAGTCGTCTGTATATATATTATTATGTTCCCTCCACCAACCGACTTTACTCCTAAACTCAATTAATGAAATCAACAAATACATGTGGCAGTCCAGGGATTCGAACCTAGGATGCTCACACCGAAATTCAGTGCATTTATCCATTGCGCTATGATCCTTTGTAGCGGGTAGAACTGTTTTTCAGATGCCTATTTACTAAGAAACATTGAACAATATATTTAACCTAACCTAACCAAAACTTATCCTAACCTAACCTAGCATATTAGTGGACTATTTATGAATGTAAAATGTAAAACTATATTGTAACATTACCAAATGATTGAGATATATGTACAGGTCTACCCGCTACACAGGATTATACTGGAACTTGGACTGAACACACAATTTAGGCTGATCAGCCATATTGGGTAATTTGGCCATTTTGGAGCGTGTTCATATGAACGTTTTGTAAACCTAGACCTAAACTGTCTTGATAGCGTAATGTACAAGTGCGCGGAATTTCGTTGTGAGTATCCTAGGTTCGAGTCCTTGGAGTGCCACATGTATTTGTTGATTTCGTTAATTGAGTTTAGAGGTGAAGTTGATTGGTGGAAAAAAACATAACAATTATAGAGTCTACGAATATCACGGGTCACGGTGAGGCAGGAGATGCGAAGGACTTTTGCCACGGACTTTACAGCTGTCACTATAAATAAGTGTACAGTCGCGCTAATAAGTGATATCTCGGCACCAAGTATGTTTTGGTCAATTATTGGTATCAGTAATATCTAAGCTTCATTTCTTCATATCGAGTGAAATATACAAACATGTTCCTACACTTACCCACCCTATTCAACATCTGACAGGCATTAATACAGCACAGAGCAAGCCAAACGTAATGACAGCTGGGACATGACTTATTAGCGCGACCGTACAACAATTCGAATCTTTGAACCTTTATAAGCATATTCTGAACCCTTTGGTCTACACTACAACATTGTATTATCTAGTTCGCATTCCATACTGATTCAAATGAGTGTGCCATGATTAATGCACTTAACTGTACATATTGTAAATACGTGAATAAGTGTTCTAGCATAAGGTAACTAAGATATCTGAGTTTATATAAGGGGCTACAATAACTAAGATAAATTAGTTACTATTCTTATATTACTGTAATTACTTTACATAATATTTAATGTTCACAATAATAATTCATTAAGTTTGCGAGACAGATTCACTAGCTCGGTTGTTTCTCGATCACAGATGAAAATAAATGAAATTTATAGTAAACAGTGAAATAGCGAATCACAGAGAAAGGAGTTAGATACTAAGTAGGCAGTCGCTTATAAACACGCATCGTGTGAACATACAACGTTACGTCTTATATAATCAGTGTTTTAAATTAACAGTTTAAGGGGAGACTGGCCGTTTGTTTGGTTTATTAATTAATTTATTCATATATGTTTTTAGTTTCCTCCCTAGACCTCCAAACAGAAAAACACCCCCTAGACCCCTCTTCAAGATAAATTTGTAAATTTTTCGGTAGAAAATTTTCCCGGCCGAAGGCCGGTTCCTCTTAAAATTGCAGGCTCGCTATCGCTCACCAGGAAAAAGTCGACACCTAAATGGCACGAAAGGTCTTAAAATTGACAACGAAATGGGGCGAAAGGCGTTAAAATCGCCAAACTAATGGGGCGAAGGTCTTATAATTTCAAAACTAGTTTGGTTAAACATTAGGGAGAAGGGGTCCAGAAAAACGGTCTGCCTCCCCTTAATAGGTCAACGTGATTTCCAGAGACCTAGGATATGGTCCGTACAGATGTGGACCTAACCGCTACTACAGTAAGTCTGGTCAATATACAGGAGGCGCTACAATATAGGTAGCAAAATTATAATGGTAGTTTTTGGTTCCTATCATCATATGCTTCATTTCTATATACTTTTTAGGTCAATATACAGGAGGCGCTACAATATAGGTAGCAAAATTCTAATGGTAGTTTTGGGTTCCTATCATCATATGCTTCATTTCTATATACTTTTTATCCCCGGGAAAAAAACAAAAAATCTTGGGTTTTTTATTTTGTTCTTGGATTTTTTTTTTTTTTTTTTATTAACCTAACCAAAAAACCTAACCTAACCTAACCTACATGTATTTGGGGGCTATTAGGTTAGGTTAGGTTAGGTTTTTTGGTTAGGTTAATGACCAAAACAAAAAATCCCAAGAAAATAAATGAAAAATTCCAAGATTTTTTTTTTTTTTCCCCGGGGGATAAAAAGTATATAGAAATGAAGCATATGATGATAGGAACCCAAAACTACCATTATAATTTTGCTACCTATATTGTAGCGCCTCCTGTATATTGACCACTTTTTATCCCCGGGAAAAAGAAAAAAAAAATCTTGGGATTTTTCATTTATTTTCTTGGGATTTTTTGTTTTGGTCATTAACCTAACCAAAAAACCTAACCTAACCTAACAGCCCCCAAATACATTTAGGTTAGGTTAAGTTAGGTTTTTTTGTTAGGTTAATAAAAAAAAAAAAAAAAAATCCAAGAAAAAACTAAAAAAACTAAGATTTTTTTTCTTTTTTCCCGGGGATAAAAAGTATATAGAAATGAAGCATATGATGATAGGAACCCAAAACTACCATTAGAATTTTGCTACCTATATTGTAGCGCCTCCTGTATATTGACCGTAAGTCTATCTATCTATCTATATGCTCAGGCCCAATCCCCACTGTTCCTATTTTTTAATTTTAATTTTCTATTTAATTCTATTTTATTATTATTGTTTTTTTTTTAATTTGTGTTTTGTCTGTGTCTGTTCGTTGTTTTATGTTGTGTTGTGTGTTTTCCCTGTTTTTGCTCTGTCTTGAGGCGGCCACCCCCAAGGAAAAACAAAAAAAAATACAGATAAGTACCCTAGATTTATTCAGTATAACTAAATAAGTTGGTCACCAATTATTTTGCAATATTTGAAAACAAATATGGATTTTATATGCTCTAAACATCATATGAAAATGTGTTTTAAGCCTCGGCAAAACCTAATAAAAATATATGGTACTAAAATGGATTTTTTTCGTGGAAATTACAGGTGTTCATTTCCACAGCTTTGCGCACCACGTCACGAGACACTACTGGGTTCCTATTGTTTTTTTTGTGAACACGTCATTATAATGCATATGCTACGTCACGCATACCCTCGGTAGCTAATCACGCCGGTATAATATGTTGATTACGTCATTGCAATCGGCCAATCACAGATACCCACCTTGATTTACCTGAAAATTGTCAGTCGAGTCATGGAGGTAGAATACAAAGGATGTTCACCTCTGCCACATTCTATTATTGTAGACACTACACGAAATAATACTGCTGTCCTGAAAGTATTCACAGAACATGGGTGTTTGCCGTGCTTACCTACTGATGTGACGTGTAAGAGGTAAGATTTTTTCGCATAGGTTTAAACTTCCGGAAATTAATAGGTAATAAATACCACATACTGAGTACTATGAATCCGCTGTTGCTGGCATGCAAGGGCTAGTTTAGTATCCCACATACTGAGTAATATGAATCCGCTGTACCTGGCATGCAAGGGCTAGTTTAGTATCCCACATACTGAGTAATATGAATCCGCTGTACCTGGCATGCAAGGGCTAGTTTAGTATCCCACATACTGAGTAATATGAATCCGCTGTACCTGGCATACAAGGGCTAGTTTAGTATCCCACATACTGAGTAATATGAAAACGCTGTACCTGGCATGCAAGGGCTAGTTTAGTATCCCACATACTGAGTAATATGAATCCGCTGTACCTGGCATGCAAGGGCTAGTTTAATATCCCACGTACTGAGTAATATGAATCCGCTGTACCTGGCATGCAAGGGCTAGGTTAGTATCCCACATACTGAGTAATATGAATCTGCTGTACCTGGCATGCAAGGGCTAGTTTAGTATCCCACAAACTGAGTAATATGAATCCGCTGTACCTGGCATGCAAGGGCTAGTTTAGTATCCCACGTACTGGGTCTAGGTTAGGTTAGGTTGGGTTGTTTGGTTAGGTTAATATACTAGGTCTCAGAAACAAGACTCGTAGTTGCGGTAGTATTTACAGATACGCCCGAATACTAAATGGGCGGCGGTAAGGGTTCGTGTTGTATCCCACGTAGGCCTACTAGGTACTACGGACACATTGTAGGCGTTAGGTGTGGATTAGGCTTGTATCCAATGTACTAGGTCTATGTTACTGGATATTTATGATTTAAATAAGTGCTACGTTTTCGATAAATCTGGTTATATGGCTTTGCAATTAGGGAAATCATGAGCCGTTTACCGAGTTAGTATTTTTCGATTCTCAAAATACGATCCAAGTTTTGCCAAAAATTGCCTCGGGTTTTCCAAAATTATGCTTTTTGGAGTTTGCAATTTAGGGAAACATGAGCCAAAATTCGGAATTTATCTAGTTTTACACCGGGTCGAAACCATCGATATATTATTTAGACAAATATGTTAGTTAGGTCATGTACTTCATTGCCATATATGTCCACCCCGTCGGTAATTCATTATTAAAAAATCCCTAAATCTCGCACGGCTCACCCGATCTCCATTTTCTGTTGCGTTGCTGCGGGACGGCCACCCCTCTCGCTCCACCACCTTCTTTCATTTATGCCACGCCTGCGCAGTAGTGTTTCACACCTGCCAATAACAATCAATCATATTAATGACGTAGTATCAGGTTACATGCCTCAACCACTCACAACCACCCACGCCCCCCCGTGCCTGTGATTTCAGTTTTCACCACTCGAGTCATGGCTTCCGTCTGCGATGGTTGTACACCTTCCCGTGGCTGTAGTCCTACACCTAATATTATTATTAAGGTATGTCGTCTATGGAACATATACTAGGTGTTAGGTGAAGGTAATGTTAGGTTCTTTGGTTAGGTTAATGGCAAAAGTTGGCTCGGATTTAAGGGATTTAGCGGGGGTGTGGGAGCAGCAGCCCCCACCCATAATACTAGGTTAGCTTAGCTTAGGTTAGGCTAATGTTAACCCCATAATACTAGGTTAGGTTATTTGGTTAGGTTAATGACAAAACTTGGCTCGGATATCATGGATTTAGCGGGGGTGTGGGGGCAGCAGCCCCCACCCATTGTACTAGGTTAGGTTAGGTTAGGTTAGGCTAATGTTAACCCCATTCTTACTGGCTTTTTCCACGTTGAAAAACAAGAAAACCCGAGCCAACTTTTGAAATGAGGTTACTGTGATTTTGGACTCTGAAAAATTGAAAAGCCCGAGTCAAGTTTGGTCAAAACTTGGCTCGGGTTTTTCCATTTTCAGGTTTTGTTACTTTTAAATATTGTATTTTCAGAGTTGTTCCAATATTACCCCTTTATTTACGTCTTTTACCCCGCAATTTCCCTGATCTTCATAGCCCTCCCCACTATCGGGGGGCCGTGTCTTAAGATTGATGTATAAGACTTTTTTTGCATTTTCCGATTGGGTTCATAAAAAAACACCCCTAAAAACCCCCAAAACAAGGAAACCAAATAAAAAATACTTTTAAAAATCGTCCCCGGTGTAAAACTTTATATATATTTACCCAAAATTCTAAATTAGGTTACTGTAATTTTTTACTCTTAAAACTCTCAAAATCCCAGCCAAGTTTTGCCAAAACTTGGCTCGGATTGTCCAAAATTCGGGTTTTATGGCTTTGCAATTTCGGGAAGCCTGAGCCAAATTTCTAAATGAGGTTACTGTCATTTATATTGGGTTTTAGGCCTTTGAAATATCTTAAAACCCAAGCCAAGTTTTTCTAAAATACGTTTTAATCGCCGTTTTACGCATTTAACCCCTCATTTTCCCTGTACTTCATAGCCCTCCCCACTATCGGGCGGCGTGTCTTAAGATCGTTGTATAATGGGGAAAACGGTTTCGCCGAGGGTTGTAATTATTTCCAAACTATATATTGATGAAAACTAACAGGGAAAAATAAAAATATAAATGGGAAAGTTAGTGACCATCTTATTTAGTTTCTCCATTTATTCTGCTGGCCAGTTGGGTTAGCAAGGGGTTGTAATTGTAGGCAGGCAGTACGACAATTCAACACAAAATATTAGCCTACCCAGTAAGTAGTCTATGATATTACCGTACTATAGTTTATAATACCTGCTTCATAAACTGCGCTATATTAAATTACTATTTACCTATAAGGCCTATCCATAATTACAGTCCAATCTGGTTCTTTAACGGATATTAATTATTAAAGCACTTTTATTTAGAATGAATAGGGTTCCAGACTATTTGAGTGTCTATCTCGGAGCAGTGGGTGGAGAGGCTCCTTGAGTCTCTCAGCTATAGGGCGGTTTGCTCCTAGTTAGCTACTCCGGTAGTTTGGACAGTTTGTGTCATTCTAGTAGTGTGGTGCAGGGCAGTTAAGGGAGCTCAGACGGTATTGTGCAGCAAAATTTACTGGTTCGGCTCAATGGTTTAAGGAGGGGGTTTAGGTTACTCTCTAAACCTCTATCAAACTTTAAAACAAAAAAACTCACAAGACCCCCCTTCGATATAAATTTGTACATTTTTCGGTAGAAAAATTTCCCGGCTGAAGGCCGATTCCTTTTCAAATACAGGCTCGCTATCGCTCGCCAAGAAAAAAGTCGACATCTAAATGGCACGAAAGGTCTTAATATTGGCAAATAAATGGGGCAAAAGGTCTCAAAATCAACACACTAATGGGGCGAATGTCTTGAAATCCCATAACTAATAGGGATAAACATGAGGGAAGAGGAGGACTCGAAAAACCAATCTGCCTCCCCTTAATTATACAGGTGAGTGTGTCTATCTATACGAGGGATTGTTTGTATCAAATTTGGCCCTGGCTTCACTACGGGTATCCTGGTGGGTGTAGGCCAATTTATGACTGCCCAACGTATTGGTAGTTCACTTGTAGTTCACTTTTCGGAGAAGAAATCGACTCAGCACAGGACAACCAGGAAGGAGGACCGAAGACAGCGAGGGCGGCAACCTGCGAAGGAATTAAATGCTAATCTGTCAAGAACCGCGAATTTGGATAAAGCTCCACCAACACGACCCAAATTCAAAACCGCCAGGGATAACGACCGAGGACCGATGTTAGCCATGAATGTAAATGTAGATCCGACCAGAACCAAAAATTTGATTAAAGAACGTTCTGTGAGTTCTAAAACCGCAACTTTAAAGGTTTTCTATGCAAACGCTCGTAGCTACGCAATAAATTTTCAGATTTAGAGGAACTAGTGTTTACTGAAAATTATGATGTGATTGGTATAACAGAATCTTGGCTCAATACGGTAGATAAAGACTTTTTAGCAGAGTATTCATTTCCCGGTTATGTAATGTTTGAGAAAAGCCGAATAAATAAAAATGGAGGTGGCGTTTTATTTTATATCAAAGAAAGTCTTAACCCGACCCTCTTGTCAAAACCTCAAATTGTGAACGTCGACACATCTTTTGTGCTAATAAAGAATAATAAAGGTACAAAAATAATACTTGCATTAATATACAGACCTCCAGCTCAATCAGTTCAAACTGACCGAGAAATTTATGAACAAATTGCAGATGTAAGTAACTCACAAGATACCGTATTTATTGGCGACTTTAATTTACCTGTGACCAAGTGGGGCGATACTCTTACTTCACACTCCGGACATGACTTGTATACGAACTTGCAAGAGAGTTCGCTTTATCAATTTGTTCGAACACCGACCCGTGGTAATAACGTTCTTGACATTGTACTTGCAACAAAAGAAGAATTAATAGAGAATTTGAATGTTGGTGATTAATTCAGTAACAGCGACCATCGTACGATAACTTTCACTTTAAACTTTACTAGTAACGAACCAAATCGTAGCATCGAAAAAGTCCCTAATTTCAAGAAAGCAAACTTTCATAAACTTAGAGCTATGTTTAAAGAAACTGACTGGAGCTTTTTAATTAACAATAACGACATAAATACATCTTGGAAGTTATTCGAAACCACTTACCTAAAAGCAGTGCAAGACTGCATACCATCGAAAATACGGCGTCCAGGCCATAATAATAAGCCCAAATGGTGGAATAAAGATATTTCAAACTGCCTGCTTGCTAAAAAAAATTGCTAATGATAGATTAAAATCCTCACAAAATGACGAAGAACGGGTGAAATTTGTAGAGCTACGACGCAAAGCCAAAAAGTTAATTAAGCTAAGTAAAAAGACCTTAGAGTTACATATTGCGAATCAAAGTAAAACAAACCCGAAAGAATTCTATAGTTATATCAGAAAGAAAAAAGTAGTTACTTCAACTGTTGGACCGTTAGTCGATGAAAATGGAGAATACACCAAAGACGAAGTACAAATGAGTAATGCCCTCAATACCTTCTTTGCATCAGTTTTTACAACAGAAGACCTCAGTGATATCCCTACACCATCGCCGATTCAGATTGATAATTTAGATGTTCTAAGCAATATCACCGTTACAGAGAGAGAAGTATTGAATTGTTTAGATAAACTCAAGGTAAATAAAACGCCTGGACCTGATACAATCTCGCCTAGAGTTCTAAAGGAAGCTAAGGATGAGCTCTCCAAACCACTGACATTACTATTCAATAAATCCTTGCAGTTTGGAACTATGCCTGATCAGTGAAAGATAGCCAACGTAACACCGATATTAAAAAAAGGCAGCAAATCCCTACCCAGTAACTATCGTCCAATTAGCTTAACCTCAGTTGTATGTAAAATGCTAGAAACGGTCATAAGAGACAGACTCGTAAATCTCTTAGAGGAAAATAACATACTTAAAGATACTCAACACGGCTTTCGTAAAAAACGTTCCTGTTTAACAAACCTCTTAGACTTCTTCCACGATATCCTCAACCTCTACGATAAGAGTAAAGCTGTAGATATTATATACCTTGATTTTCAAAAGGCCTTTGACAAAGTTCCCCACAAACGTTTACTGCTAAAACTAAAAGCGCATGGAATACAAGACGGTGTGTTGAAATGGATAGAAAATTGGCTCAGCGACAGAAAGCAAAGAGTAGTCATAAACGGTAAGGCATCTAAATGGACCAATGTAAGTAGCGGGGTACCCCAGGGATCGGTACTAGGACCAATTCTCTTTCTAATTTACATCAACGACATAGATGAGGGTCTCACCTGTACAATCTCAAAATTTGCTGACGATACAAAAATTGCAAATAGCGTACTCTCAAAAGATCAAGTTGACGATATGCAACACAATCTAGATAAATTGTCACATTGGGCTCAAATTTGGCAAATGAGTTTCAATGCGGATAAATGTAAAGTACTACATATCGGATACCTAAATGAGAAAGCAAACTATTCGATGAATGGCACTCAGCTTAAGAATGTAAACAGAGAAACCGATCTGGGAGTAACAATATCGAGTGACCTAAAACCGAGTCAACAATGTTCAGAAGTTGTTAAGAAGGCAAACAAAATAATTGGCTTTATAGGCAGGTCATTTGAGCATAAATCCAAAGACGTTATCCTAACCCTTTACAATTCCTTAGTCCGCCCTCTTATGGAATACTGCGTTCAATGCTGGTGCCCTTATTACCAAAAAGACATAAACAAGCTAGAACGAGTTCAACGTAGAGTTACCAAAATGATACCTAGCCTAAAGAACAAAACATACCAAGAGCGTCTTAGAGAATTAAATCTATTTCCTTTAACCCAGCGCAGATTAAGAGGTGACTTAATTCAAGTGTTCAAAATCATCAAAGGCATCGACAATATGAACTGTAGTAAGTACTTCACTATCGACAATCTAATTACACGCGGGGAAACGGTTGCAAAATTATTGGTAAATCTTTTAACTCACACGAATCTAAGAATTTCTTCTTCAATCGAGTTGTCAACTTGTGGAATGGGCTTCCCCGAGACGTTATAGATTGCAGCACTGTTGATTCATTTAAACTCCGCCTAGACAAATATCTCGCATCAAACCCGCGACTGACTGCGTTTGTAAATGAATAACTTGATTTTATCCTCCCCTCAGTTACTAACCCATAATGTCCCCTACTAACTTCCTAGTACTGCCACGGACATTACTTCCATGGCAGTAGTTCCCTTTCCAATGTTCCCTTACCCACTCTAAACCACTGTTTGGACACTTGATCCTCAGTGTTTTGGAGGACAAGCAGCCTAGAAGGGTCACTAGACCTGTTGTTGCTTGATTTCCTTTGTACTCCTTTGTATGTTATACTTGGCTACATATAATTAAAGTAAAGTAGAGCACATGGTAAATCTACAGTTATACTACCCCGCCCCCCCCCACACCTCCTCCCTTCAAAACACCCCTTTTAGCATTTTTTTGGATGGTTCAGCAGACGCGGAAAGTGAATTTTGTTTATATTAATGTCACTAATTTTCCCATGGATTTATATAGTTTTCTGTGTTAATTTTCATCAATATATAGTGTTTGGAAGTAATTACAAGCCTCCGAAAAAACGTTTTCCTCATGAGGGGGGGATGACTTAGTGTTATCATCATATATATTGACAGCAGGGGGCAAAAACATATTGTACACCCAGGTAAACAAACCGCGGACGAAGAAACCGCTGCGGACGAGTCTCACTTTGCCGAAGGTTTGTAATACTTCAATGTATCTATTTCAAGTCAAATATACATTTCCGCGCATCATCAAACCATACTAAGTCTACTACTAATAATATTAACCTATTAGTACCAACAGAATAGCGACAAAATAGGGGTAGTATAACTGTAGATTTATCGAGCACATTAATATTATATAGCTTTGGTTGAATCCGCCCCAGTAATTGATGTTACTGTGCTGGGTTAGGTGAGTGTGAGTTTCATGCATACATTCAACTGCACATTCAGTGTTCTAGTCGTAGGTAGGCTATCTGGCAGAGCTCGTTTGGGGGAATTGTGTGTACTTCTTGTCCCCAGAGAGCCTCGAATCATGCGTTAAACTGCTCTATCTGCTGCAGAATGGTGGATGGTTGGTAGAGAGACTGTAGAGGTTCTAGTAGTCTAATAGTATAGCAATCCACGGACTAGGAGTCTCACCTGCTATTCATAACAACTGTACGCAAATATAAATACAAGTACGGTCACGCTAATAAGTCATGTCCCAGCTGTCATTACGTTTGGCTTCCTCTGTGTTGTATTAATGTCTGTCAGATGTTGAATAGGGTGGGTAAATGAAGGAACATGTTTGTATATTTAACTCAATATTAAGAAATGAAGCTTAGATATTGCCGATTCCAATTATTGATCAAAACATACTTGGTGCCGATACATCACTTATTAGCGCGACTGTACATACTACTTGTGATTGTGAGAATCAAATGCATATAATGATAATAAAACAACAGAATGCAGTTAGCATTTTATAATGAATAACAATAACTTCTCCTTCTATACTGTATATTCACACATCTACCGATCGTTTCGTCCGCAATGTATTTATCTGTACAAATAATTTCGTAGACACTAAAAGGTTCTGCCTCGCACAGAGAATCTGATTAGATGAGATTAACCAAGGTTAGATTAATTTGGTCTAAATTACATTACATTAAGTTGGGTTAAGATAGCTTAGACTTCGTAAAGTTCTTAAGCTAGGCTAAAGTAGATAACAATACATTGGAATAAATTAAACTAAATCATGCTTAGTGTGGGCAAAACTATACTCGGTTTCATTTCATCTGACGGTAAATTGCAATGTTCCCATCAAGATTTCTCCGTTATTTTGCAGATTTTGTAGTGAAATATGGGGTATAATCCTGTGTAGCGGGCTACCGTGTATATATATCTCAATAATTTGGTAATGTAACTATATATTTTTACATTTTACATTCATAAATAGTACACTAATATACTAGGTTAGGTTAGGTTAGGTTAGGTTAGGTTAGGTTAGGTTAGGTTAGGTTAGGTTAGGTTAGGTTAGGTTAGGTTAGGTTAGGTTAGGTTAGGTTAGGTTAGGTTAGGTTAGGTTAGGTTAAGTTTTGGTTAGGTTAGGTTAGGGTTTGGTTAGGTTAGGTTAAAGTAGGCATCTGAAAAACAGTTACCCACTACACAGGATCTTACCAGTTATGGTGCTAATTATATAAACTTGGTCTTAATATGATGCAGAGACATAGTAGTTCTATGTATTTTCCATTAAGTATCGATCAATTAGCTGCTAAGGGATTCAATTCACCGTCAGATGAAATAAAACAGTATAGTTTACGGTGGCTACCGACGAAACGACCAGGCCGCTTGCCCTAGTATACAGAACAACTTTCCTCTCATTCCCCATCAGGTCCAGAATTACTAGGCGCAACTGTACAGCGGCGTCAGAGCTACAGGTGTTTAAGCAGAAGGTCAGGTGTAGAACTGTGGAGGAACATCTGTTGGAGACATACATACAAGCATTACTCATTTGCTGGAGAATACAGCGAGCATTTTGGGGGGAAGTGTGGTTTTCCTTATGGAGCACTTAGACTGTAGATTTGATCATGTATATACCGATTGGTTCTTCCCAAATGGTAGACCAATCAGCTTAAGGGTTATGTAGTGCTTGGTTTTTGGTCTATATAATTATCAATTTATATATTATCTAAGAAAAAAAACTTATAAAGAATGGCTGGGGAGCATAGGTAATGAAGAAACATAATGGTGAAGCGGTATGTCGAGAAGAGAGGACAAGTGAAGAGAGTAGTGAGAATGAGGGAAAATATAACCGAAACTACCACTAATTTTCCCATGGTTTTTCTTTTGAGTTTTAGGTAGTTTTCATCATTATACAGTAGTTGAAATTAGTTACAATCCCCGGAAAACTCTATTTCACCCATTATCCAACGATCTTAAAACACTCAGATGTAAGTCATTTTCAGAGTAAATATAAACAAAATGTGGCCTTTGGATACAGGATGGGTTGAGGTGGGGCTTTGCCCCCTCCTCCCCCCCCCCCCCCATGAATGATTGAAATCAGCATCTATTTTAACAGTAAGGGGCTTCATAAGAATTTCACTGCCGTCAATAGGGAGAATTATAGGGAGATTTTTTTTTTGTTACAGTACTTTATATAGTGCACATAAAATGGATCTCCGGAGGTTGAAACAAATTTTAATATGATCTTTGCAACATCCTTATTCTATAATAGCCTTCAAATATTGAGACATAATTAGTGGTAGTTTCGGTTATAAGTACCAGAATGAGTAAACAAAAAGTGTATGAAGAGTTTGGAAGGAATCAAAGTGTGAAGTGGAGTGAAGAAATTGAGAGGAGGTTGACATGGAGTCAGAAGTTGTGAGAAGGATAAGGATTAAGTAATGCTGGTGGGAAAGAGGGAGAAAGTCGAAAGGTGGCAGATACATATCAGTGAGCTGCTAAATACATGCATACACACATACATACATACATATACACACATTTAAAGACCGAGTGCTCCACACGAAGTGCGGTTCAGGTCTCATGTCCTAATGGCAGCACTCCAGACAGCCGTATTCAGAGCTGCCTCACTTGTCAAGTTTTTGTTCGTAAGGTCTGATCCCACGTCTCTCTTGGTCTACCCCTTGGTGCATCCTATAATTATGTGTGCTTAATTTAGTTCGTTAAAATAGGACTTTAGAGGCTATCAACCCAAGAGGATTATTAAGCCCACCTTAAAGTCAGGAAGAACGGAACCGGAGTCCCCGAGACCCCCAAGTTTATACCCCCATGCATACTGGAAATAGAAACCCAGAGGTTGTTCTGCTCGGAACCCCAGACGTCTTCCTTAATCACGACCAGGACTAAAGCCCCCTTTCGAGAACTCCAGTCCCTTGTTGTGTGTGCTTTGTACACCTGGCACTATAAATAAGTTGACATTAGTTCGAATCTTTGAGCCTATATAAGCATATTCTGAACCCTTTGGTCTACACTAAAACATTGTATTGTCTAGTTTGCATTATATACTGATTCAAATGAGTGTGCCATGATTAATGCACTTTACTGCACATATTGTAAACTAGTGAATAATTTTTCTAGCATAAGGTAACTAAGATATCTTAGTTTATATAAGGGCTACAATAACTAAGAAAAATTAGTTAATATTCTCATATTACTGTAATTACTTTACATAATGTTTAATGTTCACAATAATAACTCGTTAAGTTTGCGAGACAGATTCACTAGCTCGGTTGTTTCCCGATCACAGACGAAAAGAAATTAAATTTATCGTAAACAGTGAAATAGTGAATTACAGAAAAAGGAGTTAGATACCAAGTAGGCAGTCGCTTATAAACACGCATCGTGTGAACATACAACATTACTTCGTACATAATCAGTGTTTTAGATTATGAGTTTAATAGGTCAACGTGATTTACAGAGACCTAGGATATGTTTTTTGCTGATTTGGAGCTGACGGCTACTACAGATAAGTGCCCTAGATGTATTTTGCTGGCCAGTTAGGTTAACAAGAGGTTGTATTTTGTAGGCAGGCGTTACGACAGTTCACCACAAAAATATCACCCATTAAGTAGGATGGTTATTGTGTAAGTGTTTTTTAGGATATTTGTGGGTAAACCTGACTTTTTGGACTGACCGCGGTATCAGTAAGTTTTATTTTATTTGTTTTGAATTTTTCCTTCAGATGTAATGTTGTTTTATACTGAAGAGGAGCTGAAATGAGTATTTACCCATTATCCAACAATCTAAAAACACAACCCCTACTAGTGGGGAGGGCAATGAAGTTCAGGGAAAATGAGGGGTTAAAAGTGTAAAAAAGACATTAGCCTAACCTAACAACCTTACCTAACCTATCCTAGTATTATGGGTGGGGGCTGCCGCCCCCACACCCCCGCTGGTTGGGTAACAGTGCAAAAAACACAGTATTATGGGACATCCCTTACTCTGGCAACGAGTGGCAGTGAGAGGGCCGAGAGGTTCACAACAATAACATGAGTGCGGCGGCGGACGTAAGTTAAAATAAGAAATCATCGTATTTATTCCCATTAATTTTCGGTAGCTTAAACCTATGCGAAAAAATCTTAATCTTTGTTGCTTTGCCATCACCCATTAAGATTGCACTCCTAGTTGTGGTGCGTATTTTAGCGTTTTTTTGTTTTTTCTTTTCTCCCTTATAATACATTTCAGCTCTTAATGACACGTATAGCAATGATGTATATGCTCTACCGGACCTATTAGGCCTAAATAGATCGATGGGCTAACTGTCGGTCCAAAACATCAGTATAACCTATTTGGGGCAACGTTTCAAAGTTTTAGGAATCTTTAGCCATATTCACTTTTTAAATTATATTTGATGACTTCCAACGACGCTATTGCCGACGAATTTACCTTTGGACCTCCGTTTTCTGTTGACCAATTTCCTTATGATGCGCGGCGGTTTCGGGTATGTTTCCCCTGCAGTATTTGTTTCGGGTATGTTTCCCCTGCAGTATTTGTTTCGGGTATGTTTCCCCTGCAGTATTTGTTTCGGGTATGTTTCCCCTGCAGTATTTGTTTCGGGCATGTTTCCCCTGCAGTATTTGTTTCGGGTATGTTTCCCCTGCAGTATTTGTTTCGGGCATGTTTCCCCTGCAGTATTTGTTTCGGGTATGTTTCCCCTGCAGTATTTGTTTCGGGTATGTTTCCCCTGCAGTATTTGTTTCGGGTATGTTTCCCCTGCAGTATTTGTTTCGGGTATGTTTCCCCTGCAGTATTTGTTTCGGGTATGTTTCCCCTGCAGTATTTGTTTCGGGTATGTTTCCCCTGCAGTATTTGTTTCGGGTATGTTTCCCCTGCAGTATTTGTTTTAGTATTTTGGGACAGTATAAAGTTTGTAATTTTTTTCAGACATAGATTTTATCGTGGCCTACAGGTTTCGATAAATCTACAGTTATACTACCCCTATTTTGTCGCTATTCTGTTGGTACTAATGGGTTAATATTATTAGTAGCAGACTTAGTATGGTTTGCTGATGCGCGGAAATGTATATTTGACTTGAAATAGATACATTGAAGTATTACAAACCTTCGCGAACCCATAAACAGGGAACGTGAGCTGGGTTTAGACCGTCGCGCACCCATAAACAGGGAACGTGAGCTGGGTTTAGACCGGTTGTGAGACAGGTTAGTTTTCGGTTAGGTTAAGTTAGGTTAGGTTAAGTTAGGTTAAGTTAGGTTAGGTTAGGCTAAAGTTAAAATTACTAAAATGCGACGGTCCTCGGTATTAAACAACACTGTATATCAAATAAAAAATAAAAAATAACAACACATTACCTGAAAAACTCTTATCTGGTTGGTGATAATTTAGTTTTATCAAAATACGTTTTTTCCAGTTTCTGCGTCTGCTGAACCATCCAAAAACACGCTAAAAGGCGTGTTTTGAAGGGGGGAGGTGGGGGAGGGGTAGTATAACTGTAGATTTGCCACTCGATAATCTTCAAGGACACTACATCCGCCCTATTAAAATAATTTATTACGGAAAATAGGGACCAATAGACTCGCCATATTTTTCTCGTTATAGTCCGCATGGAGGAATTTCGTTATCGACACTTGAACAAGGGGGGGGGGGGGCAACCCCCCCCTCAACCAATCCTGTATCCAAAGGCAAAACAAATTGAACATTTACTCTGAAAATGACTTAGGTAACGTTCAACAAGACTACATCGGCCTTATTTACCATGTTTTTTGTTATTTTCTAAAAGGAATATTCATAGTTGTTTTGCATGGTTTGAATGGAGGATTTGCATAAACTTACCCATTATCTATCAATCTGAAGATCTATCTATCTATCTATTGCCCGACGCCGTGATCCCCGAAGGGGTGGCCACGAACGAACCGCCCCCATGCACCTCTGTCCCCAGTCAGTCGACGCCCCTCCCCCCAACCAGCACCGCCTTCGTTCATATACTTTCTCACTCCATCCTTCCACCTCTCGTTCGGTTTAACTCTCCCTCTCTGTCCCTCCACCTCGCTCTCGTACACCCTCTTAGTCATTCTCTCGCTTTCCATACGTTCCATATGGCCGAACCATTTCAAGTTGTTCCTTTTCACACTTTCCAGTACATCTACCTCCACACCACACCTCCTTCTTACTTCCTCATTAGTCTGTCTATCCCTCCATGTAACTCCGCACGCACTTCTTAAGTAATCCATTTCCACTGCTCTCACTCTTGGTCTGAGTCTCTCAACCAACGTCCATGCTTCGCTTCCGTAAGTCAGTGTCGGGATTACCACACTGTCATGCAAGGACTTCTTCACTTCCATACTGACCACCCTATTTCTTGTTATTGCTTTCAGCGTTCCTACAACCCTCTTCCCCGGTTGCACCCTCTTCCGCACTTCTTCATCCATAGTCCCATCTTTACTGAACACACTGGCCAGATACTTAAATGAGCTGTCAATATCCATAGCCTGACCGTTCAACTTCACCTCACACTCTGTGGCTTCACCCCTTTCGAAGACCATAACCTTGCTCTCACCCACATTTACCTTCAAATTCCGTTTTTCGCACACTGTTCCAAACTCATTTACCAGACCCTGCAACTCCCATTCATTATCACTCATCAGAACTGTATCATCAGCAAACAGCAGTACAGGCAGCTTCCACTCATGTCCCTCCCTTATCAGCGATACACCAACATCGACTGCTCTTCCTTGTATTTCTTTTTATGACTCCGTCCATATATACAGTAAACAACCACAGAGATGTCACACACCCTTGTTTCAACCCAACATTCAGGTCAAAGAACTCCCTCTGCTCATTCTCCACACATACTGCCGTCTTTGCACCCTCATACATGCTCTTCACTGCTTTCAGCAACTTGCCATCTACTCCTTATATTCTTATCCAACTCCGTAATCACTTACACAACTCTAAAATAGATTAAAAATATAAATTTTTGTTTAAAGCAATTTAATTACATTAACTTTATATTGACATCTACATAATTTTTTAAGAACAGCGAGGGTTTTGGGGTGGCAGCCCCCGGGTTAGGTAAGGTTGTCTGGTCAGGTTAATGACAATAATGTCGTCGGAAATGTCTGTGTCATATGGCACACGTCCGCCGTGAGTGCAGCCTTGCCGAATGGCGGCGAACATGTGTCACATGACGCAGGCATAGGGGCAAAGCCCCCTCAACCCATAACGTATCCCACGGCCTAAATTTTAATTCAACCGGCAAGGCGTGGAATACATTATATTAGATGTGCGGAGTATTAACCTCCAGTGAATTACGATGCCAGTCATATGACGGACGCCATTTGAGGCTATTATTATCGGGTTTTCATGAATTTGAAATTCATAAAACCCCAAAATTGGAAAACTTAACCTAACCTAACTTAACCTAACCTAGCCCTAATACATTAGATACAAGACTAACCCATACCAACCAGCTAGTACGTGTCCCTAGTAATGTAGTGTTAACGTTGACCTGGGGTGCATGGAGTGTGTGCTCATGTGAACCTGGGTATGTCCAGCTCAATGTATTTCACTCTTATTAAAATATAAATCCTTAACCCTTTGATTTTGGCTTATAATAATTTGCAGGCTGTATTGGTAGCTATTTTGGTATTGTATGGTATATTATACTTCATGGGATTATTGTATGGTATATTATACTTCATGGGATTATTGTATGGTATATTATACTTCATGGGATTATTGTATGGTATATTATACTTCATGGGATTATTGTATGGTATATTATACTTCATGGGATTATTGTATGGTATATTATACTTCATGGGATTATTGTATGGTATATTATACTTCATGGGATTATTGTATGGTATATTATACTTCATGGGATTATTGTATGGTATATTATACTTCATGGGATTATTGTATGGTATATTATACTTCATGGGATTATTTTATGGTATATTATACTTCATGGGATTATTGTATGGTATATTATACTTCATGGGATTATTGTATGGTATATTATACTTCATGGGATTATTGTATGGTATATTATACTTCATGGGATTATTGTATGGTATATTATACTTCATGGGATTATTGTATGGTATATTATACTTCATGGGATTATTGTATGGTATATTATACTTCATGGGATTATTGTATGGTATATTATACTTCATGGGATTATTGTATGGTATATTATACTTCATGGGATTATTGTATGGTATATTATACTTCATGGGATTATTGTATGGTATATTATACTTCATGGGATTATTGTATGGTATATTATACTTCATGGGATTATTGTATGGTATATTATACTTCATGGGATTATTGTATGGTATATTATACTTCATGGGATTATTGTATGGTATATTATACTTCATGGGATTATTGTATGGTATATTATACTTCATGGGATTATTGTATGGTATATATTATACTTCATGGGATTATTGTATGGTATATTATACTTCATGGGATTATTGTATGGTATATTATACTTCATGGGATTATTGTATGGTATATTATACTTCATGGGATTATTGTATGGTATATTATACTTCATGGGATTATTGTATGGTATATTATACTTCATGGGATTATAATGACTGAGACAGAAAAGAAACATAATCGGGAATGGCTTGGCAAAATAAATTAGGGCCCCTTAGTATTATGATGGTTTTCTCCCTACTGCCTGTTGATTGGTTCCGGCATCACACACCCTTGTTCCTGATTGGCCAGAGAGCTCCTTGCTTGGGATGGGACATTCAAAGAGTATTTTCCCTTCCACGGTAATACCCCGCAAGCGATATTAGGTCTTTGCTGAGCTTAATTTTTCTTGGTGTGGCTGTGTGTGTTGCCCTACAATGTAGCACAAATTTGATAAGGGAAATATGAGAAGGTGTAGCTGTGTGTGCTGGTGATACATAAGAACATAAGAACATAAGAAAATGGGAGTCTGCAGAAAGCCGATTGGCCTAAGCAAGGCAGATCCCTGTCCCACACAACCCCAATTACAAAGCCCAATTATAGGCTCAACACTCTAATACCCTGAGGATCATCTTACCAAACCGGTTAGAGATTAACGCAGGATTACGGGGGTCTGCAGAGCGCTGATTGGCCCAACCCGGCTGATCCCCCTTCACACCCAACCCTTCTCGTCCATATGCTTATCCAATTTTTTTTTAAAGCTCCCTATCGTTCTTGATCCCACTATATCACTTGGTAGCCTATTCCACCCATCTACAACTCTGTTACCAAACCAATATTTGCCTATATCTTTTCTGAAACGAAATTTATCTAATTTGAAACCATTGGTACGAGTTCTTTCGCTATCACTGAGCTTTAGTACATTTGTCATGTCCCCTTTGTTAATCCCACTAACCCACTTGAACACCTCTATCATATCCCCTCTAACTCTGCGTCTCTCTAACGAATGTAAACCTAATTTCTTCAACCTTTCTTCATACGGAAAATTTCTAATATTATGGATCATTTTTGTCATTCTACGCTGAATTCTCTCCAATGAATCTATGTCCATTCTGTAATAAGGACACCAAAATTGGACAGCATAATCCATATGGGGTCTCACTAATGACAAGTAAAGTTTTAAGATAACATCAGCAGTTCTGTTACTCACACTCCTAGAGATGAACCCGAGAATCCTGTTTGCCTTATTACGAACGCTTATACACTGTTTTCTAGGCTTCAAATCATTGCTAACAAACACACCTAGATCTTTCTCGCAGTCTGAATTTTCTAATTCTAAATTAGCTAGTTTATATTTAACATTTGTTTGCATCTTCCCTATCTTTAATACCTTGCATTTGTCAATGTTAAACTTCATCTGCCAATTTACTGACCATTCATGTAAGGTATCTAGATCCCTTTGGAGGCACTCTATATCGCTATCTGAATCAATTGATCTCCCCATTTTAGTATCGTCTGCGAATTTACTTATCCTACTAGTTATACCTAAATCTAGGTCATTTATGTATATAAGAAACAACAGGGGACCTAATACCGATCCCTGGGGGACACCACTTTTGACTGCTCCCCACTCTGACTTGGTACCATTTATGCTGACTCTCTGTTTCCTACCAATTAGCCATGACCACCCTAGTAAGGGTGGTCGTAGAAACTAAACGACTAAGTGTTTGGGGTTACTTTGAGCTTCACTCCTGGGGTAGATAGCATGGTGAACAGATTGAGGCAGTGTTTGTTACCTTTTTGTATTGTGCATTTAAATGTAGCTTAATTTGAACTACCCAGGGGTCCGAGGACTTTGATAGCAGGCATAAATTAATTTATAATAAACATGCAATCCTTGCCTAGTCACCTTTAGTGGTCCGGAATCTAAAGGGCCTGAGGTACTTAATTATATAAGCACTTAACACCCTCAATGTATTACTTGTATTTATTGCATCAACGTAATTGTAAACTATAGCTGAACTTACGTCCATATTACAGTTGTCCTGGCTAAGCTGCCTTTTTGGTTTTGTCTTTAGCATTTGTTTGTCTGTATTTTGCACTTGTTACTTGCAGTTAAATTATATTATTTATTAAAGCTCATATTTATAATTAATAGGGGTCCAGACTATTTAAGTGTATCTCGGAGCAGTGGGTAGAGAGGCTCCATGAGTCCTTCAGGTATAGGGCAGTTTGCTCCGAGGTAGCTACTCCGGTAGTTTGGACAAATAATAATAATAATAATAATAATAATAATATTTATTCAGTTAGCAATTTACAGAGTTGGTACCACATAGTTTGTTACAAATATGACATGTACCAGCCTTGCATAATTCCAACTAAGGATAGCCCAATAAGGCCGTTAGGCGTATTTCCATTGGGGTTCTTGTGGGATTAGGTTAGCTGGGGAAAATGGGGAGGATAAAGAAATAGATACTTTAGAGAAAGTATTTCTAGGGGGTTATTTTAAGATACCCTACATCCTATAGTATATATCAGTAATCCGATATCAGTAATCATTTCAGTTGGTTTGTCTATCTCTTATGTCGCATTTAGTAGTAGACATAAGCTTGGTGCTCCCTTCTCGCAGCTGTCCGGTTCAGGTGTTCCTTCAGGCTACGTCTGAAGGAATACAGTGTTCTCTTTTCACGGACTGACTGGGGTAGGTCGTTCCAGTCTTTGATGGCGGTGAAGAAGAATGTTTGCTTACCCTGTCCTTGGATTCTCGGGACCTTAAAATTAAACATCCTGTTTCTTGTATTATGTCCACTCCTCTCATTTGCTTTAACAAAATCATTCTTTAGGTACTCTGGAGCTCTGTCATAGAAAATGTTGAAGGCATTAGTGAGCCTGATTTGTTTGGCCCTGTCAGCGACATTGAGCATACCTAGTGACTGAAGTTGTTCCTGGCCAACATGTGATCTGGGTCCTAGGTTCAGCATGTACCTAACCATTTTATTTTGAGTGACCTGAAGTTTGTGCTGTGCTGATTTAGATGATGCAGAGTACCAGGATGACACAGAATAGTCAAAATGACATTGAACAAGCGCTTGGCAGAGGGTCTTTTTGGTCGCCGCGGGCAAGCATCCCACCTGTCTATACAGGTATTTTATACGTGTTCTACACTTACTCAGGATAGATTCCAAAATTGTTTCACCTGACAAACTCGCGTCCAGTTTTAGTCCGAGATATTTAACTTGTGACACTGTTGTTATAGGAATATCATTACAGTTGACCGAGAAGCCCACAATGTCTTTCAGTTTGCGTTTTGTTCCACATAAGATGGCTTCCGTCTTGCCCAGGTGAAGAGATAGTCTATTGTCCACTAGCCATTCACTACATGATTCTAGTTCTTTGGAAAGTGAAGCGGCAATACTTATTGGGTCTTTTCCTGAAACCAGGAGCACGCTGTCGTCTGCATACAGTAATAATTTACATGAGACGCTCAGTTCCATGTTGTTCACATAACAGAGAAAGAGTAAGGGACCAAGGATGCTTCCCTGCGGGACCCCACAGTTAATTGGCATAGGATCAGATATATTATCGTCAATTTTGACTCTTTGGGTTCTACCACTAAGATAAGATTTAAACCAGTTCACAGATCCTATGCCCATTGCTTGTAGTTTATTACATAGGATATCATGGTCTACTGTGTCAAACTCTTTTTGTAGATCAAGAAGAACCATACCGGTGTAGTTACCTTTAGACATTTCTTTACGAATGTGATCCGTTAAGTGGATGAGACAGGAGTCTGTCGAGTACATGCATCTGAAACCTGATTGAAACTTATAGAATAGATTATTTTGTTTGAGGTAGTGTTCAATTTGGGTGTATACCGCTCTTTCAAGGATTTTAGATACAATACATAATATGCTAACTGGTCTGTAGTTACCAACTTCTAGTTTATTTCCTTTCTTGAATAGAGGGGTTACAATAGCTTCCTTCAGTTCAGCAGGTACAGTGTTGGTGTTAATTGACAAGTTGATGATGTGGGTTAGGGGGCCTGCTATACCAATGGCTCCATCTCGTAGAAATTTGGCAGGAATTTTGTCTGGTCCTGTGCTTTTATGTACATTTAGGTTAGACAGCTCGTCAAAAGTTTTGGTGTAACATTTTGCAATCCAAATGTGTTTGGGTGTATGTCTTTATCTCTGTAGAAATTTCGAAAGGTGGCCGTTGTTGTCGTGTATTTATTGTGAGGTTGAGGTAGGGTCTGTGCAAGTGTGTTTGCTATGGAGGTGAAGAAGGAGTTGAAGTAGGTTGAAATTTGTCGTTTATCGTGGCAAATCTGATCATTAATGGTGAGAGCAATATTAGTGTTAGACGAATCCCTTGTCTTGTTGCTGTAGCCTGTTGTTTTTAGGTGCCTCCATAGTTTCTTTGGGTTATTCTGATATTCCTCTGCCTTATTGTGAAAATAATTAGTTTTCGCTGATTTTATTTTCCTACTTAGTTTATTCCTGGCCCTGTTGAACTCATGTTTCAGACCTTGATCCTGTCTATGTTTCGCTAGCCTTTTTAACAGATTGTCTCTGTGTTCCAGATGGTGTAGTATGTCATTGTTGATCCATGGGTCTGACCTTGCTTTAATTCGTATGTCTTTCAGAGGAGCTATTTCGTCTAGAATGTTTGTGATGATGGTTCTGAAGCCAACCCATGCGTCATTAACGTTTGTACTTCCAAACACTGGAGACCAGTCTGTATTCCATAAAATGTCCAGAAATGTTTCTTTATTGTAGTTTCTGAGTGACCTTGTTTTGATAATCTTGTGATTCTCTAGGGTAATTTTTGTGGTTTTTCGTGTGCAAAATGTGACGAAGTGATCACTTATCCCAGTCTGTATAACCCCTGATTGGGATATTTTGTCCTCTCTGTTACAGTTTATGTGGTCTATTATTGTGGCAGTGTTCTCAGAGATACGTGTGGGGGTTGTGATGAGTTGTTTGTGATTGTGCATTGTCAGTATATGCCTATATTCTCGTACAAGCCTATCATTTCGTTGTTTGTAACACAGGTTAAAATCCCCTAGTATGATGGATTCATTCCGAGGGTCTAGCGATGACAACGTTCGTTCAAATTTGGTCAAGAATTGTGTGTCGTCTGGTGGCCTATAGCATACCCCAATTGTGATGGGTCTTGTCCTCGGCAGGTGTAGATCGATCCACAGAGCTTCGTGATTTTCTACATGGAGGTCGGTCCTGGTTGTGTGTGTGAGGTTGTTTTTTACATACAGACATACTCCTCCCCCATGCCTATTGCGATCATTCCTAACCATATTGAAACCTTGAATGTTTATTTCACCATCGTTTATACTTGAATCCAGCCAGGTTTCTGTGATTGCAATTATTGAAGCTTTGGCCTTATTAGCTAACAAGTTTAATTCTGACAATTTATGGTACATTGATCTGGCGTTAATGTGGATAAGATGGAGCCCTTTGTTGGTGAACACTCTGTATTCATCTTTGATTTTGAATGTGTCCTGGCTGGATTCTGAGTTGTTAATACTAATTGGTTCATTTACATTAATATTCGGTAATGAATGCAAGGCACATATGTTGCATAGGAATTCTCGTTCTTCACTGTTGGTCTTCTTAGAGATGCACTTCATGTGAGCTACAGTTTTACACTTAACAGTTTATGATCCTTTGTTTTCTTGTTATGAGTGATTCACATATTTCACAACAGATTTTAGGACCCTTAATAGCTACTTCCCTACATTTATCGCATTCCACTTCTTTTCTGCTAGTAGCGTAAGTACATCGATCGTGTACTGTTTCATTACAACTACTACATTGTGACGTTGTACTCCGTTTGTTGAATCCAATATCGCACACTATACATATTTTTCTGTTACTGTTCATCGTACGTCTGACAGTTTGTGGAATTCAAGTAGTGTGGTGCAGGGCCGTTACGTGCTCTATCTGTTCCAGAATGGCGTATTAGTAGAGGCTGTAGAGGCGCTAGTAGTTTTATATCTAGTGCTCCACCGACTAGGAGTCTCACCTGCTATTCGTAACAAGTGTACGCAAATAAATATGCAAGTGCATAATATTTGTGATTGTGAGCATCAAATTCACACAATGGTAATAAAACAACAGAATGCAGTTAGCATTTTATAATGAATACAAAAAATGTATCCTTCTATACTGTATATTCACACATCTACCGATTGTTTCGTCCGCAATGTATTAATCAGTATAAATAATTTCGTAGACACTAAAAGTTTCACCCCCAGACATAGAAGCTGCTTAAATGAGATTAACCAAGGTTAGATAAATTTAGGCTAGATTGCATTACATTAAGTTGGGTTACTTCGTAAAGTTCTTAAGCTAGGCGAAAGTAGATAACAATACATTGGATTAAATTAAACTAAATCATGCTTAGTGTGGGCAAATCTAGACTCGGTTTCATTTCATCCAACAGTAAATTGCAAAGTTCCCATCAAGATTTCTCCGTTATTTTGCAGATTTTGTAGTTAAGTATGGTTCTAATTATATAAACTGGGTCTTAATATGATGCAGAGACATTGTGGTTTCATGTATTTTCCATTAAGTATCGATCAATTAGCTTCTAAGGGATTAAATTCACCGTCATATGAAATGAAGAGTACAGTTTACTGTGATTACCGACGAAACGACCAGGCCGCATGCCCTCGTATACAGAACAGCTTTCCTCTCATTCCCCATGAGGTCCAGGCGTCAGAGGTACAGGTGTTTAAGGAGTAGGGCAGGTGTAGAACCATGGATGAACACCTGTTGGAGACATAAATACGAGCATTAATGATTTGTTGGAGGATACAACCAAGGTTAAGAGATACAACGTTGTATCTCTTAACCTTGGATACAACGAGCATTTTGGGGGAAATATGGTTTTTCGTCTGGAGCACTTTAAACTGTAGATTTGATCATGTATATAGTGATTGGTTCTTGATCATGTATATAGTGATTGGTTCTTGATCATGTATATAGTGATTGGTTCTTGATCATGTATATAGTGATTGGTTCTTGATCATGTATATAGTGATTGGTTCTTGATCATGTATATAGTGATTGGTTCTTGAGTATAGTGATTGGTTCTTGATCATGTATATAGTGATTGGTTCTTGATCATGTATATAGTGATTGGTTCTTGATCATGTATATAGTGATTGGTTCTTGATCATGTATATAGTGATTGGTTCTTGATCATGTATATAGTGATTGGTAGAACAATCAGCTTAAGGGGAGATTTCCACCTGGAGGATTTTTTTCTGAACCTCTTTCTCCCTCATGTTTAGCCCCATTGCTTGTGAGATTTAAAGACGCTTGCCCCATTAGTTTGGCGATTTTAAGAACCCTCGCCCCATGTCTGTCAATTTTAAAACCATTCGTGCCATTTAGGTGTCTATTTTTTTCCTGGCGAGCGATAGCGAGCCTGTAATTTAAGGGGAACCAGCCTTCGGCCGGGAAATTTACAAATTGATCTTGAAAGGGGGTCAAGGGGGAGTAATTTTAAGCTTGATGGAAGTCTAGGGAATCAACTAAAAACCTTCCCTTAAGGGTTATGTAGTGCTTGTTTTTTGGTCTATATAATTATTTATTTATTTATTATTGAGTTTCCGCCTAGACCTCCATCAAGCAAAAACCACACCCCCTAGACCCCCTTTCAAGATCAATTTGTACATTTTTTCGATATAACATGTTCCGGCCTTACCTAAAATTACAGGCTCGCTATCGCTCGCCACTAAAAAAATTTACACCTAAATGGCACGAAAAGTATTAATATTGACAAAAATGGGGCGAAAAGTCTCAAAAGTCGCCAAACTAACTGAAAGAACCTCTTAAAATCTCAAACCTAATATGCTAAACATGAGGGAGAAGGGGGTCCATGAAAAGGAAGTACTACCCCCTTAATTGATAAAGTCCCTTTTACATTTAGAATGGTTAATGTTCGTAATGACTAACCTCGTCATAATGAATAGTTAACCCCTTCTGTACCGACGGCGCATTTGTAGTTATGTTTCATTAGTTTAGTCAAGTACATTGGGGTTTGTGATTGATGATTAATGTTAAGAACGGGGTGTTACTTATATTAGTGTTAAGAACGGGGTGTTACTTATATTCTAGCTAGATTTTGTCGATTGTGTGCAGTTTAAGAATGATCTGTGGTAGTAAAAAGGGTTAAGTGAGAGAGTTGGAAGCCCATTAATTGTTGCAGGCCCTTTTTAAACTGAATAAAATCGTCTAATAATAGCCAGAGCAAAGTTACAAAGACGTCACCGGTACAGAAGGGGTTAATAGACTATAGATTAACCCCTTCAGTACGATCACGCTCTTTTGTCTTAATTTATACATTTTTGGCTATCGTTAGACACTTTTACTCGACTGCGGAAGGATCTCTGGGAATAAAATGGGTGCAAGCATTATCTTTATAACCATTACATACATTGTCTTTTATAATACACAGTTAAACACAGAATAGGTAGTAGAAGCTAGTGGTATTTTAACATTTGTAATTCAAATACACATATTTGAATAATAAATATAAGACGAAATACGCACAATAACATTGTATTAATTTGTATTTAAAGCACTTTGGCAGATAGTAAACAACGGTTTTCTTTTGTATGAATATTCCAATATTCAAAATATGTTATAGGGACAGTGTCTAGGGAACCAACAACTCGATAGGTGGCGTTTGACAGAGAGAGGTGTCCGAAGTTATTGTGAGATAAGACAGCGAGACAGTGGCGATGCAAGTTAGTTGTAAATTATTCGGTAGAAAAATTTCTCGGTCAAAGGTCGATTCCTACTAAAATTATAGGCTCGCTATCGCTTGCCAGGAAAACAATCGAAAGCTAAATGCCACGAAGGGTCCTAATATTGACAAAGAACCGTCTTAAAATATCAAAACTAGTGGGGCTAAACATTAGGGAGAAGGGGGTCCAGAAAAACGGTATGTCTCCCCTTAACAAGCAATAGTTTCATAATCATTATATGCACTGCAAGAGAGAGAGAGAGAGAGAGAGAGAGAGAGAGAGAGAGAGAGAGAGAGATAAGAGAGGTAGGTAGAGAGAGAGAGAGAGGTGGATTAATATTACATAGATCGATATATGGACAGATAATACACATACGTTGCAATCACATTACCATCACCCAACATACGTACAGGCAAAGCCATTGTAGAGAAGGCTTCCCCAACACTCCAAGTAGAACCTGTGGACGAACGTTCCATTGGCGAAGTCGTAGCCGCAGAAATGGAACCCCTTGCACAAGTCATCTGAGGAGAGGATAATAATAATTATACAACACAATTTATTATATTATATTAAGGGGAGACTGGCCGTTTGTTTGGTCTATTAATTCATGTATTCATATATTTTTTTAGTTTCCTCCCTATACCTCCATCAAGCTTAGAAAAACACCCCCTAGACCCCCCTTCAAGATAAATTTGTAAATTTTTCGGTAGAAAAATTTCCCGGCCGAAGGCCGGTTCCTCTTAAAATTGCAGGCTCGCTATCGCTCGCCAGGAAATAATAGACACCTAAATGGCACGAAAGGTCTTAAAATTGACAACGAAATGGGGCGAAAGGTGTTAAAATCGCCAAACTAATGGGCCGAACGTCTTATAATCTCAAAACTAGTGGGGCTAAACATTAGGGAGAAGGGGGTCCAGAAAAACTGTCTGCCTCCCTTTAACAAAACTAAGCACCACAGTATGATATGCTGTATGATATCATAAACATATACAATATAATTTTTAACCATGCTTTAAGGGGAGATTTGCATTTGAGGGATTTTTTTCTTTACTCCTTTCTCCCTCATGTTTAGCCCCATTGCTTGTGATATTTTAAGACGTTTGCCCCATTAGTTTAGCGATTTTAAGAACTTTCGCCCAATTTATGTCACTTTTAAGACCTTTCGTGCCATTTAGGTTTCGACTTTTTCCGGGCGAGCGATAGCGAGCCTGTAATTTAAGAGGAATCGGCCTTCGGCCGGGACATTTTTCTACCGAAAAATGTACAAATTTATCTAGAAAGGGGGTTAAGGGGGTGTAATTTCAAGCTTGATGGAAGTCTAGGAAACACACTAAAAACCTCCCCTTAATCAACTACAGAACGGCCTGATCAAGACTAGTTAATTTACTTTCAGCCGGGATTCGAACCACAGATAGTCCATGTTTTATCCAAGTATACCACTGGGTGAATAAGAATAATTAGCCATTTCCTATGTATATAAAGAAGATAAAGAAATCCTACGTGGAGGAAGTATTCCATTCCATACATACAGTATAGTTATAAGACTCATATTCCAGATTACACATACAAGAGATTTTTTTACAAATATTCCATCGCAACTCTTGATGAATTGATTGTTTATAATTCTCAACCAGACAAGGTACAGTCGCGCTAATAAGTGATGTCTCGGCACCAAGTATATTTTGATCAATAATTGGTATCAGCAAAATCTAAGCTTCATTTCTTGATATTGAGTGAAATATACAAACATGTTCCTACACTTACCCACCCTGTTCAATATTTGACAGGCATTAATACAGCCCAGAGGGAGCCAAACGTAATGGCAGCTGGGACATGACTTATTAGCCCCACCGTACGAGAATTATTACATTAGTATGAAATATATCTGGCAAACACATGTGCCCTACATGAATATATTTATTTATTAATGCAACCTTTGTGCTTCCCTGATGGAAAATTAAATTAAGGGGGGATGGTCCGGTTTTCTGGACCACTTTCTCCCTCATGTTTAGCCCCATTAGTTTTCTGATGTTATGTTTGCCCCATTAATTAGTCGATTTTAAGACTTTTCGCCCCATTTCTTCGTCAATATTTAGACCTTTCGTGCTATTTAGGTGTCGATTTTTTCCCTGGCGAAAGACAGTGAGCCTGTAATGTTGGAAGAATCGGCCTTCGGCCGGGAAATTTTTCTACCGAAAAATGTACAAATTAATCTAAAAGGGGGATCTAATGGATATTTTGTTTTAATTTGATGGAGGTCTAGGGAGGAAACTAGAAACATAATGAATACATGCAAAAATCGCCCAAAAAGTGAACGAATCCCCTTTAAATCAATTCAACCCGAGTGGCGTGGAAATAGTTGTAATAATGCCTTTGTATGTGCACTCTGGAATATGGGTTCCTACGACCTGGTATGGTATGGCATGGAATGCTTCCTCCAGGTAGAATGTCTCCGTGGTCTTAATTAAGGAGGTAGTGCTTGGTTTTTGGTCTATGCATTTATGGATTTTTGTTAGTTTTCTCGCTAGACCTCCATCAAACTTAGAAAAACACCCCATGGCGCCCCCCCCCCCCCCCTTAAGATAAATGTGTACATTTTTCGGTAGAAAAATGTCCTGGCCGAAGGCCGCCTCCTCTTAAAATTACACGCTCGCTATCGCTCGCCAGGAAAAATAGACACTTAAGTGGAATGATAGGCCTTAAAATTGACAACGAAATGGGGCGAAAGGTGTTAAAATCGCCAAACTAACAGAACGAACGTCTTAAAACCTCAAAACTAATATGCTAAACATGAGGGAGAATGGGGTCTAGAAAAAGCAAGTAGTACCCCTTTAATATAAATAGGATATGGTTAACTATTCATTATCATGCCGTGGTTCGCATCATGGCTGAGGGTAAACACATCTGATCATATAGCCCTCGTCTATTTGTGAGATATACTTTACACACACGCATATATATATATATATATATATATATATATATATATATATATATATATATATATTAGGTAAGTTTTTGTTTGTAAAATAGACACAACAATGGTTCAGCTTGTTGGGGTTTATAGCTAGTCTTTATGATAACATATTTTACTTGATCATGCAGTTGTTCTAAAGCAATCACACATACATACAGGGTGTCCCGCGAGTTTTGTCAAATACTTTCAGAGATGAAAGATTAAGTAATTCTAAGTAAAAACTGTTATATACACATAGGTTTTTTGGGGCATTGTTTTGTAGTTATGGACCCTTAAAGTCGGCATTTTGGTGCTTTTTGTAATTTCTAACCCATAGCTCCTTTCTGCTTTCCGCGACGATGAGCTTAAAATTAATGTGTGTTGGTTTCTTGTAATATTCAATTTGAGGCATTGATATCATGCTTCATAATCTATTCAGGGAATAGATGGGGAAATTTACAGCCCATTTGCTCTTAGCCCTTTTTGAGTTAGAGGTTACTCCCGATATCTGGTCTACCTATTAAGAACAAGATATAGTTACGGACTAATGGAAACACACGAAGACTGTCTCGAAAAAGCTATAATAACTCCAAATTACACTGTAAATCAGCAACATTTTCGGTGAATTATTGATTTTATCTGTACATGTATGCTGGCGGACACTCTAATACTACCGTTTTCAAATTCGTATCAAATATATCAAATCAGTCATAGACTGTAAAGTAGCTGCCAAGCATTCTTTTTAAAGTGATACCATTAGATTTCGAGAAACCATGGAATAACGCAAATATTGTCGTGAAAATCGCCCAAATAACTATATAGTCATTTGTTGGAATAATCGATGTGTTGACCATAAGAAAACAAACACTTGAAGAGTTTCAAAACATGATCATGAGTGAGGTTGAAACATAATGAAAACAAATATTACCATTTAAGATTATTTCCGAGGAAACCAATTGTAAAAACAGTAATTTATGTAATTTCCCTTTAAATCCGGTAAAAAAGAGCCACGCAGGTCTGTTAATGTTTGCACTATATAGAATTCCACTGTTCTCCTTACCTGGGTTCGTCACGATACCGATCGACGTGCACGTGGTGTGGCCGTGGTCGTCGTAGGTGATCGTGAAACCTGACACCGCCACAAACATCACGGCCAGGAGGACAAAGGCACGGCAGATCATGGCTGGTATATATTAATGCTGGGGAGGCGGATGTGTTCGCTGCTGGTGTTGGTTAGTAAGTGGGTGCTGGTCAAATTCATGGTCAGTGTGTGAATATATACATGTGGGGGGGGGGGGGGGGGGATGTGATTAAGTGTGTGTAATAAGGTGTGTGTGATTATATGACCAAAAGTCAATCTTTACACTAACGCTCTAAACATTCTGGAAGTGGGTCGAAATCTTATGATAATACCTCACAGACGTATGTTTCACACGATTCATTCCGTTCACACTACATTATTTACAGCTCACCAGTGTAAAGATTGATTTTTGGTCGAGTGTACATGTGTGTTTGTTAGTATAATATTAATAATTTGTGTGTACATTCCATGTTTGTGTGTGCATCTGCATCCACAAGTGTTAATGTCAAACTGAGATTCCCAGAAATCATCTACATATTAATGTCGATTTGGATGTTAAGTATATGATAATCTTCAAGGACACTACATTCGCCTTATTAGAAACAATTTATTAGGGAAAATAGGGACCAATTGACTCGCCATATTGTTCTCATTATAGTCCGTATGGAGGAATTTCGTTATCGACACTTGAAAAAACCCGATTTCACAGAAAAATACACCAAAAATCAGTCAAAGATGTCAAATAGTGGGGGTGTGGGGGCGGCAGCCCCCACCCATAATACTAGGATAGGTTAGGTAAGGTTGTTAGGTTAGGCTAATGTCCTTTCAAAGGGGTATAGGCTAGTAAACACTAGGATAGTGTTTACTATAGGAAGAAGAGTCCTGCTGTAGTCTCCTTGAATGCTACCAAGTATATTACTCATAATCTGACAGAGAAACTTTGTTATTAATTACTGTATATACTTTCAGTTTCTGCATCGTGTTAGCATAACTATTAAAGTGCGTTAATATTGTTCATAATATATCAAATGAAAGTATATATTGATAAAGTAAGCCTCGGCACTACAGTCATGGTATACTGTATACCTGGTTGTATATTAATAAGCGGTGGTGGTCATGATATACTGTATACCTGGTTGTATATTAATAAGCGGTGGTGGTCATGATATACTGTATACCTGGTTGTATATTAATAAGCGGTGGTGGTCATGCTATACTGAATACCTGGTTGTATATTAATAAGCGGTGGTCATGATACTGTATACCTGGTTGTATATTAATAAGCGGTGGTGGTCATGCTATACTGAATACCTGGTTGTATATTAATAAGCGGTGGTGGTCATGGTATACTGTATACCTGGTTGTATATTAATAAGCGGTGGTGGTCATGATATACTGTATACCTGGTTGTATATTAATAAGCGGTGGTGGTCATGATATACTGTATACCTGGTTGTATAATATTATTAATAAGCGGTGGTGGTCATGCTATACTGAATACCTGGTTGTATATTAATAAGCGGTGGTGGTCATGGTATACTGTATACCTGGTTGTATATTAATAAGCGGTGGTGGTCATGGTATACTGTATACCTGGTTGTATATTAATAAGCGGTTGTGGTCATGATATACTGTATACCTGGTTGTATATTAATAAGCGGTGGTGGTCATGATATACTGTATACCTGGTTGTATATTAATAAGCGGTCGTGGTCATGATATACTGTATACCTGGTTGTATATTAATAAGCGGTGGTGGTCATGCTATACTGAATACCTGGTTGTATATTAATAAGCGGTGGTGGTCATGGTATACTGTATACCTGGTTGTATATTAATAAGCGGTGGTGGTCATGGTATACTGTATACCTGGTTGTATATTAATAAGCGGTTGTGGTCATGATATACTGTATACCTGGTTGTATATTAATAAGCGGTGGTGGTCATGATATACTGTATACCTGGTTGTATATTAATAAGCGGTCGTGGTCATGATATACTGTATACCTGGTTGTATATTAATAAGCGGTGGTGGTCATGATATACTGTATACCTGGTTGTATATTAATAAGCTGTGGTGGTCATGATATACTGTATACCTGGTTGTATATTAATAAGCGGTCGTGGTCATGATATACTGTATACCTGGTTGTATATTAATAAGCGGTGGTGGTCATGATATACTGTATACCTGGTTGTATATTAATAAGCTGTGGTGGTCATGATATACTGTATACCTGGTTGTATATTAATAAGCGGTGGTGGTCATGATATACTGTATACCTGGTTGTATATTAATAAGCGGTGGTGGTCATGATATACTGTATACCTGGTTGTATATTAATAAGCTGTGGTGGTCATGATATACTGTATACCTGGTTGTATATTAATAAGCGGTCGTGGTCAGACACCTGTGCTATATTATTATTATTATTTTTTTTTTTTTTTTTTTTAAAGAGACAATGAACGGAGGAAGGAAAAACACAGATAAACAAAAAGGTCCATGTGCCTAAAGGCATCCTCCATTCATACATTTCTTGTAACAACTGGGTTTAAACATTTGTAGATTGTAAGTTTGTGGAAAGCAATTCGAGGGAAGTGAATTCCAAAGAGTAGTAGCTCTGGGGATAAATGAATTCTGATAAGCAGAAGTTCTGCATTGTGGAGGAGAAAGTGTAAGTTCATGGGTGCTCTCAGCTGCCCTAGTTCTACGGGGAAAGATGTGGAGAGGCGGCACAATTGAAGCAAGTTCCTCGGAACAATTGCTGTGAAAATATCTGTAGAATAATGCAAGGGATGCAACGTTTCTTCGTATGGATAATGTAGGAAGGTCCTGTGTGATTGCAGGGTTATTTATTAATCTAATAGCTTTATTTTGAATTTTGTCCAACTGCCTCAATGCAACCACTCCACTTCCACCCCACAGAGGTGAACAGTAATCCATCTGAGAACGCACATGACTTATATAATACGGCCAACTGCTCGTCAGTGAAGAATTCTCGAACTCTGTACAGGAGTCCCAGTTTTTTAGAGGCATTCTTAGCAATGCTTCTAACATAATGTATCCAGCTCAAGTTAGTAGTTAATGTTACACCGAGAATGTCAATACTAGGGGAAGTGGGAATATTTACATAATTAAAAAAATATATGGGAGTCAGTGAGATTCTGTCGGTTAGGAAATTGAATGTACTTGGTTTTCTGTGCATTAAAGGAAACTAGATTCTTTTGTCCCCATTCATACACATATTATACACATATTATACACATAGAGCAGTGGGGATTGATACACATAGAGCAGTGGGGATTGATACACATAGAGCAGTGGGGATTGATACACATAGAGCAGTGGGGATTGATACACATAGAGCAGTGAGGATTGATACACATAGAGCAGTGGGGATTGATACACATAGAACAGTTGGGATTGATACACACATAGCAGTGGGGATTGATACACATAGAGCAGTGGGGATTGATACACATAGAGCAGTGGGGATTGATACACACATAGCAGTGGGGATTGATACACATAGAGCAGTGGGGATTGATACACATAGAGCAGTGGGGATTGATACACACATAGCAGTGGGGATTGATACACATAGAGCAGTGGGGATTGATACACACATAGCAGTGGGGATTGATACACATAGAGCAGTGGGGATTGATGCACATAGAGCAGTGGGGATTGATACACATAGAGTAGTGGGGATTGATACACATAGAGCAGTGGGGATTGATACACACATAGCAGTGGGGATACACACAGAGAGCAGTGGGGATTGATACATACAGAGCAGTGGGGATTGATACACATAGAGCAGTGGGGATTGATACACATAGAGCAGTGGGGATTGATACACATAGAGCAGTGGGGATTGATACACATAGAGCAGTGGGGATTGTTTTGTTGATATATGATTTGTTCATAATATTTATCTTTTTATTATGTTTTTAGTTTCCTCCCTAGACCTCCATCAAGCTTAAGAAAACACCTCAAATGACCCATCCATCAAGATAAATTTGTACTGTTGTACATTTCTCCCGGCCAAAGGCCGGTTCCTAAAAAAATACAGGCATGCTATCGCTCGCATGAAAAAATAGACACCTAAATGACACGAACATTCTTTATTGGCAACAATTGGGGCGAAAAGGTCTTAAAATCGCCTAAGTAATGGGCCGAAGGCCGGTTCCTTCTAAAATTAAAGGCTCGCTATCGCTCGCCACGAAAACATCGTCAGCTGAAGGGCACGAAAGGTCTTAATATTGATAACAAAATGATGCGAAAGGTCTCAATATCGCCAAACTAACGGAACGAACGTCTTAAAACCTCAAAACTAATATGCTAAACATGAGGGAGAAGGGGGTCGAAGTATATCAAGTGAAAGTATATATTCATAAAGTAAGCCTCGGCACTACAGACATGATATACTGTATACCTGGTTGAATATCAGTAAGCGGTCGTGGTCAGACACCTGTGCTATATTATACCAAACCTACAGTACACATAGCGCAGTGGGGATTGATTAAAGAGGGATTGGCGCATATATTATACCAAACATACAGTACACATAGAGCAGTGGGGATTGATTAAATTGGGATTGGCGCATATATTCGTTCATATATTTAGCTTTTTATTATGTGTTTAGTTTCCTTCCTAGGCCTCCATCAAGCTTAAGAAAACATCCCCAATGACCCACCATCAAGATAAATTTGTAGATTTTTCGATAGGAAGATGTCCCAGCCGAAGGCCGGTTCCTCTAAAATTACAGGCTTGCTTTCGCTCGCCATGATAAAATCGACATCTAAATTACACAAAAAGTCTTGATATTGACAAAGAATTGGTGCGAAAGGTCTTAAAATCGCCAAACAAATTGGCCGAACGTATTAAAGTTTAAAAACTAATGGGGCTAAACATGAGTAAGAGGGACCAGAATAAAACTACTATGTCCCCTTAATGGATTGACGAATGGTCACGAGCAAGATCATCCTTTCTAGGATTTTTGTTTTCGTATAATAGGTCGATTTAACAATGAAGAGGATGCATTTCAGGAGAAAAACAAATATTTAACAAACAAATTAATCCAAACTTAAGTTCTATTACTTTATTTCTCACGTAGAATATAGGTGTTTCACAATTAATTACTTCATTTCTCACGTAGAATATAGGTGTTTCACAATTAATTACTTTATTTCTCATGTAGAATATACGTGTTTCACAATTAATTACTTTATTTCTCACGTAGAATATACGTGTTTCACAATTAATTACTTTATTTCTCACGTAGAATATAGGTGTTTCACAATTAATTACTTCTTCTTCATTGTTTACTATGATTTAATACGCCTGCGGTAATATTGGTTCACAAGACATAAAACTTATGTCATCTTCAGTGAAAAAAAAGTTACAATGAATCACAATATTTATACAATTATCTATATAAATTGTTCATTTTATATTAATTAACAAACTTACAAAGTAGAAAGGGGGCAGCAGACATGTTATTCAAATTGGGGTTTATTTGCTAAATGACTTAGAATTATTTACTAAACGCACAATATTTAAGGGGGGATTTCCACTTGGGAGATTTTTTTCTGGACCCCTTTCTCCCTCATGTTTAGTCCCATTTCTTTTGAGATACTAAGACGTTCGCCCCATTAGTTTGGCGATTTTAAGAGTATTCGCCCCATTTCTGTCAATTATAAGATTTTTCGTGCCATTTAGGTGTAATTAAAATGTAAAACTTGCAAACTAAACAAACCAAAATTGGGACAAGGACAATATAAAGTCAAATTAAATTATCAAAATCGCTATGTGGAAACAACGTTTACTAAAATGAAAATTATTAAATAAAAGAACACAATCCACCACATAGGGTGTACATCACTACATGAGCAAGTTAATCTGTTTCCCAAGCAAACCAATCGCACATATAACAACGCACTATCGTCACGTTAAAGGAAGTAGTCAAGTTTGGGAAGTCCGGGACGTTCTGGCAAATTTTACTAAACTCTGCATGAATAAAGAAACTACATGTTAAATGTCAAAATATTATTTAAAATCAAATTTGCAACATGACAAGACATTAACAATAGTAAAAAATACAAATATTGATAAGATATCTATACTATTACAAAATAATATATAAAATACAGTACAGCACTCACTAACGATAGTGCTATCGGGTAGGTACCTGTAAGCATAGCATGCCTCAAGTGACCCCTATCAATAACTACCCTACAAATAACCTACATTTATAGCACAAATAAACTAAGGAAATCGCAAAAGTAAGCAATTGATACTATCGACAATGAATACATATAATATAAAGAGAAATAATTGCAAAATATGAAGTAACAACAGATTTAAACAAAGAGTACTCTTTTAACAAGAACAATAAATTTAAAAAATCATCAATATTAATAATAATAATAATAATAGAAAAAGAAAAAGATAAACCATAAATACAGACAAAAAGTAAGCAGAGGTTATACAAGAAACTTCAAGTTAAAAATGCTTGATTAAAATTATTGATGTCAAATTTTAGAATACAGTCACAATAATTGACCCTAAAAAGATTAAATTTATGGAACAATTTACTTGCCTCAAAACCTCTGTCCACTAAGAGTCTGTATAGTAACCTAGCTCTAGCCCAAAAGTCATCTACTTTAGTGCAGATTTTACAAAATCTTATTAATTGGGAATAAAAACAATTATAAGTGATTTTACTATCGATATTACTACTAGGGAAAGGAAAGTTTATTACGTTAAAATTAAAATCATCAACTTTGTGATATACTTTAAGTATGCACTGTTCATTAACAATCTCTATATTTATATCAAGAAAATATAATCAACTTTATAATTTACGTTACATTGTGTGAGGGGAATAGAATTAGGGTAAATAAGTTTAGCAACTTGATTAAAATTTAACAAATTGCAAACAAGAATATCATCAATATATCTACTATTATTACTTAACAGTTTAGCAAGTGCTAATTTTTCTGGAATTTTATTTTTCTTGCTACTGTCAACTAAGTCTTTTATATATTTAAATTCTAAAGCAAGCAAGAATAAGTCTGCAATTAAAGGGCTAGCATTTCCACCCATAGGAATTCCTAATATTTGCTTGAAAATGTACGGCCCGAATCTAACATAAGTATTGAAAAGGAGGAATTTAAGGGCATCTTTAAGTTTAGTTCTATCAAAATATACAGAACTAGTGGGAGTAGAGCTAAGTGATGCATTATTAAAATATGTATAAACATTTATGAAATAATTACCATTCCTAACGAACCTGTCAAAGTGCAAATCTATAATAAAGCAAAGCTCTGAATATACTAAATCTAAAGGCAAATTGGTATACAAAGTTGAAAAGTCGAAGCTATGTACCGAGGTAACTTTCGGCATGGTATTTATTTTATCAATAACTTCTAACGAATTGTCAACACTCCAATAATAGTTAATGCCAGTTCTTCTCATGATGGTATTACAATATCTTTTATGAGTACTTTTAATGTATTTTAAGCAATTTACTACTTGTTCTGATAGAGTTTTAGTGGTAGCAAATTTTGCTCCGGCAATAAAGCGATATTTATAAGGTCTTTTATGAAATTTAGGTAACATGTATAATTTTGCAATGCACTTGTTCTTATCAGAAAGTTTAATATCAAATATTATATTTTTCTTGGTATGTTCATCGATTAAGTTATCAATATTCAGATTATTTTGAATTTCATAAACAAAATTACCGCAAATATTTTTACGTAATATGTTACCCTTAATACCTAATTCTTTTTTCATATTTTCAAGATAAAATTTCTTACATGTGAAGCTATAATTATTGCTGGCTTTATCTACTGTAGTGATTACAAAATGTTTATGTAAATTTATTAAATCAGCTTTAAGCTTATTATAATTATAGTCTATAAAATCTGAAAGATTAAATTCATTTTTAAGCGAGAACATTTTATTTCTAATTAACTTAATTAATAATTTAGACCATGCTTCTAGTTCTCTCGCATTGCAGCACGCAATTTTTAACAATTTATCTTTTAATTTATTGACTGAAAAAACAATATCTTTTAAAATTATGTCCCATGTTACTTTATTACTCCCTATTCTAAATTTAAACCCTTTACGACATAGCTCCGCTAATTTATCGTTTGCAAAATGTTTAACTAGTTCTACATCACCTGTTAATATGTGACATATCGGACTATAAATGAACTTTGCTAGTGCATCACGTCTGCTAGCTGGCATATCCATGACTCTTTCACACACGCATTTATTATTATTGAAAATATCATTATCTGAAAGATTTCCTAAAACTTTATTATAATTACAAATAATAGACCCAACAGGTCGTTCATATGAATACACTATTAATGGTTTGAAATCTTTACAACCATCTGGTAATATGGACTTAACTTTCTTTGAATTAATAAGACTGTTAACATTAATTTTGTCTAAAATTTTAGAGGAATAATTTAAAGTGGACAGGACTTTATCTTTAATACGGTTATCTTTGGATTTCTTAGAATTAGCTCTAATATATCCCATAAAAGCAAAGACTATATTCTTAAATTTATTTGTGAAATTATGTTTATTATTTAGAATATTTTCTATAAAAGGAGCAAAACTTTTCTTTTGTAGGCCTTTCAATGAATCTTTTAATTTTTTAATTCCGAAATTTCGATATAATGAATATAAATTATTAACAATAATTATAATATCAGACCTGCTTTTCTTTTTATTAAATGTATTTAGTCTTCTATTACCGTGTCTACCAGGTCTTCTGTTTAAAACAGGGAAGTTAAAATATGGGTTATTAAAATCGTTTTTTAATAAATCTTTATACAAAATGTTGCCTACATTTTTTATTTGATTGTTAAGTCCAAATGGATAGATGGTCATTAATTTTCCAATCCAATAATTTTCTCTATCTAAAACATTTTGATTACTTTGAACAATTTCTATAATTTTGTATTTACAATCAAATTTAGTACAATCTGTGTTAAAATGCTTATATAGAAGAATCTTGGAGTCGATGCCGTTCTTAATTCCTGATCTATGCCCGTAGGCTCTTTCTCTTAAACATTGCTCCGTCTTTCCAACATATTGTATACAATTTGGGTACCAGCTTTCGGCCGGGACATTTTTCTACCGAAAAATGTACAAATTTATCTTGAAAGGGGGCTAAGGGGGTGACATTTTAAGCTTGATGGAGGTCTAGGGAACAAACTAAAAACCTCCCCTTAACATGATCTCTCTTTATATACAGAAATACGAGGGCAGCTTACACAATATAAATACAAGGGCAGCTTACACAATAGAAATACAAGGGCAGCTTACACAATAGAAATACAAGGGCAGCTTACACAATAGAAATACAAGGGCAGCTTACACAATAGAAATACAAGGGCATCTTACACAATAGATATAGAGGGCAGCTTACACAATAGAAATACAAGGGCAGCTTACACAATGGAAATACAAGGGCAGCTTACACAATAGTAATACAAGGGCAGCTTACACAATAGAAATACAAGGGCAGCTTACACAATAGAAATACAAGGGCAGCTTACACAATAGTAATAGAGGGCAGCTTACACAATAGAAATACAAGGGCAGCTTACATAATATAAATACAAGGGCAGCTTACACAATAGTAATACAAGGGCAGCTTACACAATAGAAATACAAGGGCAGCTTACACAATAGAAATACAAGGGCAGCTTACACAATAGAAATACAAGGGCAGCTTACACAATAGAAATACAAGGGCAGCTTACACAATAGAAATACGAGGGCAGCTTACACAATAGAAATAGAGGGCAGCTTACACAATAGAAATACAAGGGCAGCTTACACAATAGAAATACAAGGGCAGCTTACACAATAGATATAGAGGGCAGCTTACACAATAGAAATACAAGGGCAGCTTACACAATAGAAATACAAGGGCAGCTTACACAATAGATATAGAGGGCAGCTTACACAATAGATATAGAGGGCAGCTTACACAATAGAAATACAAGGGCAACTTACATAATAGAAATACAAGGGCAGCTTACACAATAGAAATACAAGGGCAGCTTACACAATAGAAATACAAGGGCAGCTTACACAATAGAAATACAAGGGTAGCTTACACAATAGAAATACAAGGGCAGCTTACACAATATAAATACAAGGGCAGCTTACACAATAGAAATACAAGGGCAGCTTACACAATAGTAATAGAGGGCAGCTTACACAATAGAAATACAAGGGCATCTTACACAATAGAAATACAAGGGCAGCTTACACAATAGAAATACAAGGGCAGCTTACACAATAGAAATAGAGCGCAGCTTACACAATATATATAGAGGGCAGCTTACACAATAGAAATACAAGGGCAGCTTACACAATAGAAATACAAGGGCAGCTTACACAATAGTAATAGAAGGGCAGCTTACACAATAGAAATACAAGGGCAGCTTACACAATAGAAATACAAGGGCAGCTTACACAATAGTAATAGAGGGCAGCTTACACAATAGTAATACAGGGGCAGCTTACACAATAGTAATAGAGGGCAGCTTACACAATAGAAATACAAGGGCAGCTTACACAATAGTAATAAAGGGCAGCTTACACAATAGAAATACAAGGGCAGCTTACACAATAGTAATACAAGGGCAGCTTACACAATAGTAATACAAGGGCAGCTTACACAATAGTAATACAAGGGCAGCTTACACAATAGTAATAGAGGGCAGCTTACACAATAGAAATACAAGGGCAGCTTACACAATAGTAATACAAGGGCAGCTTACACAATATAAATACAAGGGCAGCTTACACAATAGTAATACAAGGGCAGCTTACTACACAATAGTAATAGAGGGCAGCTTACACAATAGAAATACAAGGGCAGCTTACACAATAGTAATACAAGGGCAGCTTACACAATAGAAATACAAGGGCAGCTTACACCATAGTAATACAAGGGCAGCTTACAAAATAGTAATACAAGGGCAGCTTACACAATAGTAATACAAGGGCAGCTTACACAATAGTAATATAAGGGCAGCTTACACAATAGTAATAGAGGGCAGCTTACACAATAGAAATACAAGGGCAGCTTACACAATAGTAATACAAGGGCAGCTTACACAATAGAAATACAAGGGCAGCTTACACAATAGTAATACAAGGGCAGCTTACACAATAGAAATACAAGGGCAGCTTACACAATAGTAATACAAGGGCAGCTTACACAATAGTAATAGAGGGCAGCTTACACAATAGTAATACAAGGGCAGCTTACACAATAGTAATACAAGGGCAGCTTACACAATAGAAACACAAGGGCAGCTTACACAATAGTAATACAAGGGCAGCTTACACAATAGTAATAGAGGGCAGCTTACACAATAGTAATAGAGGGCAGCTTACACAATAGTAATAGAGGGCAGCTTACACAATAGTAATAGAGGGCAGCTTACACAATAGTAATAGAGGGCAGCTTACACAATAGTAATAGAGGGCAGCTTACACAATAGTAATAGAGGGCAGCTTACACAATAGTAATAGAGGGCAGCTTACACAATAGTAATAGAGGGCAGCAGACCATCTTGTTGTTCACTGCTTCGCTGGTTATACTGTTCTTATTGAAACTATCTTTACTCTTAAGGGGGTGGTACTCACTTTTTCTGGACCCCCTTCTCCCTCATGTTTAGCATATTTGTTTTTGAGGTTTTAAGACGTTCGTTCCGTTAGTTTGGTGATTTTTGAGACATTTTGCCTATTTTTTGTGTCAATATTAAAACCTTTCGTGCCCTTGAGGTGTCGATTTTTTCCTGGCGAGCGATAGCTAGCCTGTAATTGTCGAAGAAACCGGGCCATTTGTCTACAGAAAAAAATGAACAAATTTATCTTGAAAGGGGGTCTAGCGGGTGTTGTTTTAAGCTTGATGGAGGTCTAGCGAGGAAACTCAAAAATAAATAAATTAATTAATATATAGACCAACAACCACGCACTACCCCCTTAATAATTGTTATGGAATAAGAATAGGATCCTCTTTTAATCAGTAGCTTATATTATTTGTTATAGGATCCTTTTGCTAAACCTGAAAATGAACACTTTGTCCGAAATATTGTGAGAAGAACGAATGAAAACAAACCGGTTAATCTATGGCATTCCTTTTGATTCTAGCCACCTTGTTTCTACTGAAAATATCCGTATTTAAGAGGGGATGGGCCGGTTTTCTGGACCACTTTCTCCCTCATGTTTAGCCCCATTAGTTTTTAGATGTTAAGATGTTTGCCCCATTAGTCGATTTTAAGACCTTTCGCCCCATTTCTTCGTCAATATTTAGACCTTTCATGCTATTTAGGTGTACATTTTTTTCCCTGGCGAACGATAGTGAGACTGTAATGTTGAAAGAACCGGCCTTCGGCCGGGAAATTGTTCTGCCGAAAAATGTACAAATTAATCTAGAAGGGGGATCTAATGGATGTTTTTTTTTTTAAATTTGATGGAGGTCTAGGGAGGAAACTAGAAAAATAATGAAAACTTGCAAAAATCGCCCAAAAAGTGAACCATCTCTCCTTAAGCCCTTCACCACCAGTAAGCAATTTCTATCATATTCCAGTTACCATTAGACGATTTCCTTTAGTATATATATAATCTACCTATAAAACTCAAATGGGTAAATATGATCTCAATAAACCCTCTGAGTAACATAGGTTCTTCTGAAACTGCATAAACTCTTTTAATTTCAGCCAGCACCCAAGGTCAAATGGCGTCATGGGGCTGCAGAAGGGGTTACACCACACATAATTATATAAGTCAATATGCAAACATCTAAACTTAAGGGGAGATGGGCCGCTATTCTGGTCCCCTTTCTCCCTCGTGTTATGCCCCATTTGTTTTGAGAGTATACGACGTTCGGCCCATTAGTTTGGCGATTTTAACACCTTTTACCCCATTTTGTTGTTAATTTTAAGAATTTTCGTGCCATTTAGGTGTCAAATTTTTCCTGGCGAGCGATAGCGTGCCTGAAATTTTAAGAGGAACCGGCCTTCGGCCGGGACATTTTTCTACCGAAAAATGTACGAATTTATCTTGAAGGGGGTCTAGGGAGTGTTTTTCTAAGCTTGATGGATGTTTAGAGAGGAAACATTTGCAAACGAACTTGCAAGAGAGTTCGCTTTATCAATTTGTTCGAATGCCGACCCGTGGTAATAACGTTCTTGACATTGTACTTGCAACAAAAGAAGAATTGATAGAGAATTTGAATGTTGGTGATGAATTCAGTAACAGCGACCATCGTACGATAACTTTCACTTTAAAGTTTACTAGTAACGAACCAAATAGTAGCATCGAAAAAGTCCCTAATTTCAAGAAAGCAAACTTCCATAAACTTAGAGCTATGTTTAAAGAAACTGACTGGAGCTTTTTAATTAACAATAACGACATAAATACATCTTGGAAGTTATTCGAAACCACTTACCTAAAAGCAGTGCAAGACTGCATACCATCGAAAATACGGCGTCCAGGCCATAATAATAAGCCCAAATGGTGGAATAAAGATATTTCAAACTGCCTGCTTGCTAAAAAATGTGCTAATGATAGATTAAAATCCTCACAAAATTACGAAGAACGGGTGAAATTTGTAGAGCTACGACGCAAAGCCAAAAAGTTAATTAAGCAAAGTAAAAAGACCTTAGAGTTACATATTGCGAATCAAAGTAAAACAAACCCGAAAGAATTCTATAGTTATATCAGAAAGAAAAAAGTAGTTACTTCAACTGTTGGACCGTTAGTCGATGAAAAAGGAGAATACACCAAAGACGAAGTACAAATGAGTAATGCCCTCAATACCTTCTTTGCATCAGTTTTTACAACAGAAGACCTCAGTGATATCCCTACACCATCGCCGATTCAGATTGATAATTCAGATGTTCTAAGCAATATCACCGTTACAGAGAGAGAAGTATGGAATTGTTTAGATAAACTCAAGGTAAATAAAACGCCAGGACCTGATACAATCTCGCCTAGAGTTCTAAAGGAAGCTAAGAATGAGCTCTCCAAACCACTGACATTACTATTCAATAAATCCTTGCAGTCTGGAACTATGCCTGATCAGTGGAAGCTAGCCAACGTAACACCGATATTCAAAAAAGGCAGCAAATCCCTACCCAGTAACTATCGTCCAATTAGCTTAACCTCAGTTGTATGTAAAATGCTAGAAACGGTCATACGAGACAGACTCGTAAATCACTTGGAGGAAAATAACATACTTAAAGATACTCAACACGGCTTTCGTAAAAAACGTTCCTGTTTAACAAACCTCTTAGACTTCTTCCACGATATCCTCAACCTCTACGATGAGAGTAAAGCTGTAGATATTATATACCTTGATTTTCAAAAGGCCTTTGACAAAGTTCCCCACAAACGTTTACTGCTAAAACTAAAAGCGCATGGAATACAAGACGGTGTGTTGAAATGGATAGAAAATTGGCTCAGCAACAGAAAGCAAAGGGTAGTCATAAACGGTAAGGCATCTAAATGGACCAATGTAAGTAGCGGGGTACCCCAGGGATCGGTACTAGGACCAATTCTCTTTCTAATTTACATCAACGACATAGATGAGGGTCTCACCTGCACAATCTCAAAATTTGCTGACGATACAAAAATTGCAAATAGCGTACTCTCAAAAGAACAAGTTGACGATATGCAACACAATCTAGATAAATTGTCATGTTGGGCCCAAATTTGGCAAATGAGTTTCAATGCGGATAAATGTAAAGTACTACATGTCGGATACCTAAATGAGAAAGCAAACTATTCGATGAATGGCACTCAGCTTAAGAATGTAAACAGAGAAACTGATCTGGGAGTAACAATATCGAGTAACCTAAAACCGAGTCAACAATGTTCAGAAGTTGTTAAGAAGGCAAACAAAATAATTGGCTTTATAGGCAGGTCATTTGAGCATAAATCCAAAGAAGTTATCCTAACCCTTTACAATTCCTTAGTCCGCCCTCTTCTGGAATACTGCGTTCAATCCTGGTGCCCTTATTACCAAAAAGATATAAACAAGCTAGAACGAGTTCAACGTAGAGTTACCAAAATGATACCTAGCCTAAAGAACAAACCATACGAAGAGCGTCTTAGAGAATTAAATCTATTTCCTTTAACCCAGCGCAGATTAAGAGGCGACTTAATTCAAGTGTTCAAAATCATCAAAGGCATCGACAATATGAACTGTAGTAAGTACTTCACTATCGACCAATCTAATTACACGCGGGGAAACGGTTGCAAAATTATTGGTAAATCTTTTAACTCGCACGAATCTAAGAATTTCTTCTTCAATCGAGTTGTCAACTTGTGGAATGGGCTTCCCCGAGACGTTATAGACTGCAGCAGCACCGTTGATTCATTTAAATTACGCCTAGACAAATATCTCGCATCAAACCCGCGACTGACTGCGTTTGTAAATGAATAACTTTATCCTCCCCTCAGTTACTAACCCATATGTCCCCTACTAACTTCCTAGTCCTGCCACGTTAGTGGCAGGGCAGTAGTTCCCTTTCCAATGTTCCCTTACCCACTCTAAACCACTGTTTGGACACTTGATCCTCAGTGTTTTGGAGGACAAGCAACCTAGAAGGGTCACTAGAGCTGTTGTTGCTTGATTTCCTTTGTACTCCTTTGTACTCTCTCTCTCTCTCTCTCTCTCTCTCTCTCTCTCTTATCCTTTAAGGTTTCTATCTTTCCTTGATTTAATAAATTGTATTGACTGTTTTCATTCTTCCTTATTCTTATTATATTATTTATAACATTTCATTATCTCGTACTCTATTTTTCCACAATTGATTTTCTTTTATTAGGCTATTACCCTTTTTTAAGTTTTCTTTTATTAGGCTAATACCCTTCTTTAAGTTTTCTTTTATTAGGCTATTACCCTTCTTTAAGTTTTCTTTTATTAGGCTATTATCCTTCTTTAAGTTTTCTTTTATTAGGCTATTACCCTTCTTTAAGTTTTCTTTTATTAGGCTATTACCCTTCTTTAAGTTTTCTTTTATTAGGCTATTACCCTTCTTTAAGTTTTCTTTTATTAGGCTATTATCCTTCTTTAAGTTTTCTTTTATTAGGCTATTACCCTTCTTTAAGTTTTCTTTTATTAGGCTATTATCCTTCTTTAAGTTTTCTTTTATTAGGCTATTATCCTTCTTTAATTTTTTTTTATTAGGCTATTACCCTTCTTTAAGTTTTCTTTTATTAGGCTATTATCCTTCTTTAAGTTTTCTTTTATTAGGCTATTATCCTTCTTTAAGTTTCTTTTATTAGGCTATTACCCTTGTGACGCTTCTGCATAGTAACCACGTGCGGGCATGCGCGCGCGTCGGCTGCCCAGCCGTTTAGAAACCGGCTGGCGGCAGCCGGCCGGCAGGCTTTTCCTTAGTATATATCCTACGACAACGTAACTAATGTCTGGGATATTCTTATGTTGTTTCATAGCTTGTAGCTGCCCTTATTCTTAACCAACGCATCTTAGTATATTTTATTCTCGATAGTTGATTGTTTCATTATAATATATAAGATGTAAGTTTAGTGAGGGTGGGAGGAGACGAGCGGGAGAGAGAGACCGGCTTGGGACGTTGCTTCGCTTGCCAGCTTGGGACGAGCCTGAAGCGTTGCCACATGCATTTGATTGCAACGTTAGGCTTAGTTTCGTCTCACGCACGGGGTAGACGATTTTGTCCCGGCAACTGTGTTGAGTGTTGCCGAGCCTGGGATGTATTCTGCATGCCTAGGGCGGGGTCCAGACAGATCCAAGACTTAGAGCTCACCTCACTGTCGTACCCTTCGGACCTCCTTGATATCTATCCCTCTCAACCCCACTTAGAAACTTTCTCTCTTACTTTGTATACCTTCCTTCCACTACTTCACCAATCTATTTAATTATCCCATCCCCTTGATAGACCTTATATCTATTATTGTATTAACGACGAGCTCTCAGATAATTAGATAGGATTTAGGCTTTATGCAGAGATTTAATTGTTAATGAGACCTAGGAAGCTTTTTTGTTGTCTCATATTTGGTGGTTTCATGCTTGCTAGTGTGTTCTTGTGTCAGGTTAGCAGGGGCTAGACCGGAGGGGAGGCTTTTTGCGATCCTTTAAGTAAAGTCTGCTGGTGCGAGTCCTGTGGACCCGCACGACTTTACTAGGATACCCGTGGGAGTCTGGGGGCATTTTCTTGTCTGTGTCCCTGTGTGTCTAGTGTTGTGTTGTGTGAGGGCCCTTGCCTAGTCCACTCAGTACTGCGCTAGCACGTCTTGCTTTTGTTTTAGGGTCGCCAGGAGAGAGTCAGATACTTGCGATCTGAGTCTCTCAAGAGAGCACCCCTTCAATTAGAGTAATTTGGCGCACAGACCTGGGAACGTCCCTAGGCTAGAGCAGGTGGCTCAGCCCGGGTATCCGAAGCCTATATCCTTCCGGCTAGACCTCTGCCACCTGGCAGATTAACAGCTAGGGGTTTATCATCTGTGTATGCTTGTTATTGTGCCACAGTTTACCTTTTTTGTGAGCATTGTGACTCAGGGTGTGGCTTAGAGACTCTGTCCGAGCAGGCTTGCCTGACTAAGAGTGAGAAGCACACCTGTATGTGGTTATGTTGCGAGTTGCTGCCTTTATTTAATTATACCTATGCCATTATACACTGTATGGCCTATCACTAGTATTTATTCCTGCTTATGAGTTAAGAGTTCTCTAAATCCGTAACGTACTTTCTTTGCTAAGCATCAGATCCTACAGTAGCCGCATGCAGTTTAGAGACCCGCATCTTGTCTACCTGTACGATGTTTTGAGGACTGTTTGCTTTCACCATCTTTCACACAGGAGTGATTAGTTGTATTAATTAACGTAACGTTAAATGTACTTTCTTCTAGTTTGTTATTAAATTGTTTCTGCAATTTAATTCCGTTATCTATCTTTTCCTTGAAGGTTTAAATCAACTTAATTGTGTGATCTTTTATATAGCCTGCTTGACTATCAGCAGTCTATACTGCGTGCACCCTGTAACCGAGTCATAGGATACCTCGTTGTCCAGGCAGGACTCTTGACGGTTTATGGTGGTTTGTTGCCTGGGTTTATAGATAAGGGTTGGATCTAGCGTTTTCCGTTGTTGCTTGTTGCCGCATACCTAGTCCAATAGAAAGAGCCCAGTGTTTATATATCCCAGGACGTAACAAATGGCGACCTTGCATAGGATTTACTGAACAGAGGAATATAGTGGTCATTTGTTTTGAGATTCCTTATGATTAGAGGAATACAGTGGACATAGAGTTTTTTTTGGAGCAACCAATATAACACATTAAAGACTTTAAATAACATTAGTATATACATACTTGCATAGGAGATAAGGCACATTCTATAACCGTGATAATTACTGCAGTACACAAACATGTCTAATACATCAGAACACAGTGATGGGTCAGGTCACGATACGGGCTCGGAGGGAGAAAGACCTGTGGAGTGGCTAGTCGATAGCGAGGAGGGTGATAGAAGATTTTTAGAGGTGCCCCTTACCGCTGCCAGGGTGTTGAAGCTGAATAAGTATGGCTTAAAGTGTGTGGCAGGTCTTCAGGGTCACCAGGGTTTAAGTGGCATGAGGAAAGATCAGCTGAGGACTTTGATATTGGGTTTAGAAGGGAGAGACCTGAGTGGAGAGGCGACTGGGGGCCCCGGTCCCCAGCCCCCCCTCCACTCTACCCCCATATCAAACGTCAGGATGCCTGAATTTAGTACATACCCCCAAGTTGATGGTCAATGGCAGCGTGGAATTCAATCACAGGGACCCTCTCCATTAAATGCACCTTCCCCTCCTCAAGGGTTGACTCCAGATTTGTTGTTTCGGCTTGAGATGGCCAAGGTTGAGGTTGCTAGAGCTCAGGTTGAGGCTGCTAGAGCTCAGGTTGAGGCTGCCGAGAGGCAGGCTGAGGTTGCTAGAGCTCAGGCTGAGGCCGCAGAGAGAACAGCTATACGAGAGGCTGAACTGCAGGCAGAGTCTACTAGGTATCGGGCTGACAGGGAGCTGGAGAGATCTCGAGTGGAGGTAACAGGGCGAAATATTGGGGGAGGTAACAGACATCGGGACCAATCATTGTCGCACCTGCTTAAACTAGTTCCTGTGTTCGATGAATTATGTGTGGCTGAGTTTTTTATGCGATTTGAGAAGAAGTGTCAGGAACACCAGTGGCCTCAGGAAAAGTGGGCAGCATTAGTTTCATCAAGACTCCTAGGAAAGGGGCTAAAAGCATATGATGCACTACCTTTAGAGTCCTGTGTAGTTTATGATGAGCTAAAGAAGGCTGTGCTACGGGCCTATGAGTTACAACCAGAAACTTACCGCTTGAAGTTTCGGGGTGTTACTAAGGGCAAGGATAGTACCTTCCTAGAACACGCCCGGGACTTGTCTGATGCACTACGACATTGGCTGCGTTCTGAGAGGGCAGCTACTTTTGAGGAGTTGAGTGAGCTGGTTCTCTTGGAGCAGTTCTTTAAGTGCACAGGCGGGGACTTAACATTAAATATAAAGGAAAAAAATCCTAGAACTCTCCAGGAGGCAGCAGAAATGGCTGACCTCCGACTGTCATTAATTCGAGGGTGCGGAGCAGCAGCTAGGAGTGAGTCGGGTGCAAAGGATCGTACCCCTCCCCCTCCCAAGAATTTTGATACACATAAATACACAAAACCATCTAGCACTGACAATAAAACTGAACATAAACCAAATACCGTCCCGTATAAGAAGTCTAATGGTACCTCCCACTCCCAAGGGAAACCAAAGAGTAAAGAGTGCTTTGCATGTCACAAGGAGGGTCACTTTGCAAATGCTTGTCCGAACAAGCCACCAAACAAGGTTGTGTCATTGGCCCGCAGCATAGGGGTGTCGCCTATATCTTCTGAGTTTGCCAAGGGTAGTTCGTCAGAGGGTGGGACACAGCCTGTGTTCAAGAGTCCGGAAGGCTCGAACCCTGTCCGCGACGTCTTTGGGGGTCATAGAGGGCATGGTTTTGTGAGGTGGGCTGGCGAAAGGCGAGGAGTTAAGCTATTGCGTGATACTGGGGCTTCTCAGACCTTGTTAAAGAACTTTACTGGTAGGCCGATTAACGCTGCTCGGGTGGTGGTAGTTCAGGGGATCAATGCTACGAAGTCCTACCCGCTGGTGCGGATGGAGCTGGAGGTGGGTGGTGTGGCGAAGGAGCTGGATGTAGGAATTGTAGAGAACTTGCCTGTTGGGGGCGTCGACCTCCTCCTCGGCAACGACTTTGCGGTGCCTGCTTCTAAGGTTTCACCCTTGGTCGTTGCTGAGAAGGCGGCCGACGTTAGTAGGGAGGAACAGGAGTGGGTTGAGAAGTGTAGTGTACAAACCATGGCGTGTGTTGTGACGCGTTCTCAGACATCCGGAGCCTTGCAGCCACCACCTCAGTCTATCAAACTGCGGAGGAAAGGTCACAAGAAAACGGGAAGTGTTGGTCAATTGGAGAGTTTTGAGCCGGCAGTGTTTCTTGGGGACTCATTATTGGCACCTATGTTAGAGTCTGGAGAGGCCCCGGGGCCTGTCACCGCTAGTGCAGGTGCAGGGCAGGAAGAGACTCTGCGACAGCATCGTTATGCGCAGCATGAGGAAAGGATGGCTCAGCAGGACATTGGAGGTGGAAATAAATTATTTAAGATGAACTTGGATAATCTCGCACCTGCTGATATATGTTCCTTGCAGCTGGAAGATCCTGAAGTCAGGGCGTGTGGTAATGGTGCTATCGAACTGGAGAGCGATGGGGATGCGCAGCCTGGTGATTTTTTCTTGTCCGAGGGGATCTTGTATCGGAGACATCAGGATCCCAAGAAAAAGTGGGATGGCGGGTCAGGATTAGTGGACCAGTTAGTAGTACCGAGGGTGTGCCGTGAGAGCTTATTGAGATTAGCTCATGATGTGCCTTTGGCAGGGCACCTGGGGGTACGTAAGACGGAGGCAGCTCTGAGCAAGCTTTTCTGGTGGCCTGGGTTAAAGGCGAGTGTCGTGTCATGGGTGTCACAGTGTCACACTAGTCAAGTTGTTGGGAAACCCAATCAGGTCATCCCGAGAGCCCCGTTACAACCCATCCCTGTCATTGGGCCGCCCTTCAGCAAAGTAGTTATCGATATGGTTGGCCCATTGCCCCCCACTAGTGCCGGCAATAAATTTTTACTAACTGTAATGGATGTAGCAACACGGTATCCAGATATTTACCCCATGCGCAACGGGATGGCTAAGACTGTTGTCAAATACCTACTTGTCTATTTCTCTCGTTATGGCTACCCTCAGGAGATCCAGTCTGATCAGGGATCCAATTTTACTTCTGCTCTTTTTAAGCAGACCATGCAGCAACATGGGATAGTGTCTGTGGTGTCATCTGCCTACCATCCCGAGAGTCAGGGAGTTTTGGAAAGGTGGCACTCGACTCTCAAGAGTATGCTGCGGTGTTATTGCATGGAAAATGGGAAGGACTGGGATCTAGGTCTCCCATACGTTTTATTTGCTGCGAGAGAAGTACCTGGGGAGAGCTTGGGATTTAGCCCGAAGGAGTTGGTTTTTGGACACAGGGTCAGGGGGCCCCTCCACATAGTCAAGGAGATCTGGGAGGGAGTCACAAAGCCATGCTTGCTTCTAAAGTATGTTGTTGAAAGCCGTGAGAGAATGCTAAAGAGCCTGGAGGTAGCAGGTCGGAACCTTAAGAGTTCACAAGCTCAGATGAAGGACAGACACGACCAGAAGGTGAAGCTGAGGGAGTTTGAAGTAGATCAGGAGGTACTGATACTACTGCCTCTGGTGGGACACCCCTTGTCTGCCAAGTATTCTGGTCCGTATCGGGTTGTAAGGAAGGTTTCTGATCTCGACTATTTAGTAGCTACTCCTGATCGTAAGAAAAAGAACCAACTTTGCCATGTAAATCTGATGAAAGAGTATGTGAGGCGCCCCTCAGAGCCTCTCACTGTCCCGGTGTTGATCTGCAGCGATCGTGGTGGAGAAGGAGGAAGGGACAGTTAAGCTGCGGGGGAGGATAATTGGGATTGTCATGTTTCCGCGGATCAGTGGGCGGGGAATTCTAGACAAGTGGCTCACGAGTTGATATTGCACCTGCCTGAGCAACAGCGTGTAGCTGTGCAGCACTTGTTTGATTCAAACCCAGCTGTTTTCGCGGAGCATCCTGGCCTCACTACTCAAGCGGTGCACGATGTCGATGTTGGGGACCACCCGCCCTTTAAATCAGTGCCATACCGTGTTCCCCCTATTAAATTACCAGCACTTAGGGAAGAGCTGGATTATATGCTGAAACGTGGGCTGATTTCTGAGGGTGCAGTAAGGTAGACTTCCCCAGTCACACTGCAGCCCAAACCAGATGGCAAGGTGCGGTTTTGTATAGATTTCCGCAGGTTGAAGGGTTTAACCCCCACAAATGCCTACCCTCTCCCTCGCGTGGACGACAGTGTGGATAAGATAGGAAAAGCCAAGTTCCTCACTAAGATAGACCTTGTTAAGGGTTATTGGCAAGTGCCCTTGTCTGAGCGAGCGCGAGAGGTATGTGGGTTTGTGGTGGACGGTGCCACATATCGTTGCCATGTTATGCCATACGGGCTGAAAAATGCCCCTGCAACGTTTCAGAAATTAATGAAAGACATTGTAGCCGACATTCCCAACTCTACGGTGTACCTAGATGATGTCATAATATACGACGAGGATTTTAACAGTCACTGTGCTCACATCGGACAGCTTTTTAATAAACTGAATGAAGCAGGTTTGGTGGTAAACCTGGGTAAGTGCGATTTTGTCAAAGCCACAGTTTTGTACCTGGGGTTCGAGGTGGGGATGGGTCAGGTGTGCCCTCCACAGACAAAGATCAAAGCCATCGATCAGTTTCCCCAGCCTACGATTAAGAAACAAATCATGCGGTTTCGAGGTATGATAGGCTATTATCGTCGCTTCATCAAAGGCTATTCGACTGTACTTGCACCTTTAACTGACTTATTATCTAAGGACAAGAAGTTCCGGTGGTCTCCTGAGTGTGCAGAGGCGTTTTCCTTGGTGAAACACCTGTTATGTACCCACCCCATACTCAGGGCCCCGGACTCCAGCAGACCTTTTCAGCTGGCGACTGATGCCAGTGGCGTAGGGGCTGGGGCTGTCTTGTTACAGACAGATGATGAAGGTATCGAACATCCAGTGAGTTTTTACAGTAAAAAATTCAATAGTGCACAAAGGAATTACTCTGTAATTGAAAAAGAACTCCTGACGATAGTGCTGGCGCTCAGGCACTTCGATGTATATGTTCCTGCTTTCGGACCAGTCGTAGTGGTTTATACCGATCATCACCCTCTGAAATTCTTGAATCATTATCATAACTGGAATATGAGGCTGACCAGGTGGTCACTCATGCTTCAGGAGTATAATCTGGACATACGCCATATTGCCGGTTCTGATAACGTGATAGCGGATTGTCTATCAATGGTGGATGATGTTGGTTAGACTGCCACAGGATTGAGGGTTGAGTGTGGAGGAAAATAGGCTGTCACTAGTTCAGCCGAAAAAAACAAATTAAAAAAGCAAAAACCTTATAAAAACTCTTTATTTTTATAACGTGTAGAATTTTGTATAAGATGTTGTAGCAGTATCTAAGTTGAATGTTTTCGCTTATTGTCGCTGAGTTAGTTGAACTTGCTCGGTGGAGCGCAACAGTCTTTATTTTGTTTATATATAGTGCCTTGTGTCGCAACAGTGTGTGGTACTATGAGATGCTTTCTGTTAGATATGAAGAACTTAGTCAAGGGTCTTATATCTTGGGGGAGGTGTGACGCTTCTGCATAGTAGCCACGTGTGGGCATGCGCGCGTCGGCTGCCCAGCCGTTTAGAAACCGGCTGGCGGCAGCCGGCCGGCAGGCTTTTCCTTAGTATATATCCTACGACAACGTAACTAATGTCTGGGATATTCTTATGTTGTTTCATAGCTTGTAGCTGCCCTTATTCTTAACCAACGCATCTTAGTATATTTTATTCTCGATAGTTGATTGTTTCATTATAATATATAAGATGTAAGTTTAGTGAGGGCGGGAGGAGACGAGCGGGAGAGAGAGACCGGCTTGGGACGTTGCTTCGCTTGCCAGCTTGGGACGAGCCTGAAGCGTTGCCACATGCATTTGATTGCAACGTTAGGCTTAGTTTCGACTCACGCACGGGGTAGAGGATTTTGACCCGGCAACTGTGTTGAGTGTTGCCGAGCCTGGGATGTATTCTGCATGCCTAGGGCGGGGTCCAGACAGATCCAAGACTTAGAGCTCACCTCACTGTCGTACCCTTCGGACCCCCTTGATATCTATCCCTCTCAACCCCACTTAGAAACTTTCTCTCTTACTTTGTATACCTTCCTTCCACTACTTCACCAATCTATTTAATTATCCCATCCCCTTGATAGACCTTATATCTATTATTGTATTAACGACGAGCTCTCAGATAATTAGATAGGATTTGGGCTTTATGCAGAGATTTAATTGTTAATGAGACCTAGGAAGCTTTTTGTTGTCTCATATTTGGTGGTTTCATGCTTGCTAGTGTGTTCTTGTGTCAGGTTAGCAGGGGCTAGACCGGAGGGGAGGCTTTTTGCGATCCTTTAAGTAAAGTCTGCTGGTGCGAGTCCTGTGGACCCGCACGACTTTACTAGGATACCCGTGGGAGTCTGGGGGCATTTTCTTGTCTGTGTCCCTGTGTGTCTAGTGTTGTGTTGTGTGAGGGCCCTTGCCTAGTCCACTCAGCACTGCGCTAGCACGTCTTGCTTTTGTTTTAGGGTCGCCAGGAGAGAGTCAGATACTTGCGATCGGAGTCTCTCAAGAGAGCACCCTTTCAATCAGAGTAATTTGGCGCACAGACCTGGGAACGTCCCTAGGCTAGAGCAGGTGGCTCAGCCCGGGTATCCGAAGGCTATATCCTTCCGGCTAGACCTCTGCCACCTGGCAGATTAACAGCTAGGGGTTTATCATCTCTGTATGCTTGTTATTGTGCCACAGTTTACCGTTTTTGTGAGCATTGTGAGTCAGGGTGTGGCTTAGAGACTCTGTCCGAGCAGGCTTGCCTGACTAAGAGTGAGAAGCACACCTGTATGTGGTTATGTTGCGAGTTGCTGCCTTTATTTAATTATACCTATGGCATTATGCACTGTATGGCCTATCACTAGTATTTATTCCTGCTTATGAGTTAAGAGTTCTCTAAATCCGTAACGTACTTTCTTTGCTAAGCATCAGATCCTACAGTAGCCGCATGCAGTTTAGAGACCCGCATCTTGTCTACCTGTACGATGTTTTGAGGACTGTTTGCTTTCACCTTCTTTCACGCAGGGGTGATTAGTTGTATTAATTAACGTAACGTTAAATGTACTTTCTTCTAGTTTGTTATTAAATTGTTTCTGCAATTTAATTCCGTTATCTATCTTTTCCTTGAAGCTTTAAGTCAACTTAATTGTGTGATCTTTTATATAGCCTGCTTGACTATCAGCAGTCTATAGTGCGTGCACCCTGTAACCGAGTCATAGGATACCTCGTTGTCCAGGCAGGACTCTTGACGGTTTAGGGTAGTTTGTTGCCTGGGTTTATAGATAAGGGTTGGATCTAGCGTTTTCCGTTGTTGCTTGTTGCCGCATACCTAGTCCAATAGAAAGAGCCCAGTGTTTATATATCCCAGGACGTAACACCCTTCTTTAAGTTTTCTTTTATTATGCTATTACCCTTCTTTAAGTTTCTTTTATTAGGCTATTATCCTTCTTTAAGTTTACTTTTATTAGGCTATTATCCTTCTTTAAGTTTCTTTTATTAGGCTATTATCCTTCTTTAAGTTTTCTTTTATTAGGCTATTATCCTTCTTTAAGTTTTCTTTTATTAGGCTATTATCCTTCTTTAAGTTTTCTTTTATTAGGCTATTATCCTTCTTTAAGTTTACTTTTATTAGGCTATTATCCTTCTTTATGTTTTCTTTTATTAGGCTATTATCCTTCTTTAAGTTTTCTTTTATTAGGCTATTATCCTTCTTTAAGTTTTCTTTTATTAGGCTATTACCCTTCTTTAAGTTTTCTTTTATTAGGCTATTACCCTTCTTTAAGTTTTCTTTTATTAGGCTATTACCCTTCTTTAAGTTTTCTTTTATTAGGCTATTACCCTTCTTTAAGTTTTCTTTTATTAGGCTATTACCCTTCTTTAAGTTTGTAATGTTTCCCCCTTATCTTCGCTGTTTATTTTTGTATATACAAGCATTTGTTTATTGACCGTATTTATTTAGCTACACCACGGCGTGATAAAGAAACTTAACCTTTTCATATTTATATTTCCCTTCTCCTTAATTTAAATAGGAAAAGGTTAAACTTCCCTTATCACACCCTGATGTAGTGGATTAAAGCTTGGACACTCGTCCTGAATGTCGGAGGTTCGAGTCCAGCTGGGAGTATATAACATTTAGTAGTTCATGTGTATTTGTAAGATATAGGCTACTTGATATTACTTACTCTAGTGTTTGACTGGGCGATAATTAAATTAAATCTCTATAACCCGACTTGCGTTGGAAAACTTGTTTAAATCCCTGTATGGTATCCTGGAATATGGATCCTGCGACTTGTGCATGAATTGAAATACATTCTCCAAATAGGATTTCCCTTCTCCTTAATATAAATAGGAACCGCTTATGTTTCCTTATCACGCCGTGGTGTAGTAGATTAAAGCTTGGACACTCGTTCGGAATGTCGGAGGTTGAGTCTAATATCAATATCAATTTAACTTGTTTTATATTTACGTTTCCTCCAATTATTTAGCGTCTAAATATTCACTACTTTGATTATTTTCCTTGTCTTACATGATGCCTTTCTCCATCTTTATGTGTGTAGCCCCCAGACGATTTCTACTTAAGGGGGGTGACCTGCATGTTTTCTCTCTCTGGGTTGTATCCATTTGGCCCCATTCAGCCTACTATTTTAAGACGTTTATCTCCATCCAGGTGTCATGTTTACATTTTGCTTATATAATTGTTAAATATTATTAATCTATTAGCTTACTTGTTTACCTCTATTTCCTATATAAAGTCCACTTCTTTGACTTCGTTTTTTGCTTTGCATTCTTCTTGAGGTTTCAATGTTGTCTGTATCAGCTGTTATAGCTTTTTCTTCCTTATCCATAATGATTAATTTGTGATGAAAATTCGTTTTTCTTGCCATTCCGGGGTCAGCCGTATTGTTACACATGTTACCTCTTTATGGTTCTCTCCTCTTGTTTAATATATCCAAATCTCTCTTCTGTCACAAACAGTGACCATATAATACCATGTTGCAGGTTTCAAAATATGGTGGACGCCATTTGGCGCATTTATTATATTTTCATCGAATTGTATTATATTGCAATATTGTTTATGCAAACTAAATTTAACATATTAAGGATTGTAAGAACTAAATTAAAAACATTTTTAAGTTCAATATAACTAGAATAGGCTATGTAGTCTTACTTTGTGTTATAATAAGCAAATAAATATTAACCGTTTTCTTCGATTTACCAAGGTTATATTAGTTCTCAATATTGTTACTATATTGAGAAAATATTCAAACTGTTGGGGAAAGATACCTGAGATGGATACATCCAACAGGGTTCAATAACAAAGGGATGATGTAATTTTGTAGTGCACAAGAATCCTCTTTACACGGGTTTATTGAGCACGGGCCTCTTAATCACATTTCTTGTTATTGATATATACAACACAATCTGTATATATATACAGATTTCAAACAACATGGCGGCTGTTTGCTCGGCCTACTCTCCAACGACTTTTGCCCTCTCTTTCATACTCGTATATCCTTTACTTACAGTCCAGAACCTATTCATATAAACCTATATTCCTTATATTACTTATGGGTTCATGCTATTTCTACAGTTTGTTTCGCCGCCACACGATCTTCAAGCACTCCTTATACAAACACCTAAATTCATGAGGTTGAGGTTGGTATAAGTTATTCACCCAACCACAATATTTAATTTACATTATTCCAGGGATTTGACTAGGTCATCTCTGCTCCTAGGGTCACATTCACATGGCTATAACACGATATAAGGGTGAAGCGATAGCTCAATATATTAAGTTATTGCAATACCAAATTCTGGTTAATGGTATATGTGTATGAAGGAGACCAAAGGCAGTTTGCCTGTAACGAGTGTCTCCCCCAAAGCCAAAAGACTGACAGAATGCCAAATTCAAGGGACGTTGGAGTCAAAATGCCTGGACACACGAATTTTAAAGCAGTCTAAGTCACACATAAGGATATTTTAAGGATTGAATGGAGTATGCTCATTACGGGCAATATATATAATTCATTGGGTGAATATTACAATTATCGTGTGAGATGACTTACAAACACTCGAGTCACATATAAATACGCACCACGTCGTTGTTAGAAGAAAGCATAACTCGTAGCCTGACAATCGTTCATCGAATAATTAGACACATCTCGTATAAGTAGCTACCGGTACTTCATTTGCCTGAATGCGTGCTTGTGTTTCAAAATATCTTCACAATCACTGATAGTATCATTATGAAGCTTGTGCCATTATGTTGAACAGTAAGTAGCGGTTATGTCCAAGGAACCAGCTTACTATGTTGGCAAGGAATTTTCTGATCTAGATTATTTATTTAGTTAATGCAAAGCGAATTGCGACGATTATCAGGATCAAATTAAATAAATACTGACACGAATTTTGTATAATAGTAAAAGGGAACTTTACACAATCGGAAAGAATGTGATTAATCAGATAGGAAGGGAAACAAAAATATGTAATAATCAATAGTAAACATATCACTTTCTGGAAGATATTGTGTGTGTGTGTGTACTTACTCTAGTTGTACTTACTCTAGTTGTATTGCGGGAGTGAGCATGCTCGTTATTTCCCGCCTCCTATATGTGTAGGTGTTATATGTATCGTTGGAATGGCTGTGGATGTGTGTGTAGTCTGTATTTTTAGCCAATTGGCGACATCGGAAACGAAGGCTTAGGGTGGATCTGTATGGTACCATTCTCACTATAGACGGTACCGTCTCGCCCGAAGGCTTAGGTAGCCATCAGCTTAGGTGAACCATATGATACCCATCTCGCCTTGTACCATTTTTGCCAACCCCAGATGGGACGTCACAACGTCGTCCACTTATTCCAGGTACCTATTTACAGCTAGGTGAACTGAGGCTAACACATGAAAGGAGACAAGCCCAATTTGTCTCCGCCCGGCCGGGGATTGAACCCCCGACCCCTAGTGTGTGAGACGAGAGCTCTACCTACTAGGCTACGGGCTGTGTGTGTGTGTGTGTGTGTGTGTGTGTGTGTGTGTGTGATGCACGGGTGAAACAAGAGAAAAGAAAATATAGAGGTATATGTATATACAGTAAACATTGTAGTATAAAGTGAATCAACTATTAATTGAATTATAGTAATGTATAAATAGTGAAGGCAGTAGTAATAGGAGAGTAAAATGGTGTGAAATTTGGATTTACTTAATTAGCAATAGGCGGTTTGATAGTTTCCTCCTCTACCCCTTCTCACATGCACCCTCCCTTCCATCCCATCCCACCCCTCCTGTACTTAGCCGCAGGCTGTCTCCAGGGTACCTACTATGGGTTTCAGAGGCCGTGTTACATCGTTTTTCGGGAATAACTTCTTAACTTAACAAACAGTTGGATCAGTATGATAATTTGACACAGGTTTTTTCACACCGTGCCCTAATTTTCGTCAATATAGTGCATTACCAAAAGTGTAGAATTAAGCCACTTGTCCCTGTGTCATGAGGTTAAAGTCACACATTAATTACACAGAAACGAACAAGGCTACCGTGGCTTGCCTGTGAGAACCACCAAACCATTATTGCTCCTCCATCAAACACGGTAGTTATCACCCACCATCCAACCCTACTATCACCTTTAAATTCTAGTTATCTGTCAATATCAAATATAAATATACAAAAGATTTTTTTTTTTATATTTATATTTGATATTGACAGATAACTAGAATTTAAAGGTGATAATAGGGTTGGATGGTGGCTGATAACTACCGTGTTTGATGGAGGAGCAATAATGGTTTGGTGGTTCTCACAGGTAAGCCACGGTAGCCTCGTCCGTTCCTTCGTCATTAATGTGTGACTTTAACCTCATGACACAGGGACAAGTGGCTTATTTCTACACTTTTGGTAATGCACTATATTGACGAAAATTAGGGCACGGTGTGAAAAAAGCTGTGTCAAATTATCATACTGATCCAACTGTTTGTTATTTTAAACACTCCCTGACGTAGGGGTCCACGAATTTTTATAAGTGACTGTACACATGCCCAGCTGACTAACACTCTCCCGTCTGTCACTTTCACTCTCTCCCGCACACTTTGTTTGTTGTATTTATATTTTATTGTATATATTATAGTTAGACCAAGAGATTTACACATTGTTATAGGCACTTTTGACTTAGATTATTGCTTTACACACATTGTTTTTTCGTACTCATATTTATCGTATTTTATTTAACTATCATCATCTTTTATCACAGTCTTCATTGTACACAGTGTGATTAGTTTATTATATATTTACAAGTATTGGTGTCCGTCACTGTTTTACGTATATGCGAGTCTCACTATCACTTACATAATGTGTTCGGCACTGTGGACACAACATATATATGTATAGTTAAACTTTGTTTTTGTACACACAGTCTTCACTTATTTTAGCGTCTTGTATCGCAGTCTTTGTATACACTGTTTTAGAAGTACTTGTCGGGAATTTAGATACAGAGGTTAAATTGCATATCACTGGTACATGAAAATATCCCAACAAATAGTTATATAATAATTACCAACGAAGTAGTCGATGGGTGTAATCCAGTCCCCCACACACGGCTAATTCAATTGCATGACATGTAGCAATGTTCACATAATACAATATCGATACAATGAACTTAGCTTAGAGGACCGGTAATGTAGGACTGTTGTTGTTGTTGTTTTTGTTATTATTAAAGGGCCTTCGGGTGGATGCCACCTGCTTGGCCCTAGAAGACTAACCGTCAGTAGGACCCTATACTATGTCGGCAACATGTGTCGCCAAGAGGAAGACACATAAGGCACGAGAGAGCTGAGAACACACATCCGCATCCCGGACACCGTGGCCTAACAATAGCCCTAAGCTGAACCCCCGAGACGACAAACGGCGAACCGAGTCCCTAAGTTTGACCCTGTGACTATAGAACCGCGGACACACCTCCACCAGATGCTCAGGGGTTTTGGGCTGTCCACACCAGCGACACTCCGGGCACCGTATCATGCGGAGTCGGAACAGGTGTGCTGACAGCGCAGTGTGTCCAATACGCAGCCTGGCCAGCGAGACATCGAGTTTCCGCAGGGGGTGTCGACTCCAAGGCTGGGGGCACGAATCCCACCGGTATCTCCCCATGGTCGTCTGTAGCAACAGCACCCGTAGCTCCCTGTCCCAAAGCCCGCGACTAGCCCGCCCGACAACCCGGGCATGTGTCCTCGCATCCATGTCAACCGACTCAACCTCCACCGAAGCGTGCGCCAGCTTCGCCGCAGCATCAGCCACCGTGTTGCCACGAATGCCCGAGTGCGCAGGAACCCACTGGAGGACCACTTCCCACGGGTGACCTAAAAAGTGAACCAGCAACTCCTGGATGGCGAAGACAAGACGAGGATATGTAGCCGGGCGGGCCGCAAGGAGCAGATGGAGGGAGGCTTGGGAATCCGAGTAGAAGACGACCCGTTGAGGCCGAATATGACACCGCACAAACTCCAGGGCTCGAAGAATGGCAAACAGTTCCGCTGCTATGATGGGATGGTGCCCAGACAACCTCCAGGTCTGGCAGAGGGAGAGGTCCTCGTAGTAGACAGCCGCGGACGAGGAGGCCGGAGGAACGCAGGAACCATCCGTGAAGACACCGAAGTGCCCCTGATAACACGACCCCACCAGCTCAGCAAAATAGGCCCGGGCAAGTCCAGCATCCGTCGACGTCCGGTAACCTTCATGGAAGATAACCCGGATGCGAGGAGTGAGATCAACCCACGGCGGGACCGGAGACACAGAGGGGGTCGGGGAGGGAGAGGGAGGGTCCACAGCTATCTGCCGATAGTGGAGGAGGCTCCTCACCAGGAAAGGCTGACGCCGTTTCACAGGCCACGATGGTGCATTCCTGGAGACCCCTGACGAAGCATGCAGGCCTGACAACGGGTGATGCCCAGGAAGAGTAGCAACTCGCCCCGCCCACCTACAATCCGTCAACACCCGAGACCAGGACAGAGGCAACGACCCACTTTCCGCTAGGAGGGACACGGTAGGGGAGGAACAAAAAGCCCCCAATGCCACCCTGAGGGCCGTGTTATGAACAGGGTCCAAGCGGCTAAGAACTGACGACGAAGCCGAGCCATACACTGCACTACCATAAGCCACCTTACTCTTGATGAAAGACTCATAAAAACACAGCAGATCATCCCGAGACGTCCCCTACTTGGACCCGGCTATACACTTCATTATACCCAGCCGCTTCATGCAAGACGATCGCAGGTAGTCCACATGATTCCTCCAAGTCAAGACCGGCCCATCCCAACGCAGACCTAAGAAGGTGTGTGACGTACGATAAGTGAGAGGCTCACCCCCCAACGTACTGTTGATATAGATTAGTATTTGTAGCACATGGTGAACTGTGGGTTGAGTCAGAGCCGGGGGGAAGATGTTGGCTGTATGGTGTTGATTGAGAGACTAAAGGGCCGGCGTCCGATCGCTTCGCGAAATTGCATATGGCTGCCGGCTCATAATAATTATAACCCATAACTTGGTTTCATGATACATCTAGAGCTGATGTAGATATTTATACATTACAGTTAATATTTAACCTACACTTAATAATAAACTACAATACACAAAGAACTAGCCGAAATCGTACATGCGATACGATACCGCCAAATTCAAATGCCCTATGGGACCGAAACTGTCGGGATCATTACCCTATTTCCGACAGTACTCAAGGGTGTGATACTCCCTGAAGCAGTTGGGGAAACACAGCACCACATCACATTCTACACACATATACCTGGTATCTGTTCTTTCTGGGGGCCTCTGTGTCGTATTCCGGCACACATGACACCTTCTGCGGGGTCTTGGGTTTCTGGGCGCGGGCGGCACCCAGTCAGGGCAGTGGCGTTCTGTCAGCCTGGTAATACCTTTTGCTGCTGGTTGTCGATGCGCGGGGCGTTGCTGGGCCATCCATGGTCTCGCCCAACAACTCCATTGACAACTCGATGCAAAAATTCTCCATCGTTTCTCGTTTGCCGGTGATTGTTGAGTGGAGGATATGGCAGTTGGACAGAGTGATATTCCGAGGAGGTGGAAGAATAACTTTTTATACCACCTCATCGTCTTCCTCGCACACTCACATGACGAGACGACATCATCAGATTTGTCCACCAGACGCATATTGATGTTGTAGTCGTAGATGGCCAAAAGTTTTTTGATGAGTTCTGTTGCTCTGTCACGACATCTGTCTTGGCAGATCGGATGGTGGATAGTTGTGTGGACGTTCACATCCCGGTTATCCATCCAGGACAACATGAGGACATTGTTTGCCTTCTGGTAGATAATTATCGAGCCCTTTTCCCGCCTGTTTGGTAGAACGGGCATGAAAGAGCGATTCTTTCTGACGGTGCCACAGACTCCTGTAGTGTAGCTATGCAGGTACTTGGCAAGGGCAGGGCTGGTTAACAATTGACTAGGTACAGTATGTGGCCCCTGTCTAAATAATCCTGCATCAGGGTGATCACGACGGCCCCAGAAATTCCGTACGTCTTAGACTCCCAGTTCTGTCTTTTTGCCCATGTATAGAATGATGGCGACAGTCACACATCACGAATGTTTTCAGGCCATAACGATGACGTTTGCTGGGCATGTACTGCCGGATGCCGATATTTCCCCTCCACAGCAGCAAACTCTTGTCAATGATCAGCTTCTGATGGGGTCTGAAGGTGGCAGCAAACTTCACCTTCAGTTATTTTATTTCATTTTTGTTTTGTCTATGTGAATGAGGGAGACAAAAGGCATAACTGCCTGCAGCGAGTGCCTCCCCCAGATTTCAAAGAGTGACAGGGCCGAAATTAAGGGACGTTCGAGCTAAAATGCCTGGACACACGGTGTTTGAAGCAATTTAAGTCATAGGAAGAGGGAAAGACTGATTCTGGGAGAGAGTTCCAGAGCTCAGCAGTTGAATAGAAGAAAGTCTAGGAATAGCATTTCACTCTTGGGCTGGAAAATTGCACAGAGTAGGGGTGGGATTGTGTTGCAAGGCGGGTACTACGTACCCTACGTAGAGGAGTTGGTATACACTGGGAAAGCTCCGAGAAACACTGATTATTGTAGTAGTGATAGAATAGCGAGAGAGATGCAACATTGCGGCAAAGAGAGCGAGATTGCAGAGAGTTGGTGAGTGGACGGGAGTTAATGATACGAAAGGCTTTCCTTTCTACTTTATCTGGGAGTGCGGTGTGAGAGGATCCTCCCCACACAAGTGAACAATACTCAATACAAGGACGCACTGTGCCCCTTTACAGAGCAAGGAGCTGCGCAAGGGTAAAGAATCCCTTGAGGCGGTTGAGCACACCCAGCTTCTGGGAGGCTGCCTTAGCAAGACTGGTAATATGGTCTTTCCAAGTGAGAGCAGAAGCAAAAGAGACACCGAGAACATTGAGAGAAGATGAAGGGTTGACTTTTGTATTGTTGAAGAATAAGGGATAGTCCTCTGGAGGTTCTTGACGGGTAGTAAGATGGATAAATTGAGTTTTGGAGCATTAAATGTAACAAGGTTTTCTCTACCCCAATTGGTACTCGAAGACAGGTCATATTCTCTCCATCGGGTCCTTCATAGCCCTGGGTTGGTCCTGGTTTCGTGTGTGGCTAGCCAGGCTATCCATGAAGTGGAGATTCCCCATTATGGCCGAGAACCTGTTTCTACTCATGATTTTTCCAAAGAAGGGGGTTCGGATGAGGGGATCCCAGGACCAGTACTTCTTGATTGAAGACTTCTTTGTCACCCCCATCAGGATGACAATGGCAAGGAACGACTACAATTCTAGGACGTCAAGAGTTTGCCATGATAGTCGGGCAGAGTGCTTCGACTGCTCTTTCCCAGCCATGAAGTAGTAGTTATACCAGTTCGTCTGGTCAACAATCAGGGACATGAGGTTAGCTGTAAAAAACTACAGGAAAACAGCAAGTCTGGTAGTTTCTCAGCCTCGGTTGGGGATCGCAGCTCCGGCATCCCTCGCACCCACGAAGTTATATTGTGTGGGCACAAACTTTTCCCCATCCACCCAATTCCACTCTGGTTCATCGGTAGCACTTTCCTCACCTTCGTCGCCGCTGTAGTCAGAAGAGGGGTCATCACCAGGGGTACCAGGGGCACCAGGGCGGGAGGAGGTCGTCCTGCCTCTTGATGTGGACCTGGAGCTTGAGCCACTGCTGCGGCGTCGTATCAGGGACACCTTTGATGCCATTCGGCCGCGGGTGGCACACCCACGCCTACACCTATGTTGGCCGGTTGGGCGTCGTGGTGTGGTTTGAGGTAACTCTGATGTGTCGTGGCAGTGGGAGGTCCCAGGTTGAGGCGACACATAACGCCTGATGGGGGAGTAAGGCAGTGGGCTGGGGGGTGATGGTGTTGGTGGAGAGTAGGCAGGAGAGAAGTATGGTGGTGGTGGTGTAGGATGGCGAGGCTTAGAATGCGCTGATAAGGTAGTGAACAGGCGGCTTGGGTGGTAACGTGGGGGAGATGATTCTAGGGCAGGCATTTCCTCATCTGTTTCGTCTGAGGAAGACAATGGCTCTGCTGCCAAGATAGCTGTACCCAAGTGCAACCCATAGAATGTGTTAGGGGTTGCATCTTTTAGTGGGGAGACAGTGGGAGGTGGTGGTGAAGGCAGGTGTGGGGGAGAATGCACGTGTTGCAGGGGAGGAGTGGGTTCATTACTCTCCTCATCCTCAGCTGGTCTCTTCTCACCTCTACGATGATCTGCAGGGATTTTAACGAATGCCATGGGGTCTGAGTCATCCTCATCCTCTTCCTCACTTCTTGGGGAGTCAATAATGTACTGGGGCACAGTGGAGGGGGGGGGGAGACACCCTCCCTCCACACGCCGGAGATCTGACGCGGCGACGAGAGATGGGAACAATGGGGTGCTCTCCTCTCATCTCCTCTATCTCTATGAGTGATAGTCAATACTCCTCCCATGAATCTTCATCATATGATTCAGTGTCACTATCTTCTTCAATACTCTCATCCAGTATTGCAAAGGCTTGTTCAACACCAGTACCCTTGCGTGGGTGTCGAAGAGAACAGTCTGACATGGTGTAACACTTTGCGAGGTAAGGGGGTTAACTGGCGTCTTCCCGTGCGTCCCCACACCCGCGTGGCTGGACTTGAGAGGCTGCCAGCTACTTCTCTTGTTCTGCCACATCATAAAGTAGTTCCTATAGAAATTTGAACCCTCTAGGTGCCATACGACAGGAGTAAATAAGGGCGAAAGTCTGGACGCAGGTGCTGCGTCGCTGGAACTGTGCGTTACATACATAGGCGACGCGCTAGGGTCCAGTAGGTTAATACCTAATACCTTCTGGAACTTCGAGTAACCCTCCCACAATAGCCTACAAATTGGATAAATGGTATTTCATGATGTTCCTCGTCTCAAACAATCATGTACCATCTCTCACACACTATAGGGTTCGAGTTATTTTGTTTTTGTTTTACTACGGATGAGCTGCCACACACTACAACATTTAGTCGCAGGACTAAGTTGTCCAACTGTACTAGGTGTTTATCTGCAATTCTAAGATCAGCCTTAGCCACAACTCCCATAGACAGTAGAATAAATAAGACTATACTGTTAGAACCCAGAAACAATTTCCTGAAACAGGGATAATGCAGTGCCATAACCTTGGTTGAGTTCAGTTGACGCTATCAAGGCAATGTTTCTCCTTGAGCAATAATTTTTATAACTGAGCAGGGTGAACTATATGATAGTCAAACATTGATTCTCGTCGTTGATTGGCCAATGGCTGTGAGCACGAAGTTAAAAATATTCGGCGATGTCCAAGAAGGTGTTAGTCCCTGCCACGTGTGTGCTTTTTCGGTCAATACATTTTAATCAATAAAATCCACCCATATATTGGTTAAGGCTGTCACACTGTCACCTACAGTCAGCATTCTTGCTCAAGACAGACGTACTCGGGTAGGTTGTGTACCATCAGGCTATTATAATAACGTGTTCGTCTTTAATTATTTTCACAAGGAATCTTGGATAAAGACAATGTTATTACGGTCCTTAGCTGGCAAAGGTGCCTCTTTATACCCTGTGTAAGTTTTAAACAATTCACTGTTAAGCTATAGGTGAATATGTTAATATATATATATTTTCTTTTCCTGTCGATGCATGTGTAGGCTATTTATATATTAATGGTAACTTCATTATATTAGAAGAGTTTACTGTTTTATTATAAGGTAGTGCATATTATACAATGCATGCAATGTATTATGCATCATGAGAAAATATTTGTTTTAAGCATTATATTATATTTGAAACTTTAACAATAGCATGGATAGTAGACATAGTTTAAGTGACTTAACATACAACAATGCAATGATGTCTCTGATTTATTATCTAAATTAATGTTAAATACACTAATAACATATATTTTTAATAATATGGACAAGCAGTGAACAAATATATACAAATATATATAAAAGTTATAACCTATTAATATATGCATGACATGGTTTACTGTATACTGTAATGGAGGTTCTATAAATATATGCATGACATGGTTTACTGTATACTGTAATGGAGGTTTATAAATATATGCATGACATGGTTTACTGTATACTGTAATGGAGGTTCTATAAATATATGCATGACATGGTTTACTGTATACTGTAATGGAGGTTCTATAAATATATGCATGACATGGTTTACTGTATACTGTAATGGAGGTTCTATAAATATATGCATGACATGGTTTACTGTATACTGTAATGGAGGTTCTATACCTCGATAATGATGTCATATATACATGCTGTGTGGTCAACACATCATTCCTATGCCATTACAGCTGCAAATCAAATAATTCTTCATTATACTTTATTGGTTGAATAAGGATGTAAGCAAGAATGGCGGCCATCTTGAATCTGTGGAGAAATTTGTCTGTTTACACTTTTCCACCGTATTTTTAGTATTTGGTCATCCTCTATATCAATAGTAAGACCAGCGGGGGTCTGGAGGTGGTAGTCCTTAGGTTGGGTTGGTAAGGGGAGATGGGCTGGTTTTTCTGGCCACCTTCTCCCTCGTGTTTAGTCCCATTGGTTTTTAGATTTTAAGACGTTCGGCTCATTAGCGTGGCGAGTTTGAGACCTTTCGCCGAATTTCTTCGTCAATATTAAGGCATTTCGTGCCATTTAGGTGTCAATTTTATCCTGGCGAGCGTTAGCGAGCCTGACATTTTTAGAAGGAACCGAAAGATTTACAAATTTATCTTGAAAGGGGGTCTAGGGGATGTTGTTTAAAGCTTGATGGAGGTTTACTGAGGAAACTAAAAAATAATTTAATACATTAATTAATAGAAAAAAAAAAACCCAACCACTAGCCCCTTAAAGTTACTAGTATGTATGTATAATATCAAGGCACATACTCCATAGCTGAGGTGGCTGACTCGAGACAAAGCCCGAAAATAATAATAGAAAGGTCGCCCAGGAGAAGACCCAGAGATCAAGGACCATGTGGGGTCTGTTACGCTGGCCAGCTTGCCAGAATGTGCTCGTACTCGCTAGCGCTCACCAGGGCATGGGCTATAATAATCTTAGAACGATTTTCTTTCTTTCTTAGTATTCATGTTGTCACAGCCAGATCAGTGGTGGTCTTTATTCTTGTCTGTGACACTTGGAAGTATTTTATATCAGTGATAGAGTATAAGATGTGTAGTGTGAAGTTAAGGAGAGAGAGAACGAAGGAGGCAGCGAGGTTGTATTATGTGCGTGTGTATGTACGTGTGCCTTCCTCGCTCGGGCGGAGGTTCCCACGCTCTTGATTGGTCGGCGGGCCTGGCGCGTCATATGACGCCTGCTCTTCATGACGTAGTGGTCTGTGATTGGGTGCCGCTGTCTTAGTGTTGGTGCTGGGGGGCTCCTACCCGCGTGTCTCCTTAGAGCTTGGCATGGTGTGCTTGGTCCTAGACGTCCCTTGCAATCTGTCCCCAGTCTAACCCCCTGTACTACTGTTTCTCTCTCTGAACTTCTTCTTTTCCAATACTTCTCATCTTTATTCAATTACTTATCCCTTCTGGTTCTGCATACGACTTCCATAGTCGGCCAGTCGTATTACCAGCACCAGTTCTCACATATATGTTTTGCACTAGCTTTAGGGATTATTAGTCATAGTCACATGAGTCATATTATCATTGGGTGCTTCTAATTATTGAGTTGTTCTTTGTTACTATTTAATGCTAGACAGTGGAGGGTATCTTTGGTCGTTGTCTGAGATATGTATATGGCAAGTCAGAGCCTGTACGACTGCGACGAAGCTAGGTAGCCTGTAACCCTTGTGCATATTTTTCCTTTGCGAGTGTAGCAGTATACAAGTGAAGGGCTTTTGCCTACTCTTACCTGTATGCTGGCTACCTCATTTTGTTGACCTTTGTGGAGCGCCAGGTTAAGACCAGATACTTGAGATCTGGACTTACCAAGAGAGCCTCCTAGTCACTTAACGTAACATAAGGGAAATCTGTTCAAGGGGAGACAGTAGGCTACGAGCATGCTTGCGCTCTGCCTAGCCTCCTGATACCTTTTATGCCGCTGCTAGACTTTATTAGTAATAAAGACAGCATTGTGTTTATTAACTTTAACTGTGTATGCTTTAGGAATTATTCACGTATTATTTTAGCCTAGGTTGATGCTTGGTGCACAACCCAGTATGGCTGTTACTTTGGCTAAGGAAGTACTGTTTTGAGTGGCTATTATTAGTGCTGTCACAGAGTTGTTGCACTCCCTTGTTTTATATATATGTATCCTACTTGTCGGTGTATTTAAGATACACGCTTTGGTGTCCTGCCCCTGCATTATTTCTGTTCTATATTTGACGAGCATCTTAGAGCATCAGACGTTTTCAGAAGATTCCATATCTGTTTGCTGTAGGACTAGACTTCCAGTGTTTTCATAGAGCATTGAAGAGTTTAGTGTTGAGTACAGACTCACACTAAAGTTAACGTAAGCATATACTCCTTTATTAAATCTTGTTATAGTTTATTTAAGCATTGTTATTACTTGAGAGCATTTTATTAACGTAAAGTACTCCTGTTGTGAGTAGGCTTTGCCGTCACCGGAAAGCCTTTGTAGAAGTGCACTAACACCCAGTTAATTGATACCCCGTTATCCAGTAGATTAACTCTGGAGGGTTTAAGTGTTTTGTTCACCGGCGTAATAGTTCGAGGGTTTGGAATTAGCGTACCGTTGTTGCAGATATAGCCTATCTTCTAGTCCAATATTAAGTGCCCTTGTTTATTTCGTAGTGCCGGTCGTAACAGGTCTCCAACAAAAGATTCCCAGGTCCCAGTATAAAAATATGTATGTATATATAACAAGTGGGGTATTACATTAAGGGGAGATGTTTAGCTTGCTCCCTAGACCTCCATCAAGCTTTAATAAAAATAGCCCCAAACCCCCCTTCGATATATATGTGCAAATTTTCGATATGTTGGCCGGTTCCTCCTAAATTACTGGCTCGCTATCGCTCGCCAGGAAAAAATCGACCCTTACATGGAACGAAAGGTCTTAAAATTGATAGACATTGGGCGTAATGTCTTAAAATCGCCAAACTAACGGGCAAACATCTTAAAATCTCGAAACTAATGGAACTAAACATGAGGGAGAAGGAGGTTCGAAAAAAAATCCCTTAAGTGAAAATCTCCCCTTAACGCTTTCACGCACTGGGCGCGATTTGTGGCCTTTCTCGGATACAATAAAGCCTTTGTGACCATCTGGGGTGTTTAGAACTCTTTAGTTTAGTTACTTCAACCTCTGCAGTTGTCTTTGAGTGAGCTGTAGGCAGAACACTATTTTGGAAAAGTAATTATGCAATGGAGAGAACTCTATTTCTGAATGCTAAACGGCAACTCACGAGTCCAGAGGATAGCGAGAGGGTTAATTTACTGAATAGCCATTGCTAATTTGTTAAAGCTTTATTAACTAATTAAGTACATCTCTATTAATATATGGCTAGTAATGCATACATGTTGCATCATATATACAAGACTTACTTGACACCGTAGTTGTTTAAGGTTTTATATAATAAACATTTAAATATTACTTAACTTAAAATATGTATATCTTTAATAATATCGAAATGTAAGATATTTTCGAAAGTTTATTCTATGAAATAAACAGCTAATCGAGATATGTAATTAGGCATATACAGTATACACACATAATACAGTAGACTTGACTGATAATTCAAGTATACATAATGGTAATAAAAAACAGAATGCAATTAACATTTTATGATTATAAATATATTTTAATTTTACATGTTCAAACAATTGTCGGTCGTTTCGCCCTGAGTTTAGTAGCTGATAAATGTTTTCCTGTACCCTATAATTGCTTCACCCATACTTACGATTATATTAGATTAGCTGAGGTTAGATTTAATGAGGATAGATTATATTACAGTAGGTTAGATTAAGATAGGTTAGACTAGGAGTTAAGCTGATTGGCTTATAAAAATGGGCTAAGTTAGAATATAATAGTTTAAATTGGGCTAGCTTTGGTTAGATCAGGCTTAGTTATGTTTAGCGTAGGAGTATCGACTAAACTGCAGACGAAATTGCCGTGAGCAAATTAACCAGTGGCATAAAAACGATAGCCAGTTCTCCTCTACAGGCAAGCTCTCACTCTCTCTCATACTCTCACTCTCTCTCATACTCTCACTCTCTCTCATACAGCTCTCACTCTCTCTCATACAGCTTGCCTCTCATTCCCTCTGAAGTCGAGAATTACCAGAAGCAGCTGTACGACGGCGTCCGAGGAAGATAGGTTCTAGTCTAATAGGGACAGGTGTAGAGCTGTGGAGGGACACCTGTTGATCAGATAATTTGGAGCATTAACAATTTGTAGGATGATGGAGGGAGACATGCGATACCTTTAAATTCAATTATTATTACTTAGAGATGGAACGAATATCAATTTTCACTATTTGCGAATACGAATACGAATACGAATTTTATGTTGTAAAATTCACGAATACGAATAGCGAATATTTCAATCCTTATTTCATCCTTCAAGAACTGGTAATTATTTTTGTCACCAACAAACGTTAATTAAATTACTATGAAATTAATTACCAGAAGTTAATGACGATGTGAATGTGTAATTTCTTAAATATCATAAATGAACTCTATGAATTAATGTTTAATATATTGTAAGAGTTCAGCCATAGAAAATTGAATAATTAAAATTAAATCCATTCAATTTTCTATGTTTCCAGTCCTCAGTCCCAATGTTGCCGCTTTTTTGGTACTAAAGTACCTGATTTGGTATATTTGACTCTCTCAAGTACATTTTATACATTTTCCAATAAAATAGGCCATATCTGGTACTAAATATGAAATCAGTGAGGAAATATGATGGAATATATTTTAGTGACATGCTATTACATTGGATATGTCTGAAATGGCAATATTGTGACGGTTCAACTGTCCAGGTCCAGCACTCGTTCGTTTACCGGGCTGTGATTCCACTTTAGAATAATTTGGTAGGCTTACTTTTCACTAGTTTAATCTGGTACTATTAAATACAGTTAAGTAGCAACACTGCTCAGGTAGTCCTCCTGCATTCCACTTTAGCGGCCCCAACGCACATCTACACTGTTATTTATTCGTTTGTGTTAACTTTAAAATTTAATATTTAAAAATGTTGTATATTTATATTCTATTGGTTTCGTGAACATATTCGCATATTTGCAAATAGCTATGAATGGAAATGCGAATACGAATACGAATACGAATACGAATATTGAAAAACATAGCGAATATTCGGACATACGAATACGAAACGAATATTCGGTCCATCTCTATGATTATTATTAATAATTGATTTAATTTATTATTATTTTAATTTCTGACTGTAAGTTTATATATACAGTATTTTCACGGGAATTGTGTTATTGAGCTTCTGTGACAAAATATAGTAGTAGTAGATCTCAGTGAAGAACTTGGATGCCAGTTTGTGAATATACAGTACATACAAAATCGACCCCTGTAGAGATTGTTGTCAAAATATTGGAAGTAAAACGTGTGCTCATGTTCCTGACGAGAAAGAGTATGAGAGAGAGAGAGAGAGAGAGAATGAGAGTATGAGAGAGAGAGAGAATGAGAGTATGAGAGAGAGTGAGAGTATTAGAGAGAGTGAGAGTATGAGAGAGAGTGAGAGTATGAGAGATAGTGAGAGTATGAGAGATAGTGAGAGTATGAGAGAGAGTGAGAGTATGAGAGAAAGCGACAGTATGAGAAACAGTGAGAGTATGAGAGGGAGTGAGAGTATGAGAGAGAGTGAGAGTATGAGAGAGAGTGAGAGTATGAGAGCAATACTTACAAAAACGACCATTGTAGAGTGTGTTACCAGAGAGAGAGAGAGAGAGAGAGTGTGTGTGTGTGAGTGTGAGAGCAATATTTACAAAAACGACCATTGAAGAGTGTGTTACCAGAGAGAGTGTGTGTGTGTGAGAGTATGAGAGCAATACTTACAAAAACGACCATTGTAGAGTGTGTTATCAGAGAGAGTGTGTGTGTGTGAGAGAGAGTATGAGAGCAATACTTACAAAAACGACCATTGTAGAGTGTGTTACCAGAGAGAGTGTGTGTGTGTGTGTGAGAGTATGAGAGCAATACTTACAAAAACGACCATTGTAGAGTGTGTTACCAGAGAGAGTGTGTGTGTGTGAGAGTATGAGAGCAATACTTACAAAAACGACCATTGTAGAGTGTGTTACCAGAGAGAGTGTGTGTGTGTGAGAGTATGAGAGCAATACTTACAAAAACGACCATTGTAGAGTGTGTTACCAGAGAGAGAGAGAGTGAGAGAGAGAGTGTGTGTGTGTGAGTGTGAGAGCAATATTTACAAAAATTACCATTGTAGAGTGTGTTACCAGAGAGAGAGAGAGAGTGTGAGAGCAATACTTACAAAAACGACCATTGTAGAGTGCGTTACCAGAGAGAGAGAGAGAGAGTGTGAGAGTGTGTGTGTGAGAGCAATACTTACAAAAACAACCATTGTAGAGTGCGTTACCAGAGAGAGAGAGAGAGTGTGAGAGTGTGGGTGAGAGCAATACTTACACAAACGACCATTGTAGAGTGTTACCAGAGAGAGAGAGTGTGTGTGTGAGAGTGTGAGAGCAATATTTACAAAAACGACCATTCTAGAGTGCGTTACCAGAGAGAGAGAGAGAGAGTGTGAGAGTGTGTGTGAGAGTGTGAGTGTGTGTGAGAGCAATACTTACACAAACGACCATTGTAGAGTGTGTTACCGAGACACTGAAGGTAGAATTTGTGCTCGTATTGGTTAGTGAAGAGGTTGTAGCCGCACACGTGGTAGCCCTTGCATTCGTCAGCTGTGAAGAGAGGTAATTAAAGCATATAAGTAATGGTAATGATATATACATTCTTAAGGGAGGATGGGCCGGTTTTCTGGACCACTTTCTCCCTCATGTTTAGCCCCATTAGTTTTCTGATGTTAAGATGTTTGCCCCATTAGTTAGTCGATTTTAAGACCTTTCGCCCCATTTCTTCGTCAATATTTAGACCTTTCGTGCTATTTAGGTGTCGATTTTTTCCCTGGCCAACGATAGTGAGCCTGTAATGTTGGAAGAACCGGACATTTTTCTACCGAAAAATGTACAAATTAATCTAGAAGGGGGATCTAATGGATGTTTGTAAAATTTGTAAATTTTTCGATAGAAAAATGTCTCCGGTGAAACCGGATTTCTCCATACAAATACAAGGAAGATATAGATACCTGGATGGGGATAAACGTCTTAAAACAGTAGGGTACATGGGGCCGAATGGATACAAGCCAGAAAAGGAGAGAACAAAAAACAGGTGACCCCCCTTAATATCACCAACCCACCAATTACCTTACAATTCACTACAATTAACTCATCTAATTAATTGCTTGAATCACAGGTAATAGATCTTGATAATCTCATGGACAGGTGCACTATAGTGTAAAACAAACAAATCAATTAAATTAAGGGGATAGGGTTTATATTAAATTAAGGGGATAGGGTTTATATTAATTAAGGGGGTAGGGTATATATTAATTAAGGGGGTAGGGTATATATTAAATTAAGGGGATAGGGTTTATATTAAATTAAGGGGATAGGGTTTATATTAAATTAAGGGGATAGGGTTTATATTAAATTAAAGGGATAGGGTTTATATTAAATTAAAGGGATAGGGTTTATATTAAATTAAAGGGATAGGGTTTATATTAAATTAAGGGGATAGGGTTTATATTAAATTAAAGGGATAGGTTTATATTAAATTAAGGGGATAGGGTTTATATTAAATTAAGGGGATAGGGTTTATATTAAATTAAGGGGATAGGGTTTATATTAAATTAAAGGGATAGGGTTTATATTAAATTAAGGGGATAGGGTTTATATTAAATTAAGGGGATAGGGTTTATATTAAATTAAGGGGATAGGGTTTATATTAAATTAAGGGGATAGGGTTTATATTAAATTAAGGGGATAGGGTTTATATTAAATTCAGGGGATAGGGTTTATATTAAATTAAGGGGATAGGGTTTATATTAAATTAAGGGGATAGGGTTTATATTAAATTAAGGGGATAGGGTTTATATTAAATTAAAGGGATAGGGTTTATATTAAATTAAGGGGATAGGGTTTATATTAAATTAAGGGGATAGGGTTTATATTAAATTAAGGGGATAGGGTTTATATTCAATTAAGGGGATAGGGTTTATATTAAATTAAGGGGATAGGGTTTATATTAAATTTAGGGGATAGGGTTTATATTAAATTAAGGGGATAGGGTTTATATTAAATTAAGGGGATAGGGTTTATATTAAATTAAGGGGATAGGGTTTATATTAAATTAAAGGGATAGGGTTTATATTAAATTAAGGGGATAGGGTTTATATTAAATTAAGGGGATAGGGTTTATATTAAATTAAAGGGATAGGGTTTATATTAAATTAAGGGGATAGGGTTTATATTAAATTAAAGGGATAGGGTTTATATTAAATTAAAGGGATAGGGTTTATATTAAATTAAAGGGATAGGGTTTATATTATGTGGTCGGTTTATTGATTTAGTTATTGTCTTTGTTTTTAGTTTCCTCGCTAGACCTCCATCAAGCTGTAAAAAACCCCCCCTAGACACCCCCTAGACCCCCCTTCAAGGTAAATGTTTACATTTTTCGTTAGAAACTGTTTTCCGGCCGAAGGCCTGTTTCTCATATAATTACAGGCTCGCTATCGCTCGCCATGAAAAAGATCGACACATAAATGGCACGAAAAGTCTTAATATTGACAAATAAATGGGGTGTTAAGTCTTAAAATCGCCAAACTAATGGGCCGAACGTGTTAAAACTTAAACAAACAATGGGGCTAAGCATGAGGGAGAAGGGGGGCCAGAAAAAAACTCCTTAACGAAAACACGTGGTACTCCCGGGATTCGAACCTAGGATACTCACACTTAAATCCAGCGCATTATAAATACGATTATGATTATACACACAATATACTCAGACAAGGCTCTTCGACCACACATCTGTTAAGGGGAGGCAGACCGGTTTTTCTGGTCCCCCTTCTCCCTCCTGCTTAGCCCCACTAGTTTTGAGATTATAAGACATTCGGCCCATTAGTTTGGCGATTTTAACACCTATCGCCCCATTTCGTTGTCAATATTAAGACCTTTCGTGCCATTTAGGTGTCGATTATAAGGTGCAATTTTAAGAGGAACCGGCCTTCGGCCGGATTTTTTTTTTTTTACCGAAAAATGTACAAATTTATCTTGAATGGGGTGTCTAGGGGGTGTTTTTCTAAGTTTGGTGGAGGTCTAGAGAGGAAACTAAAAAAATATATGAATAAATGAATTAATAGACCAAACAAACGGTCAGTCTCCCCTTAAGCAAATAGATGTCTTGTATTATTCATGTCTTGCTACTGATGGGGCCTTCTGGACCTTCTTTTCCCTCATGTTTAGCCCCACTAGTTTTGAGATTTGAAGACGTTCGGCCCATTAGTTTGGCGATTGTAATATCTTTAGCTTCATTTCGTTGGCAATTAGAAGACCTATCGTGCCATTTAGGTGTCGATTTGTTCCTGGCGAGCGATAGGGAGCCTGTAATTATAGGAGGCCGGGACATTTTTCTACCGAAAAATTTACAATTTTATCTTGAGGGGGTGTCTAGCGGGGGTTGTTCTAAGTTTGAGGAACGTCTAGCGAGGAAACTAAAACATACAGGATTAAATGACAGGTTCTACTGACCAATTTATTGTTTAATTTAGGCTGAAGGGAGTCTAGAGGAGGGGGAGGGGGGTTAGCTTGAAGGGGGTATGGGTAGCGTTGTTTAGCATGAAGGGTGGTCTGGTTGGTGGTGTTTAGCTTTAAGGGGGTCTGGTTGGTGGTGTTTAGCTTTAAGGGGGTCTGGTTGGTGGTGTTTAGCTTTAAGGGGGTCTGGTTGGTGGTGTTTAGCATGAAGGGGGTCTGGTTGGTGGTGTTTAGCATGAAGGGGGTATGGGTAGCGTTGTTTAGCATGAAGGGGGTTTGGTTGGTGGTGTTTAGCTTTAAGGGGGTCTGGTTGGTGGTGTTTAGCTTTAAGGGGGTCTGGTTGGTGGTGTTTAGCATGAAGGGGGTTTGGTTGGTGGTGTTTAGCATTAAGGGGGTCTGGTTGGTGGTGTTTAGCTTTAAGGGGGTCTGGTTGGTGGTGTTTAGCTTTAAGGAAGCTAGACTGCAGGAAGACATGAATGTAGTGTTCCAGTGGACCAGGGAAAACAACATGCAATTCAATGAGGAAAAATTCCAATTAATACGGTACGGAGATAATAATGGTGTTAAAGAAATTACAAATTACTTAACAGAATCTAACCACATAATAGAACGGAAAGACAGTGTGAAAGACCTTGGGGTATTAATGTCTGAAAATATGGGTTTCAAAGTACATAACCAGGTCAAAGTGGCGGCTGCGAAACGTCTAACGGGTTGGATTCTGCGTACTTTTAAAACACGTGGTGAATTGCCTATGATAACGCTCTTCAAATCTCTAGTGCTACCGCGGCTTGAATACTGTAGCGTATTAACATCCCCATACAAAGCAGGTGAAATAAATGACGTAGAGAGTGTACAAAGAAATTTCACTTCGCATATAAGTTCGATAAAACATCTACACTATTGGGAGCGTTTAAGAGCACTGAATCTGTACTCACTGGAACGTAGAAGAGAACGTTACCTAATAATATACACGTGGAAAATCGCAGAGGGTTTAGTACCAAACCTACATACTCCGATAGTCATGAAATTCAGTGATAGGAGAGGCTGGGAATGCGAAATCCCCCGGATGAATAACAGGGGTGCTATGGGCTCTCTGCGAGAGGGCTGGTTATCACACAGAGGCCCACGTCTCTTCAACAAACTCCCACGGCGAGTAAGAGACATGAGGGGCATCTCGTTAGACAACTTCAAGAGAGCCCTAGATGTCGAACTGCAAAAAGTGCCAGACGAGCCCATCCTCGCAAGGGAGCGAGCTGTCGCTTCAAACAGTCTACTGCACCAAATCACCACCCATAACGAGGGGCGTCGCGCTCCTTGGTGCCGCTAGAGGAGCGGCGAACACATCCAAAGGTATCCAAAGGTAAGGGGGTCTGGGAAGGCGTTATTATAGTTTATGGGGAAAACAAAACATACTTTACTTGAAGATGGCAAAATCAATCAAAGCCCTCAACCATTGTATTTAGGAAGGCTCTGTGGGTAAAGACTGTTTCGATTAACCCTGTGACTTCCATATATGAATAAATTCGTCTAATAAGAGCCAGGAAGCAGAAAAGAAACGCGCCATCGTCTCTTCCAAAGGTCATACAGCAAACCTCGAACCCCGTAACTCACACCCAAAGAACGGATGGGCAAGTGTTAACCCCTTCGAGCACCATGATGGGCAAGTGTTAACCCCTTCGAGCACCATGACGGGCAAGTGTTAACCCCTTCGAGCACCATGATGGGCAAGTGTTAACCCCTTCGAGCACCATGACGCATTTTTACCTTTGATTATGGCTTAAATTAGAAGACTTTCTGCAGTCTAAGAAGGACATGTTATTAAGAGGGTTTATTGAGATCGTATTAACGCATTTGAGTCGCAGAGGTAGATTACAAACTGAAGAAAATCGTCTATTGGTATCCAGAATATGATGAAAAATACGTAATGGAGGTGAAGGGGTTAGAGAGTTAAAATTAAGTGTTTAATCTTGTCCTTACAATATAGAAGAAGCGAATGACTAAGATTTTTACAATTAGCCAAAATACAATATTAGAAAAGAGATCGTGCACAAGGAGATATTAAGGGGAGGCATGTCGTTTTTTCTAGACCCCCTTCTATCTCATGTTTATTTTGTTGGACTTTCCCTGTTTTGATCCATTAGGTTGGAGATTTTAAGACGTTCCACCTCGTTAGTTTGGCGATAGTAAAACGCTTCACCCCATTCGGGTGTCGACTTTTTGGTTTCCCCTGGGAGACCAATAGCCTGTATCTTGGAAAAAGTCGGTCTACGGCCGGGACATTTTTCTATCGAAAATTGTACTAATTAAACTTGAAGAGGATCAGAGTGAGCATATATTATTTTGGAAGAAGTCTTGGAAGGCGTTTTTGTTACTCTAGGGGACAAACTAAATTAAATTACTCGAAATGGAAAAAAAAAGGCAAGCACAATCTATGATAAATTAACCAAATAACATAATAACCCTCACCACGTCGGACCTAATAGTTTAAGGGGAGAATTCCACTTGAGGGATTTTTTTCTTTACCCCTTTCTCCCTCATGTTTAGCCCCATTGTTTTTGAGATTTTAAGACGTTCGCCCCATTAGTTTGGCGATTTTAAGAACTTTAGCCCCATGTATGTCACTTTTAAGACCTTTCGTCCCATTTAGGTGTCGATTTTTTCCTGGCGAGCGATAGCGAGCCTGTAATTTAAGAGGAATCGGCCTTCGGCCGGGACATTTTTCTACCGAAAAATGCACAAATTTATCTTGAAAGGGAGTCAAGGGGGTGTAATTTCAAGCTTGATGGAAGTCTAGGAAACACACTAAAAACCTCCCCTTAATGCACTGACAGCAGAGTTTCGAAACCTCCTTGTTCCTAGTCTCGTCTTCACAGAACTGTTGTCTGTCCGCTTACCCCAAATATCTGGGGCTTCAGGGGAGACGGGCCGTTTGTTTGGTTTATTAATTAATTTATTTATATATGTTTTTAGTTTCCTCCCTAGACCTCCATCAAGCTTAGAAAAACACACCCTAGACCCCCTTCAAGATAAATTTGTACATTTTTCGGTAGGAAAATGTTCCGGCGGAAGGCCAGTTCTTCTTAAAATTGGAGGCTCGCTTTCGCTCGCCAGGAAAAAATCGACACGTAAATGGCACGAAAGGTCTTACAATTGACAACGAAAAGGGGCGAAAGGTGTTAAAATCGCCAAACTAATGGGCGTTCCGAACGTCTTACAATCTCAAAACTAGTGGGGCTAAACATGAGGGAGAAGGGGGGCCAGAAAAACGGTCTGCCTCCCCTTAAGAGTGGTGTAAAAAATGACTGATTGAAGGTGATACAAAATTTGTTTATTGTTTTAAAGATGCTTAGCACAAAAATATAAGCAATCAAATACATACATAACATATATATAAATGAATATAGATAATGTAAAAAATAACATATACAAATATTCATAAACGTCTTAATTGCATCGTATTTTGCATAGCTGAAAAACGTTTGTTGTGAATAAGGGAGGCAGAGCTGTTCACAGTCTGTTATTTTTATGATCCGGCGATGCAGTCTGGTTTCGTCAAGAGTCGAACCACTGACCATAAAATTATATGGTGAAGAAAAGAATATTCGACACGGCAGATCCATTAAGTACTGCCAACTACTATGGGGTTTCTCAATACCACAATCGGTGAAACGGAAAATAGATCCAAGGAATTAAAGGAGGGTAAGAGAACGAGCGCGTAATATCTATTTTGTAGTTTGTTGCCGTCTCACTCGCTAAGAGGCTGGTAGGCGTATTTTGTGTTGTAATCTTGCACGACTTTTTATCTCGTGCCACCTACTAAGTTTCTCACTTGCTAGGCACTGGACCCTTTCAGGTGTCGATATTGTCCTGGCTAGCTGTAGTGAGCCTGCACCTTAGAAAAAAATAACTATCTTTGGCCGAACCATAATTTTAAGAAAAATGTAAAATTTTAGCTTGAAGGAGTGTATTGAGTAACTTGTTCATGACTTTTGCTCTAAAATTGCACTAACAAACAGAAACTTCAATAATTTAAATATAGTCACAATTAGGGCCTACCTCCCGATATGTGCGGCGACGCCTTTTGAATTTTCTTCTAGCTATATTTAGACGATTGTGTGCTGTTTTAGAAGGACGCGTTGTAGTTAAAAATGTTAAGTGTGATAGTTATAGAAGCCTGTTAATTGCTGGAGGTCCTTTTTAAACTGAACAAAATCGTCTCATGGTTGCTAGAATAAAATTGAAAAGACGTCGCCGGTACCTCACTCAAGAATAAGGACCTTCTCGTGTACTAGTCCTTACCAGGGTCCGTGTAGATGCCGCCCCCTGTGCAGTTGTAGTTATGGCCGTGGTCGTTGTTGGAAATCGCGAAACCTGACACGGCCGCCATGCACATCACGGATATCAGGACCAGGGCGCGGTAAATCATGGTGGCTTGTTAATTAATGAGGCGTTAGCGAAAAATTGGCCGAGGTAGCTATGGGTGCTGTTAGAGTCAGTTGGTGAGTGGGATCAGGTCAGGGTTTTTTGGAGTTTATATACTGTATGTGTGTGTGTATGTGTATGTAGATACCATATGTGTGTGTAGATACTATGTGACTATGTGTGTGTGTGTGTGTGTGGGAATCTATGTAAATACTAAATGTGCGTATAAATGAATGAAAGAAAGTGTGCGTCTATCATATGTGTGTACAGGCCATGTCTGTGTGGGTTAGAGCCGCCGATAAATAGAATACACAAGTGTTCCATGTCAATCAGACATTCGCAGAAAATATCTTACCTGCTAATGTGGGATTCAATGATACGTCGGTTGTACTCTCATTCTGACAGGAAGAAACAGAAATATATATATATTTCTAAATTGGTTCGCAGTGTAAATATATATATACTGTATATTATAGTGCTTGTGTATTCTTCCAAATATTTATAATACGAGTTTGAATCCGAACCATTTATGACCATCACTACCAGGAGGGATATTCTTTGTTTTATATAGATATGCAGGTTTGGCAAGGTTTAGTTCACTACAAACTATCTGGTAGTAATGAGCCACAAATGTCTTGTCAGACCTTGAGTAGCGAGTAGGACTAGAGAAAATGAATGAACTGAAAGAAATATCATATCTACTGTAGTGTCATGAAAAGGCGATAAAGAGAAGAGCTTTGTCCTTTGCTAAAGATCGTATACATTATTGTGAATGCCAGTAAGTACTTTTTAAAAGATATTTTGAATTGCACTAAGAATAATGGTTAAAGCAATTTGTAGGAAACCCATTCATTCATAGGTTTTGCTTTTTTGTTTCGAACGGTTCCTTAACTTATTTATAAAGTAGACGTGTCGTTTTGCCCAAAATCAAAACGGCATACCCAACTCTGCGATCGGTCACCATCATCACTACTAGTCACTATCATCATTAATATCATCATCACTACTACTATTATAATCATCACTACTACTCTTACCATCACCACTACGACTCTCATCACTACAACTGTCATCACTACAACTGTCATCACTACAACTTTCGCCATCATCACTAATACTGTCACCATTGTCACTACCATCATCACTACTATCACTCCAACTGACATCATTACTTGTCACCATCATCACTACTATTATGACCATTATCACTACTACTAGTACTTTCACCATCATATCTAATACTGTCATCATCATCACTACTGTCATTATCATCACTACAACTACAACCATCATCACTACTATTATCACCATCATCACTACTACCACCATCATCCCCACCATCTACTACCATGTCTATCAGTTACTACCATCACTTCTAATGTCAACTAAACTAACTTAACCTAACAAATGCGGGGCAAGTTATTTTCGCCCCGTAGGGGCAACGCCATCATTGCTGAGGGGGTCGGGCGTGGGGGGGGGGGGGGCAAAACCATAGTTTGGACCTAAAATCATAACTATTGAACAAATTAAAAAAAAAAAATTTAAATTACCGTCGCATTCACGCACCGAATGTTCGTGTGAAGTTTGGTGAAAATCCGTCGAACGGTCTAGGAGGAGTTATCGGACAGACCGACAGACGTCTCACCATCATCATCACATCTGAGACATGTGTATGATGTGTGGCTTTCTGTGATGTGTGTGCCCCACACACACACACGGAATAGGTACAGGGTGGGGGGGTGGTGGTCCTGAAAGGGGGGGGGGGGAGCAAAACAATTTTTTGGACTTAAGATCATAACTATTGCACAAATTAATTTTTTGTTTTAATTACCATCGAATTCACGCACCGAAGGTTCGTGTGAAGTTTGGTGAAAATCCGTCGAACGGTCTAGGAGGAGTTCTCGGACGGACAGACAGACAGACCGACATTTCGGTTTGCATGTACCACTATACGGGGGACGATACCACTCTGCTTACGCAGAGTTGGTAATAATATACAGTATATACTGTTTATATATAAATTAATTATTATTATTTTTTTTAGTAATGGATTTCCACCAATAGGATAGATAACGGTAAACCTATTGTATTAATGACAATATTACTAGAATATTTTAATCAATACCCGTCACACTAACGCTGATATATTTAATTGCTCCGTGTATGTTATTGTTATTACGAGTATTATAAAGGGAACTACAGCACAACCACATATTATATAGTGTATTCATTAGGACGAGAATAGAAATACCAACTACCTAATCTATCATAATGCAATATGAACTTAATCAATAGAGTGGATATTTCTACCATCGGGGATGAGCGTACAATGTGATAAATTTTGTGCGAAAATGTACAGTATATCTGGTCCAGCCCAATCAGGGTTACAAAATGTACAGTATATCTGGTCCAGCCCAATCAGGGTTACAAAATGTACAGTATATCTGGTCCAGCCCAATCAAAGTTACAAAATGTACAGTATATCTGGTCCAGCCCAATCAAAGTTACAAAATGTACAGTATATCTGGTCCAGCCCAATCAAAGTTACAAAATGTACAGTATATCTGGTCCAGCCCAATCAAAGTTACAAAATGTACAGTATATCTGGTCCAGCCCAATCAAAGTTACAAAATGGCTAGTGGCAACATCATAACGCAATATAATAAATGCATTACAGGTAAGTTTGTGGAATTAATAAGCAGACAATGCGAATATATTCTGGCTAATATTAAACGGGTTGATTAAGAATAGCAAGTCTTTTAAGAGTGGAAAATATATACTTTACTCCTCTGATTGCTAGAGGGGCTTCGTAAGCTGTGTAAAATCCATCATGTTATTGAGAAGAGAAGTTTCTCTCAAACTGATGGATTGCCAGTGTGTGATCCTTGATAACCCAGTGTGTGATCCTTGATAACCCAGTGTGTGATCCTTGATAACCCAGTGTGTGATCCTTGATAACCCAGTGTGTGATCCTTGATAACCCAGTGTGTGATCCTTGATAACCCAGTGTGTGATCCTTGATAACCCAGTGTGTGATCCTTGATAACCCAGTGTGTGATCCTTGATAACCCTACAACCATGGTGTCTGAAGTAACCACGGGCATTCTGGATAGTGTCAATATTATCTTAGGAAAGTGTCAGTGCTATTGTGGTACACTGTAAACTACATGAGTACAAAGAGGATAATAAAAGTTGTGTCATTCGAGAACAAAGGCTTTGCCATCTCGACTCTTGTCTCACAAGGAGTTATGAATTATCCAGGCTTCCAAAATAACCACAGCATGGCTGTACGCAAGAATGGCCTATTAGCTGCTCGCTCCTGGACTTCACTCGTGCCCTTCTTTCACGTAGCGCACCAACAGAGAACTTCAGCCGAAAAAGTACAGACCAACTGAGTCTGGCACATAGCACCATTGCCAAACCCTTTCGATAGAAACCTAAGCAGATCACCGGACAAATTAGTCGCCCGGAAGCCTGGCACATTACTGGCACAGCTAGTCAGCAATCCAAACTAAAAAACCAGCACAGCTAAACATTTAGTCAGTACTGCTATTAAGCACCTAGCTATTTCTTGCATATCTAAAGTGTTTAATCTATTTCTAATTAAAACGTTCTTAAGCATTTGTTTTCCCATAGTCTACTTTCAGATCACCAGTATGGTTTCCTTAATGGGGAAGGTAGTCGCTTTTTCTGGACCCCCTTCTTCCTCATGTTTAGCATATTACTTTTGAGATTTTAAGAAGCTCGTTCCATTACTTTGGCGATTTTGAGGTCTTTCGCCTCATTTCTTTGGCAATATTAAGACCTTTCGTGCTATTTAGGTGTCGATATTTTCCCTGGCGAGCGAAAGCGAGCCTGTAATTTTAAAAGGAGTCGGCCTTCGGCCGGGACATTTTCATACCGAAAAATTTACAAATTTATCTTGAAAGGGGGTCTAAGCTGTGTTTTTTAAAGTTTGGAGGTCTTTGTGAGGAAACTCAAAAATAAATTAATGACAAATATATATAGACCAAAAACCAAGCACTAATCCCTTCAAGGCCGCTCTACTGGTGATCTCTTGACTTATCTTACTAATTCTTAGTCACCTTCCTTTTGGGACTTCGGTGAGATTTTGTCTATCATGCAAGACATATCGAATAATTAACCCAAAACTCAACGAGATTAGGCCATAGCATGCCTATCTTCTGATATCAACTATTTCCAATGTTGTCAAAGAGATTTTTTACCCATCACAATTTTCCACATGACCGTCCCCTACTCTTCAACAATATGCAAATCAACCCTTCGATTTCTCTCAGTAGTCTTGGCGTACCTTTTTCTTCTGACCTTTTGCGGAAAGATCATATTAACACTCTTGCTAAAACAGCTTCCCAGAAGCTGGGTGTGCTTAAGGGGGGTCACCGGCTTTTTTTTTTATCTTTCTCTCCGTTTTTCTCTTTCCCTGGCTTGTATCCATTCGGCCACATTCAGCCAATTGTTTTAAGACGTTTATCCCCATCCAGGTGTCGATTTCTTCCTGGCGAGCGATAGCGAGCCAGCATTGTATGGAGAAATCGGCATCACCGGAGATATTTTTCTATCCAAAAATGTAAAATTTAGCTTGCTGTCAAAATAATAATATACTGTATATATGCTGGCTCGCTACCGCTCGCCAGGAAAATATTGACACCGGGATGGTGGTAAACGTCTTAGAACAGTAGGCTGAATGGGGCCACAAGGATACAAGCCAAAGAGAGAGGGAGAGAAAGAGAAAAAAGCGAGGTGGGCTCCCTTAACTGTCTCTGTAGGTTCTTCACCCCCGCTCAGCTTCTTGGTCTATACTGGGGAACTGTGCGCCCATGTTTCGAGTATTGTTCGCAAATGTGGGGAGGCTACAGCCATAACGCACTTCTCGAAAGGGTAGAGTAAAAAGCATTTTGTCTCATCAATTCACCTCTTTTTACTAATTCCCTACAATCTCTCTCACTCTTTTACCGCTATTACAATAATCAATGTTCTTCAGACCTCTCGCAGTGTATACCTCCTCCCTTGTAGAGTACAAAGGAGTACAAAGGAGTACAAAGGAAATCAAGCAACAACAGATCTAGTGACCCTTCTAGGTTGCTTGTCCTCCAAAACACTGAGGATCAAGTGTCCAAACAGTGGTTTAGAGTGGGTAAGGGAACATTGGAAAGGGAATTACTGCCCTGGAACTAATGTCCGTGGCAGGATTAGGAAGTTAGTGGGGAGTTAGTAGAGTTAGAGTAGTTAGTAGAGTGGGGAGCATTCGCCTTTTAACACATTCGCACCACTATTCTGTCTAACTCTAACCCAAGAGTGAACCGATTTTCCCAGTCTTTCTTCTGAGCAACACATAAGATTTGAAACTCTCTCCCTCAATATTTCTTTCCCTCGTCCTATGGCTTAAACTGCTTCAAGCTCCGTGTGTCTAGATATTTTGACTTTGACACACCTTGAATTTGGCTCATCACTCTTTTAACTTTTGGGGGGACGCTTGTTACAAGCAACTTTGCTTTTTGTCTCCTTCATAACAATAAATAGAAAAGCTAATATTTGATCACTGGCTCTCTTCCTAACACACCGGATACATATCATTGAGCAAGCTTTGCAAGGCATGGTAAAAAAATCTTTCACCACGCTACTCCATGTTCCAAAATCGGTGAATCGGTGGTAGTAGCCAACTTTCGTTAAATGGTAGCAAAAGTTTACTAGACTCATCCCCATTATCATTCAGGCCAATTAAACAGGTCACCAGATCAACTCGTGATTAGTGCTAATATTTCGTGTCCAACCCATTCACTGTGCCAAGTGAGCTGAAGCCACTCGGCACCATTCAGCCAACAACCACTCGGCACCATTCAGCCAACAACTTCAATTGTCACCATGTTGCTCACTATGCTCTAACAGCCAACCTGTTACCAGGCTTCGCCCCATCAACCGATGCCCCACCACTTACTGAAGAGCCATACGCTGCTGATGTTAATGTCTACCATAGAAGCAGGTTAAATGTGTCCACCTCAAGTGCTTAGGCCTTACCAATCATAGAAAAGCTCCTCGTCATCAACACAACAAAATTGTTCACTGAGTTTTAGAAAACTTTATCAAGCCCTGGGAGGATACCATTCACTACATCCAATCCTCCTATTTATGCCCTATAGTGTACTTTATTTACTGTCACCCCGATGCTGGCGCATTTTATAAAACCAGGGCTATGATAGACCATAGACAAAATGAACCTGCCATCTTAGCATTCGTCACACAAAATGTGTTTTGAATCACCCAGGCAATCTGAGATAACCACAGAGCAGTTCCACTTAAGAAGAGGACTATCAGCCGCCCACTCCTGGATATCTCTCGTAATGTTTCCCCTGCAACGTCATCACCAGAAAACTTCTGCAACAATGGCAAGAATCAGAATTACCATCTCCCAGACTTACTGAGTCAGGCAAGTATAACACCATTGACACTTCCTCTTTTAAGAACCCTGACCATAATGCTGGGCACTTAGGGTTCTCACATAGCCGCCACAGATATACATCTAGTTAGCTCCCCAAGCTGGTAGCACTGGTAAACAACTAGTCAGCAGTGCTATAGTCTATTCGCTGTAAGTAGGCGATAAATCATGACCTCTATCCTCTGTAACTCAAAAAGGGCTAGAACAAAATGTCTGTAAATTTGCACATCTATTCCTTGACTGACTCTGCCCAAATGGTAGAAATATTAGCTCGATTACTCTAGTCGTTTTTTAGTTACAGAGGTTCGGGGTCATGATTTCTCGCCTACTTACAGCGAATAGACTATATAGCTACCTGACCAACACTGCTTGGCACCCACTGCTATGAGATAAACCTCCGCAACACCACCAGATGTCATCGCCTATATGATCGAGTATGACGGAAGAACTGTTGAAGAGATTGCTAAGCTTAGAAACTTTGACACCATCGCCAACTGCCAGCACCATGAGTTTCCCGATGCCAGTATTATCACTGAAGACAGCAGTGTCACTCGAACTATCGCCTTTAAGGGGAGATGGTTCACTTTTTGGGCAATTTTTGCATGTATTCATTATTTTTCTAGTTTCCTCCCTAGACCTCCATCAAATTAAAAAAAACATCCATTAGATCCCCCTTCTAGATTAATTTGTACATTTTTCGGTAGAAAAATTTACCGGCCGAAGGCCGGTTCTTCCAACATTACAGGCTCACTATCGTTCGCCAGGTAAAAAATCGACACCTAAATAGCATGAAAGGTCTAAATATTGACGAAGAAAGGGGCGAAAGGTCTTAAAATCGACTAACTAATGGGGCAAACATCTTAACATCTGAATACTAATGGGGCTAAACATGAGGAAGAAGGGGAAGCAGAAAACCGGCCCATCTCCTTTTAATACCCAGGAGACTGTTACGTTCCGTGGGTGCCATCTCCCATGACTATTTGGTTGGACTTGACACCTGACGCTACAGACTCTATAACCAGTTTCATATTGTAACTTAAAAACATGGAAAACCCTACCCAGTATAATAATTGAATCCTTTGCAAACTTCTAATTCAAAAAGTATTCATAAAAATAAATTACCCTCTAAAGATATATTGGAAGTGATAATCTCATTAAATAAAAGTTAAAAATAGGTATATAAAACAAGGAATATGTAAATCAATTTGCCTAATTATATTTTACTTTCATTTAGTATAGCGTATTATAATGTATAGTCCACAGATAGAACTTGCTTTATGTCTAACCAATCTGTCTATTACTGTGGGAGTTTCTTGTTACCCTTCAACAATCAGTCTATTGAGAATCACTATCTGTTTTGCTTATACAGAGTGTTCAGAAAACATGATTGTGTACAAAATGAAATGGGTGATAGGGAACACAGAATTAAACATTTTGTACTCCATGGAGGTATGTCCATAAATGCTTCCTAGCGGTGCTACAGGGTAGACAGTTTCAACGTAATTTCCCTAAATTTGTACCCTAACTTCTCTGTGAGTAATCCGGTTACATACAAACATAGTAATTTAATGTACACAACAGTATGAACATTACTTTATTAATGTCAGTACACCGCAAAAACAAAAGAACATTAAATTGAAGAGAAGATTAACAATCATTAATCATCAGTCAGAACTGTTTACTGAACGAAGATGTCTTATGTCATACTGTTGTGTACATTAAATTACTATGTTTGTATGTAAACGGATTACTCGCAGAGAAGTTAGGGTACAAATTTAGGGAAATTACGTTGAAACTGTCTAGCCTGTAGCACCGCAAGGAAGCATTTATGGACATACCTCCATGGAGTACAAAATGTTTAATTCTGTGTTCCCTATCACCCTTTTAATTTTGTACACATGTTTTCTGAACACCCTGTATAATATATGATAATCTTTTGTTAACATTTGTAGTATTCCTGCCAATATACTATTGTTTTTTACCTAGGTACCCAGTACTATGGATTTTGTAGTGTACAGTCATTAATACATAGATAAATGTAAAACATATAATTACATTTAATTAGGAAAGTAACACAATTATTTTGACTGGTCATTTATTGTATGATTTGATTAAGAGTACACCATTAGTATAAATATTAATTATTAGGTTAATGGGCTACATGTATTCTATTACATAAAAGATTGAATCGCATATACTATAATTATTGCGCACCTCAAGTACATTCCAGCGTGGATAAAGATGTTAGAAACACGTGTGTGTGTTTGTACGCTCGTGTGTGTTAATTTATGTGTAGGGTCTCAACACATACTTAAACTGGGGTAGAAGTTGAGTTCATGGATATGGAAGAACCAAAATTTTGCTATGCAGAAATCTCTGAATGATCACCTCTTCTGTGAGCAACAAAGGATTAGATACCTGGCGTATTGTATAAGCACTTTCTGTATAATGACACCGCTTTCCCATATCATCAATAGATAATTATATCCAGCTTAGTGTGGACCTGTGGAAGTCAGAGGGCTACTTCAGAAAGTGTTCACTCATCTAATTCCTTGAGATTCCTTTTAAGATGAATACAATAATTTGTGTTAGCCGAACTTCAATACTAATGAATTAATTTCAACACATGAAAAAATCAGCTGTAACGAGAAACTTATGTGTAATGGTATTACTAGATTACAATGATATACTATTTGAATTGGTGTTATGTCCTTTGTAAGATATTAGGAAGCCGTGTATGTAGCTAAACAAGATATGAGTATTATATTACTCTAGATTAAGAAACATAATGCAGTGCAAACATTATTTTATATCAAATTGCGAAGCATTTCACTCTTTCCTCGTCACTCTCCTTCTCACTTCCCGACTCTCACCGTAATGGCAGAGTTACACGAGTACATTTTCCAGCAATTTTCTGTCAATAATTTTATTCTGGTAATTAGGGGGGGGGGGATATGCATTTGTATTGGTATGTAGCCTGGAGGTAGATTATTTTAAGCTCTTCAAAATATCGGAATAATTTTAATATTATCCTGGTTAACCCCCCCACAAAAAAAAAACAAAAAACAAAAAAGTAAAAGTGGGAATTTGGGCCTGAGTAGATAGACAGAACACTAAGCAATAATAGTTAGCTTGAGAAGGCCATCTAGGAGTTTAGGTTTGGGCTCTAATTCCTACATTCTTTTTACAGGCATCATATAATCGACTAATTTATTACCAGAATAATACAAAATAATTAGTTAGGGAATACTGAATGGGTTAAGTGCATGCATTATGAAATCATATTATATGCGGCTGAATGTTATATTTTACAAGTTATCAGACTAATACCGCGAAAGGTGGTATTGAAGAAAGTACTCGTATAACTTTCCATTAACGTTTTGAGGATCATGACACGTTTTGACAACTTATTCTAGCTATCATTAGACGATTTTATTCTGTTTAGGATGAACTTGTGGGAGCTGAGGAATTATTTGAGATAGTATTTCTCCCTTTGATTCCTTGCTATCCTTCCTAAATTGGATAAAATAGTCTAATTATCACCTAAATATAATGCCAAAAATGCGTCTTAGATCCTCAAGGGGTTATCTGTTTCCCCTTATGACGTAAATGCTGCGTCTGGGCAGGTGTAGTCATCTTCAGACACACCTGTGGAATGAGGCAGGTGTGGGGATTAGTCTCTGCTCAAGAACGACCACACTTTATATTCTAAGCCAACCCTTGCAAGATAAGAGGGCGGTTGTTTATCCTTATATGATGGCTATTGGTAGACGATTTTATTCAGCTTAGGAAGGAATTGTGGATGTAAGAGAGTTGAGATATATTTCAACCATTTAATTCACAGAGGGCCTTCCCAATCTGAGTACAATCGTCTGAAGTTAGGCACAATTAAATGAAAAACGTCCTCCAAGACCGAGAGGTTTAAGAAGATAATTGCTAATATAGCTACTGTAAAACACAATATACTGTACACAAGTTGTAGTGTATATACAATAAGTAAGATGTATAGTTAAGTACTGTATATTAAGGGATACTTTTCTTGAAGACTGACAACAAATATTTATAACAATACTGAACAAAATCTAGACAAATTAATGAAACGTCAAAATTATAATATATTATGTTGGCGATGAATAAATGACATACAAAATTATATATATACAAGCTGTCCCAGGAGGAAAGGGCATAACTTTGGGAAATGATAAAACAAAATATTCTAAGCCTAAAATGTTCGATAAGATATATGCCAAATTTCGACTGTTATAGAGATATTGCATGTTGAAAATGGTATTTTCTTCAGTATTTTCCCATAAGGCTGGCCTAGCTGTCCTAGTACCTACCACACCTCTATCTTTCTGCAATTATTTTACCATGTTATTATAAAGATACTATAATTCTGTAAGTTGCAAAATTATTATAGACATATTAGCTTACTATGGACCAGTTGGAAACTATTTGACATGGATGAGTCCATTACAGTGATGCGGGGGAGGACACTATATTAAACCTTCAATATCTGTTTAACGGTTGAGACTTGGACTTTTTGTTATTGAACAATTTATGCTTAGAATACCTTGTTTTATCATTTCCCAAAGTTATGCCCTTTCCTCCTGGGACACCCTGTATATATATATATATATATATATATATATATATATATATATATATATAAATATATATGAGAGAAAGAGAGACAGCAACAGACATATAGAACACACTGACCAACAACAACCAAATAACCCTGCCCAATACTAACAAACATGGCCATTGTAGAGCTCTCCCTCAGAACAGGTGATGTAGTACATGTGCTCGAATTGATGGGTCTCCTGGCTATACCCGCACACATGATAACCCTCACAATGGTCAGCTGAAGGAGGAACATGCACCATAATTATGAGAGGAGGCAGATAAGGAACTGTAGGCATTTTTCTTTTAAGGGGGGATGGGCCGCTTTTCTGGACCACTTTCTCCCTCATGTTTAGTCCCCATTAGTTTTCAGTGGTTAAGATGTTTGCCCCATTAGTTAGTCGATTTTAAGACCTTTCGCCCCGTTTCGTCGTCACTATTTAGACCTTTCGTGCTATTAAGGTGACGATTTTTTCCCTGGCGAACGATAGTGATCCTGTAATGTTGGCAGAACCGTCCTTTGGCCTGACATTGTTCTACCGAAAAATGTACAAATTAATCTAGAAGGGGGATCTAATGGATGTTTTATTTTTAAATTTGATGGAGGTCTAGGGAGGAAACTAGAAAATAATGAATACATGCAAAAATAGCCCAAAAAGTGAACCATCCCCCCTTAAGTTAGTGATCTGAATAAGCTATCTGCGAAACGTTGTCAATAAAGCGCTCTTTTGGTGTTTCTATTCATGTGGTTTTTATTTCTTGGCTTACAGTGCATCATTGTAAAGTCTCTATTTATATTATTCGGCTGCTACGATTATTCTTTAGCGAAGTATATTGTTAATTATGAAAACATGGCATTAATGTGACCCACAGACATAATAATATATTTTTTTTCCTGTGAGTATCGAAAAATCAACTGCTCAAGGACTGAATTTTCCGCCATATGAGAAAGAAAACAATAGTGAAACGAAAAATGGTATTCTCATAAAAGGGAATAACAATTACGGTCTTTACAATGCGGAGTTATGATTAAGATAGTATGTTGGGGAACAATTTAATAGTGTAGGTGAGAAGGGGAGGATTGTAATCGAGGCGGAGTATTGATTATTACATTGGATTTTACAGTGATAGTTATGGTTGTGAAATTGAGTAAGCTGACATACAAAATATTGTGTGATTGTCGTACAGGGGTCTTTAATTTGCAATTATATAAAATTTGGTGGTTGGTGGTGAAGAAAGATATTATATAGGAGTCATTATTAAGATATACAGTATAGTAATAGTAACAGGTTTATGTTGGTTGTGAAGTGGAAGGTTGTTATAGAGTAGATGTCATTGCAGTGGAAAGCAATATTAATAGTAATTGTGGTGGTACTAGTGAGGAACTTTAATATTATAAGTTTTTTTTTTTTTTTTTTTTTTTTTTTTTAAGAGACAATGAATGGAGGAAGGAAAAACACAGATAAAACAAAAAGGTCCATGTGCCTAAAGGCATCCTCCATTCATAAAATGTTTGTAACAACTGGATTTAAACATTTGTTGATTGTAAGTTTGTGGAAAGCAATTCGAGGGAAGTGAATTCCAAAGAGTAGTAGCTCTGGGGATAAATGAATTCTGATAAGCAGAAGTTCTGCATTGTGGAGGAGAAAGTGTAAATTCATGGGCGCTCTCAGCTGCCCTAGTTCTACGGGGAAAGATGTGGAGAGGCGGCACAATTGAAGCAAGTTCCTCGGAACAATTGCTGTGAAAATATCTGTAGAATAATGCAAGGGATGCAACGTTTCTTCGTATGGCTAATGTAGGAAGGTCCTGTGTGATTGCAGGGTTATTGATTAATCTAATAGCTTTATTTTGAATTTTGTCCAACTGCCTCAATGCAACCACTCCACTTCCACCCCACAGAGGTGAACAGTAATCCATCTGAGAGCGCACATGACTTTTATATATTACGGCCAACTGCTCGTCAGTGAAGAATTCTCGAACTCTGTACAGGAGTCCCAGTTTTTTAGAGGCATTCTTAGCAATGCTTCTAACATAATGTGTCCAGCTCAAGTTAGTAGTTAATGTTACACCGAGAATGTCAATACTAGGGGAAGTGGGAATATTTACATCATTAAAAAATATATGGGAGTCAGTGAGATTCTGTCGGTTAGAAAATTGAATGTACTTGGTTTTCTGTGCATTAAAGGAAACTAGATTCTCTTGTCCCCATTCATTAATTCTAGAAAGGTCCTGGTTCAGAGAAATTGCAGTGTTTATTTTGAATTTATAAGATCGGGTTGGGTGAAAGAATTGGTAAATGTGAAGGAACTGTGGAGTGTTGAGTCATCTGCGTAGGAATGTATTGGATTATGAGTGGTAGATATGAGATCATTGATATGAATGAGGAACAGAGTTGGGGCCAAAACTGATCCCTGGGGAACACCAGCATTTATTGAGTGAAATTGAGAATAAAGGCCATCTACCATTACACGTATTTTTCTGTTATGAAGATAAGAAGAAATTAGTGGAACTAATGATGCAAGGCCGTAGTGTGACATCTTCGACAATAAGGATTGATGCCAGACTCTATCAAATGCCTTTGATATATCCAGTGCTATTGTATGTGTTTCACCATGATGGTCTGTAGCTTGGTTGATTTGATGCGTAAGAAGGCAAGAATGTCTGCAGTTGATCGACATCGTCTAAAACCATATTGCCTATCACTGATTAATTTATTATTCTCCAGATGCTTAATTATGTGATTATTTAATATAATTTCAAAAACTTTGCCAAGAGTGGAAGTTATAGCTATTGGTCTGTAGTTTGATGGATCTGAAGAGGCACCTTTTTTAGGAACTGGATGGATGTTTGCTTCTTTCCAGGGTACTGGGAAGCATGAGGTATGAGTACACAGACGGAAAAATTTTGCCAATACAGGAGCGAGCACCAAGGAGCAATTCTTAAGTACTATTGGAGGAATTTCATCTGGACCAGGAGCCTTATCTACTGAGAGATTCTGCAAAATAGTCTTGACATGTCTGGTGTGGATCTTAAGTGAGGGAATTTCAGGTGAATTAAAATTAAGTACAGGGACATCTTGATTTTTCATCTAAGGTTGAGTTGGTGGAGAAAATATCTGCAAGAAGGTTAGCTTTACCTCGTGGGTCACTTACAAGATTGCCAGTCGGAGATTTTAATGGTGGAATGGATGAAGCAGTAGTGAAGTTGGATTTGAATGAGTTAAGAGTAGACCAAAATATTTTGTTATCATTTGGATTATTTAGAAGTTTATTTGCCTGCTTATGGAGAAAGTTTGATTTAGTTAGGTTTAATACAGTTTTGGCATGATTTCTGATGTTTCTAAAGTAATTAAAGGCTTCATGTGTTTTTGATCTTGTGTATGCATTGTAGGCTATTGCTTTTTGTTCAGTTACTCTAGCACAATTATGGTCAAACCATTTAGGTGAATTAGATCTTTTACTGTACTTTTGATGAGGAATAAAAGTTTCCATTCCAATTTTTACAAAATCTTGTATGTGGCTCAAGGTGGAGTGTGCATCATTAGAAAAGAAAGAGGTCCAGGGAATATCAATAAAGAAACCTTGAAGACCCTCCCAGTCTGCCCTATCGTAATGCCATTTAGTCACCAAAACAGGTTCAGAGTGGGAAGGTGTGGTAGGTGATAGACAGGTGGCCTGTATCAGACAGTGATCAGAAGATCCAAGTGGGGACCTCACTGTAACATCATAATTTTCTGAATTGGTTGTTAAAAATAAGTCCAGTAGGTGGGAATTATGATTAGGATTATCTGGTACACGGGTGGGTTGGTTGACTAGTTGAATGAGATTAAATGAGTCTGCAAATAGCTCACATTCAAGACCAGCATCATCAGTCCTGGCTGAATGAGTGAGCCATTCAACATTATGGACATTAAAATCACCCAACACAGTGATTTCAGAAGAAGCATTTAAGTTGAGGACACTGAGTTGTGAGGACAGAGAATCAAAAAGACTTTGCTCTGGAGGAGTATTTGGGGAACGGTAGATGCAACATATGTATTTAAGTGAGAGCATATACGATTGTATTTAATCAATGGGGCCATACGCCATGACAGCATGTAGCTGCACTCACCCTCCGACTCCACTCTAGGGGATCCTCCCCGGCGGGACTCCAGGCATCTGCTCGGCCCATATCAAGTATCCTATCGCTTGATTAGCCGACTTGCCTTTGCCATGAGTTCTGTGGTCTTCCCCTTGTAATGTATTTGATTGTGATTGTTTTGGAGGGGGAAATTATATAGATGCAAATGTCTGGGAGGTATTTCAAAAGGAGATATTGAGGAGGAGGAATGTATGATTTGTGTCTATGTATACAAAGGGGACTTACAGCAAAGCTGCCTGTAAGAAGTGTCCTCCCTAAATTCAAAACTTATACAAACATGTTCCTACACTTACCCACCCTATTTAACATCTGACAGACATTAATACCGCACAGAGCGAGCCAAAAGTAATGACAGCTGAACAGTGACGTATTTGGCCGACTGTACAGTAGATGTGATTATTGTAGACGAGAGACATGTGGTTGTTATTGTGATGGTGATGGCTGGCAAATGAGGTTTGTGGAGTTCAGCGTGACAATGGAGAGGATGATAATATTTGCTATTGAAGGGAGAATTATTGTGATTATTTAATAGGTGTTACGCATACATCATGTCTTTTAAGAAAAACAAAAACAGGCTTTAATTGTTCACCTTTATATTGTATTCGTCGTGCAAGTTATGTTATTGTTCACCTTTATATTGTATTCGTCGTGCAAGTTATGTAATTGTTCACCTTTATATTGTATTCGTCGTGCAAGTTATGTTATTTGCTATATGTGAAGCATCATGAAGTTTTATAGATATATTTACAGTACATGAAAGTAAAGAAAATCGAAACTAAATTAAGAAAAAGGTCAACACCTCTATCTGTTACTCTCACCCGGGTCGTAGAAGATGCCGCCCCCAGTACAGTCGTATGGGTGGTCGTGGTCGTCGCCTGTACGTACCACCATCCCAGACACCGCTACCACCAGAAGGGCCACCAACAGAGTGCGTGCCAACATTATACCAAGAGACTTACTGTAGCTTAGACTTAATTGGTCAGTGTCAGATGTTGTGTGGAGTGAGGATAAAATGGTGGGACTTATATATACATCTTGCATTTAGTGTATACGTGTGCTTTGCCGACATATGAAAGACAACTGGATTACAGTAATGAGTGTATGCACAGGTGAACTTGTCAGTGAAATTGAGATTTCCTGGCACGTTACTAACACAGATTTCCAGTGATATGGTCTGTGACACATGCATTTATCTGGGGATTTTGAATTTAAACAAAAAATGCATAAGCTTGCCAATTACACTACTAATTTTATATTCTATTTATTTAATTATTTTTGTAGTTCTTGCATATTTATTTATTATTATTACTTTTTTTTTTTTTTTTTTTTTGGTCTAATCATCAGTTTGGTACACGAGCAAAAGGGGGGCCACTAGTACACAGAGCATGACAGACATTGGTACACAAAACTACTAGGTGGATAGGTAAAGCAACAAGAATTCCAGTGGTTCATAAAGCCTTTTATCTACTGCCAGTGGCAAATGATGCAAGTTTTACGGCAGTGGCACATAATTATATAACACTGATATATACAAAGCACCTCCGCCAGTGGTACATAACACAGACAAAGAGCCAGCGGATGAACTGCCATCGAGTTCAGGTGTGGTGGTTGTCTTGAGATCTTTCATGTTGTCCTGGTGCTACTGTTCTGAGACAACAGGGTCTGACTTCCTGACTCCCTGTCTAGGCAAAGTCTTTCGTCTCTGTCTTTCCTCTAACGTTTTCCCTTCTTGCTGGAAGTTTGCTCTTATTCAACCTGTCCTGAAGAAGGGTGATCGCTCCCAACCCTCCAATTATCGTCTAATAGCTCTCATTTCTTGCATCTCTAAAGTTTTTGAAACTATGCTCAACTCAAAAGTCTTAAGCATTTATCTTCCCATAATCTACTTTCAGATCGCCAGTACGGTTTCCTTAAGGGCTGCTCTACTGGTGATCTTCTTGCTTATCTTACTAATTCTTGGTTGTCCTCCTTTCGGGACTTCGGTGAGACTTTTTCTATTGCGCTAGACAAATTGTAACCCTTCGATAGAGTCTGACATAAATCTCTAGTTTCTAAATTACCCTCCTTCGATTTCTATCCCTCTATCTGTGCATTTGTCTCTAATTTCCTTTTAGACCGCTCCATAGCTGCAGTTGTGAACGGCCATTGCTCACTTCCTCAACCTATCAACTCCAGTGTTCCTCAGGGTTCTGTCCTGTCTCCAATTATCTTTCTAATATTCATTAATGATCTACTCAACTGTATCTCTAGTCCTATGCACTCATATGCTGATGACTCGACCTTACACTATTCAACTAGTTTATCACATCAACCCAGCATGCAAGTATTCCAAAACAAACGTGACGAGGCCATCTTTTCTGATTGGGGCAGAGCAAATCTTGTTACTTTCAACGCCTCCAAGATCCCTCCCTCTATCTCTCCATCATAATTTTCCACAAGAACTATCAACTATTCTTCAACAATACACACATCGACCCTTCATCTTCTCTCAATATTCTAGGTGTATCTTTTTCATCTGACTTTCCTTGGAATGATCATATTACCACTCTTGCTTAAACAGCTTCCCAAGTTAATCAAGCACGAATATAATTTTCCATGTAGATAGGTTAGGTTAGGTTAGAAGATTATATATATTTTTTTTTTTGTAAACTACAGATTATTCAGGCCTGACCTGTTTGTATTTATTTTTGTCATACTATTGGAATTTGCATATACATCTTCATCGACTGTGATAAAAATATCCAATGTAAATGTGTGCAATATAAAGTAGTTTTACTAAGCCATCATTTTCATGTAACACCTACATTTAGTCGTTCACGACTTTTCCTTACAGATAGATACTACAAAAAAAAAAAGGGCTATATAATTCTCGTGTTTATTACCCAGGAGAGACCTTTAGTAAGTACAAATACTTTTGCTAGCATCAACTATGCATACCAGGTGATATTGTACTAAAATAGTTACAATACATAATATGCTATATTATAGAATAGCATAGAACAAAATATATAATGGGGCAATGAGTATATCCTGGTTATCCTAATTTTTTGTAATATTATCATACCAGATATTACCATCACAACTGTAATAATATGTCATTTCCTAGGTAAAAAAATCCTTTAATGGTAGCAAAAAATACGTTATTGCACTGATGAGGCTAAGTCGAATCCTGATTACTCGTTTTATTCTACAAACTATTCAGGAGCCAGGCCACACGTAGACCCAGGTGACCACAGTATAGACACTAATTAATGAATACCCCCCTGATGAGGCCTAATGAATGAATGTATATCTAACGAACCCTGGCAACGTTTGCTCCGATGTCTAAGGGCTGAAGTAGAGTTAATGAATAGAGTGAATGGACAGTCGGATACGGCAGTTTTAGCGAAATATGGACTGAGTCATATTCTTAAACACTAACATTTTTCGTCTTTATGAGTGAAATATGTAGAAATATGTTTTGTCTTTGCTCCCAATCTACTCTCATCTCCACTCACCCAACTCGTATACCAATCCCTCCGTTCACCCACTCCACCCACCTATCATAAACACTCAATCCACTCTCTCCACTCACCCGACCTACCCACTCCACTCATACCAACAACCCACTCCATGCACTCACCCACCCTACCCACTCCACTCATCCGACCTACCCACTGTGCTCATATCAATAACCCACTCCACTCATACCAATAACCCACTCCACTCATACCAATAACGCACTCCACTCACCGGACCAACCCACTCCACTCACCCGACCTATCCTCTATGCTCATATCGACAACCCACTCCACTCATACCAATAACCCACTCCACTCATACCAATAACGCACTCCACTCACCGAACCAACCCACTCCACTCACCCGACCTATCCACTCCACTCATACAAACAACCAACTCCACTCACCCGACCTAGTCTACCCATTCCACTCATACCAACAACCCACTCCACTCACCCGACCTACCCACTCCAGTCACCCGACCTACCCACTTCATTCACCCGACCTACCCATTCCACTCACCTGACCTACCCACTCCACTCACCCGACCTACCCACTCCACTCATACCAACAACCCACTCCACTCACCCGACTTACCCACTCCACTCATACCAACAACCCACTCCATTAACCCGACCAACCCACTCCACTCACCTGACCTACCCACTCCACTCATACCAACAACCCACTCCACTCACCTGACCTATCCACACCACTCGTACCAAAAACCCACTCCATTAACCCGACCTACCCACTCCACTCATACCAACAACCCACTCCATTCACCCAACCTACCCACTCCACTCACCTGACCTACCCACTCCACTCACCTGACCTACCCACTTCACTCACCCGACCTACCCACTCCACTCACCCGACCTATCCACTCCACTCATACCAACAACCCACTCCACTCACCCAACCTACCCACTCCACTCCACTCATACCAGCAACCCACTCCACTCACCCGACCTACCCACTCCACTCACCCGACCTACCCACTCCACTCACCCGACCTACCCACTCCACTCACCCGACCTACCCACTTCACTCACCCGACCTACCCGCTCCACTTATACCAACAACCCACTCCACTCACCCGACCTACCCACTCCACTCACCCAACCTACCTACTTCACTCACCCGACCTGCCCACTTCACTCACCCGACCTACCCACTCCACTCATACCAACAACCCACTCCACTCACCTGACCTACCCACTCCACTCATACCAACAACCCACTCCACTCACCTGACCTACCCACTCCACTCACCCGGCCTACCCACTTCACTCACCCACTCTACTCACCCGATCTATGCACTCCACTCATACCAACAATCCACTCCACTCACCCGACCTACCCACTCCACTCACCTGACCTACCCACTCCACTCATACCAACAACCCACTCCACTCACCTGACCTACCCACTCCACTCATACCACCAACCCACTCCACTCACCTGACCTACCCCCTCCACTCACCCGACTTACCCACTCCACTCACCTGACCTACCCACTCCACTCACCCAACCTATCCTTTCCACTCACCCGACCTACCCACTTCACTCATACCAACAACCCACTCCACTCACCTGACCTACCCACTCCACTCACCCAACCTACCCTTTCCACTCACCAGACCTACCCACTCCACTCACCTGACCTACCCACTCCACTCACTCTACCTACCCACTCAACTCACCTGACCTACCCACTCCACTCACCCGACATACCCGCACCAATCACCTGACCTACCCACTCCACTCACCCAACCTACCAACTCCACTCACCTGACCTACCCACTCCACTTACCCGACCTACCCACTCCACTCACCCGACCTACCCACTCCACTCACCTGACCTACCCACTCCACTCACCCGACCTACCCACTCCACTCACCCGACCTACCCACTCCACTCACTCGACCTACCCTCTCCACTCACCTGACCTACACACTCCACTCACCCAACCTACCCACTCCACTCACCCGACCTACCCACTCCACTCACCCGACCTACCCACTCCACTAACCCGACCTACCCTCTCCACTCACCTGACTTACACACTCCACTCACCCGACCTACCCACTCCACTCATACCAACAACCCACTCCACTCACCCAACTTACCCACTCCACTCATACCAACAACCCACTCCACTCACCCAACTTACCCACTCCACTCACCCGACCTACCCACTCCACTCCTACCTATATTATACTGTATAATTATATATTATATATATTTTTTTTTTAGATCAAAGGCCCATGGGTGTATTAGGCCCAAAGGCTATAGTCCTTGGGTGCATTAGGACCAAAGGCTACTTGTCTCCTCCTCCTTCTTCTTGCTCTTTCATTATTGTTCCTCCCTCTCTTCCTCTTACGTCCTTAATCTTCCTGCAACCTTCTCCCTCTTCTTTATACGGCTCTTTCTATTCTTTATCCTCTTCGTTCTTCCCTTTCTACCTTCTTCATGCCTTCTCCCATGCCTTTCTTCCTTCTGTGTATTTGTTTTTTCTTCTTTCCTCTTCCTCTTCTTTTTTTCCTGCCACTTCTCCTCCTTCTTATCTTTTCCTCTTCTTTCTTTCTCCCTCCTTATACTCCCCTATTTCCCTTGTCTTCCTTCTTGGTTTCTTCATATAACCTGTTCTCTCTCTCTCTCTTTCTCTCTCTCTCTCTCTCTCTCTCTCTCTCTCTCTCTCTCTCTCTCTCTCTCTCTTTCTCTCTCTCTCTCTCTCTCTCTCTCTCTCTGCAGTCTAAATAAAATAAACACAGAAGATGAACCACAGCCAATTTATTAAAGGAAAAAAAGAGGAAAAAAGAACAGGGAGGGAAAAAAGAAAATAAACAAACAAACACACAGTTTATGTTCAGCATATTAAGTGTTGGTTGACGACCGTTTGACTTCAATGTTCTCTCCGAGTGGTAGTCCCTGGAAACGAGTGCATTATTTGAAGCTTCATTCGGTGTTTAATCAATTCTTGACAATAATTGTATTCAGCTAACTATGATCTCAATAACCATTGATGTAATGAAAATATGAATAGTCTCCTCATACGATTGCACTAGTTCTGTAGTGCTATTATTTACAACCTGTCAATTAATAATTCAGTCACTACAAGCTTGCTTGCTTTTTTTTTTTTTTTTTTTTTTTTTTTTTTTTTAGAGATACGTATATACAGACCATGTGACAATTAAATGAGGAAACTATAATAACACATCTGAATAATGCCAACCTGATTTATAAACACAAATATGAATGTAACCAGACGACGATGCTGTTGTTTCAGTGGAATAATGGCTCTTTGAGCAGTATGTATCGCCTTACTAGTGGTTGTCCCCTCACAGGATGGGGGGCGCTGCTCAATAAACTCGCCCCTCGGGGCAAAATCAAAATCAAAATCAAATCTCTCTATCTCCCTCTCTCTCTCTCTCTATCTCCCTCTGTCTCTAATATATCACCACCTCTGAACCCACCGCTATGCCTTTTGCCTATACCGGCTGCTGCACATCTTCCTCCATCTTGCTTACCCTCTTCTCCCACACCACCCCTCCTCCATTATGTTACCCTTCCCCTATTTTTTACTAAAATGTTTACCACCTCTCTGTTTCTTCATCCTCTCCACCACGTCTCTGTCAACACCAGCACAAACAGAAATAAAATCGGACCATATATATATATATATATATATATATTATACTGTATATATATATATATATATATATATATATATATATATATATATATATATATATATATACTGCCGTGGTGTAGTTGATTAAAGCGTCGGCTATCGTCCTGACGTTCGGCGGTACGAACCCCACTGAGAGATTAGAAACATATATATATATAATGTATATATAAATATTATATATATACAAATAATATATATATTATACTGGGATATATATATATATATACCGTATATATATATATATACAAATAATATATATAAATATATATATATATATCATGTAATATATATATATATATATATATATATATATATAAATATAATACTGTATATTATATATAATATATATATTATAGTACATACCGGTATATATTATAATATATATATATATATATATATATATATATATATATATATATATATACTTATATATATATTATATATTTTGTAAATATATATATATACCGGTATATATATGTATATATATATATATATATATATATATATATATATATATATTATATATACTGTATATTCTGGTCGAATTTTCACTTGTCAATATTATTGCATATTTGGATTCGTCTCGCCGTTGCGGTTTCAACGGTATAATTATTTTTTAATGTTGACCAATTTTTAGGCCCAATAGGCCTCATTTAAAGTTCAAACACTCCATAGATGAGTTATTTATGTACGGATTTTGTTTAAATTTATACCATAAGTACACTTGGCAAGGTGAATCGAATGGCGCAAACAGAATAAAAATCGGACCATTAGATTAGGATTTCGATTTTGACTTGGCTTTCCTGGAGGGCCTTTTTCGACTTTAAAAGTCCTCTGTAGCCCAAACGATAAGTCCTAGAGCATTCTAACTGGCGCCATTGTTTTTCTTCTCGCCGACCTGCTTCTAGTAATGGTCGTAGATTTCATTTTCGCCGAGCCATTCGCCCAGAATCGAAAATAGGCCTACTTTTCTCAAAAAACCTTGGGTTTAAGCCCAGGCAAATCGGTGATTTTGGTCGTATTTTGAATTGTCAATATTATTACATATTTGGATTCGTCTCGCCGTTGCGGTTTCAACGGTATAATTATTTTTTAATTTTTATTTTGGCCCAATAGGTCTATTTTAAAGTTTAAAAGGTCCATATATATATATATATATATATATATATATATATATATATATATTATATATATATATAATTTGTAAATATAATAATATATACAGGTATATATTTTCGTCGAATTTTGACTTGTCAATATTATTTCATATTTGGATTCGTCTCGTCGTTGCGGTTTCAACGGTATAATTATTGTTTTATTTTGACAAATTTTTAGGCCCAATAGGCCTATTTTAAAGGTTAAAAACTCCATAGACGATATATATATTTATATATATAATATATACAGTATAAATATATATATATATATATATATATATATATATATATATATATATATATTATATATGTATTTTGGTCGAATTTTGATTTGTCCATATTATTACATATTTGGATTCGTCTCGCCGTTGCGGTTTCAACGGTATAATTTGTGTTTAATGTTTACCTATTTTTAGGCCCCCTATACCTATTTTAAAGTTAAAAAACTCCATAGACGAGTTACTTATGAACGGATTTTGTTTAAATTTATACCGTATGTACACTTTGGCAAGCTGAATCGAATGGCACAAACAAAATTAAAATCGGACCATTAGTTTAGGATTTCAATTTTGACTGGGCCTTCCTGGAGGGCCCAGGGAACCGTTTTTTGGACTTTAATCGAAAATATTATTCTCAAAAAACCTTGGGCATATCGGTGATTTTGGTCGAATTTTGACTTGTCAATACTATTACATATTTGGATTCGTCTCGCCGTTGCGGATTCAACGGTATAATTTGTTTTTAATTTTTACCTATTTTTAGGTCCCCTATACCTATTTTAAAGTTTAAAAACTCCATAGACGAGTTATTTATGAACGGAGTTTGTTTAACTTTATACCATAAGTACACTTTGGCAAGCTGAATCTAATGGCGCAAACTGAATTAAAATCGGACCATTAGTTAAGGATTTCGATTTTGATTAGGCCTTCCTGGAGGGCCCAAGGGACCGGTTTTTTTTAGTTTAAAAGTCCTCTGTAGCCCAAACTATAAGTCATAGGGAATTCTACTTGGTGTCATTCAATTTTTCTCGCCGAGCTGCTTCTAGACATGGTCATAGATTTAATTTTCGCCCAGCCATTTGCCCAGAATCGAAAATATTTTTCTAAAAAAAAACAGGCAAATTGGTGATTTTGGTCGAATTTTGACTTGTCAATATTATTACATATTTGGATTCGTCTCGCCGTTGCGGATTCAACGGTATATTTTTTTAAATTTTGACCTATTTTTAGGTCCCCTATACCTATTTTAAAGTTTAAAAATTCCATAGACGATATATATAGATATATATTATATAATATATA
>CM064542.1:27881333-27883833 GCA_032716605.1 Paralithodes platypus | reverse complement strand
ATATATATATATATATATATATAAATTATATATATACTGTACAGTTCATATATATATTTTATAAATATAATTTATACTATATATATATATACATATATATACTGTATATATATAATATATATTGATATATTTTGTATATATATATATATATTATATATATTTTGGTCGGATTTTGACTTGTCAATATTATTACATATTTGGATTCGTCTCGCCGTTCCGTTTTCAACGGTATAACTATTTTTTTTAATTTTAACCAATTGTTAGGCCAAATAGGCCTATTTTAAAGTTTAAAAACTATATATATATATATATATATATATATATATATGTATATATATAAATATATATATATATATATATATATATAGAAATTATATATATAATATATTAAATAATATTTGTATTTTGTATATATATATATATATATATATGTATATACACTGTATATAATATAATTATATATATATATTATATATTATTTTGTATAATTATATACTATATATTTATATATATATAATATATATATAATATATATATATATATATTATATATACAGTATGTAATATATATATATATACACTATATTATATATATTTTGGTCTGATTTTGACTTGTCAATATTATTACATATTTGGATTCGTCTCGCCGTTGCGGATTCAACGGTATATATATTTTTTTATGTTTACCTATTTTTAGGCCCCTAGGCCTATTTTAAAGTTTAAAAACTCCATAGACAAGTTATTTATGAACAGATTTTGTTTAACTTTATACCATAAGTACACTTTGGCAAGCTGAAAAGATTGGCGTAAACAGAATTAAAATAGAACCATTAGTTTAGGATTTCGATTTTGACTGGGCCTTCCTGGAGGGCCCAGGGGACCGTTTTTTGGACTTTAAAAGTCCTCTGTAGCCCAAACTATAAGTCCTAGGGAATTCTACTTGGTGCCATTCGATTTTTCTTGCCGAGCTGCTTCTAGACATGATGTTTGATTTCATTTTCGCCCAGCCATTCGCCCAGAATCGAGAAAAAAAATCTAAAAAAAAACTTGGGTTTATATATATATATTTTGTATTATTATATACTGTATATATATATATCGTCTATGGAGTTTTTAAACTTTAAAATAGGCCTATTAGGCCTAAAAATTGGTCAAAATTTAAAAAATAATAATACCGTTGAAAACGCAACGGCGAGACGAATCCAAATATGTAATAATATTGACAAGTCAAAATCCGACCAAAATATATATATATATATATATATATATATATACAAAATACATCAATATATATTATATATATACAGTATATATTATATTTATAAAATATATATATGTACTGTACAGTATATATATAATTTATATATATATATATATATATATATATATATATATATATATATATATATATATATATATATATATCGTCTATGGAGATTTTAAACTTTGAAATAGGCCTAGGGGGCCTAAAAATAGGTAAAAATTAAAAAAAAATATACCGTTGAATCCGCAACGGTGAGACAAATCCAAATATGTAATAATATTGACAAGTCAAAATCAGACCAAAATATATAAATATAGTGTATATATATATTACATACTCTATATATATATAAATATATATATATATATATATGTATATATATATATATATATATAATATATATACAGTATATATTTATACAAAATATAATATAATATTATATAATTTTATATATATATATATATATTATATATATATATATATTATATATATATAGAATATAAAATACATATATAATTTATATATTATATATATAATTTATTTAAATATATATATATATTATATTTATAAATTATATATATATATATATATATATATATTATATATATATATATCGGTATATATATATATATATATCGTCTATGGAGTTTTTAACTATAAAATAGGCCTATTGGGCCTAAAAAAAAAATAATTAATACCGTTGAAAACGCAATGGCGAGACGAATCCAAATATTAATATATTGAACAAGTCAAAATCCGACCCAAATACATATATATATATATATATAATATATCTATATATATTTATATATTATATAATTATATATTTATATATATATATTATATATATATAATACACTATATTATATATATACAGTATATATAAATATTTATATATATATAATTATATATGCATTTGTATATATATAATATATATATATATATATATATAATATATATATATATTTATAATATATATATTATATTATATTTGGATAATTATATACTGTATATATATTATATATACTGTATATATTATATATATATATATATATATATATATATATATATATAGATATATAATTATATATATACAGTTTGTAATATATATATACACTATATTATATATATTTTGGTCTGATTTTTACTTGTCAATATTATTACATATTTGGATTCGTCTCGCCGTTGCTGATTCAACGGTATATATTTTTTTATTTTTGACCTATTTTTAGGCCCC
>CM064542.1:27784342-27866842 GCA_032716605.1 Paralithodes platypus | reverse complement strand
CGCAAAATTCATGGTGGATCCAACGTTTCACAAGTAAACATCTTGCATCTTCAGGGAATGGAGAGGTAATGATTAGAATAGGGGCAAAGCATCATATTTATAAAAAATTCGAGGATCAAGAATAGGGAGGTGGGCGGAGCTACTGGGTGTGGGGTGGCTGTTCATTGGTGGAAGGCAGTCTATTCGCGAGACAGGCACTAAATCTTATCGGTGGTTGGTTGTTGGCTGTGGGTGGTTGGTGTTGTCAGTTGTGTGCTGAGCGCGGAAGGGTAAGGGAGGGGGGCACAGGGCGAGAGGAAGGGGGGCAGTATGCCTGTAGCGCTTGCCTGAAGGAAGAATTTGAAGGTCTTGTGTTTGGTTGTTGATGCTGGGGTTGAATTTTGCTAACCTGTTGTACCTCATCTCTGAACCCCAGAGGAAATTTGTTAGAACTATTGAAAGCTGTAACAATAAAATCCTGAATGCTGAAACTGCTATTGCTCTTAACCTCGTCTGTTTAAAAGAGAATCTATTACCTGGCTATACTAACATATATATATATATATATAATATATATAATATATTATATATATATATATATATATATAGTATATACAAAATACATCAATATATATATATATATATATATATATATATATATATATATATTATATTTATAAAATATATATATATACAGTATATATATAATTTATATATATCGTCTATGGAGTTTTTAAACTTTAAAATAGGCCTATTGGGCCTAAAAATTGGTCAAAATTAAAACAAAAATTATACCGTTGAAATTGCATCGGCTAGACGAATCCAAATATGTAATAATATTGACAAGTCCAAATTCGACCAAAATATATACCGGTATATATAATATATATATATATATATATTTACAATATATTTATATATAAATTATATATAATATATATATACAAAATATATATATATATATATATACAGTATATAATTATGCAATATATATATAATTATATATATATAATAAACCCAAGGTTTTTGAGAAAAATATTTTCGATTCTGGGCGAATGGCTGGGCGAAAATGAAATCTAAGACCATGTCTAGAAGCAGCTCGCCGAGAAAAATCGAATGGCACCAAGTAGAATTCCCTAGGACTTATAGTTTGGGCTACAGAGGACTTTTAAAGTCCAAAAAACGGTCCCCTGGGCCCTCCAGGAAGGCCCAGTCAAAATCGAAATCCTAAGCTAATGGTCCGATTTTAATTATGTTTGCGCCATTCGATTCAGCTTGCCAAAGTGTACTTACCGTATAAATTTCAACAAAATCCGTTCATAAATAACTCGTCTATGGAGTTTTTAAACTTTAAAATAGGCCTAGGGGGCCTAAAAATAGGTCAAAATTAAAAAAAACAATTATACCGTTGAATCCGCAACGGCGAGACGAATCCATATATAATCCATATATAATCCATATATATATAGAGAGAGATTTGGACATGTGGGGATACTTTTGGAATCCTCATGACGCGCTGAATAAAATGGTGAAATCCGTTTTTAATTATATTAATTTCTGTAGAAATGGGAGCCTATTATAATTTTAAAGTTCTTAACAATTAAATTAGTGTAATCATAAGTCTAGGGTAAAGTATACCCAAATTTCAAAAACCTTATAATGGAGAGACTAATTAAAAACTATTAGTCTTTTAATATGAATTACTACCACTGAAATCTGGGTTTACTTTACCCTAGACATAATAGTTAAACAAAATATGGTTGTATATTTTATTTAAAATTATAATAGGCTCTCATTATAATTATATGTTATATATAAGTCTAGTGTAAAGTATACCCAGATTTGACTTTTAATATGAATTACTACCGCTGAAATCTGGGTTTACTTTACCCTAGACTTATATAATAGTTAAAACAATATTTTGACCATCAGTTGCTGTTCGCTGATGACACAGCATTGGTGGCGGATTCTGATGAGAAACTGCAGCGGGTAGTCAAAGAGTTTGGTGTGGTTTGTGGAAGGAGGAAACTGAAGGTGAACGTCAATAAAAGTAAAGTAATGTGTTAATAGGGAGAGCATAGGGTGAATCTAGATGTGAGGCTGGATGGGGAAATATTGGAACAAGTAGAGTGTTTTAAATATCTAGGAGGAACGACAAGCAGGAGTGGAGGTATGGAAGTGGAGGTAAAACAGAGAGTGTGAAGGAAGGAAGGTTTTCGGAGCAATGGGAAGTATGTGGAAGACGAGAAATCTCGGAGTGAAAGTAAAAAGTGCACTGTATCAAGAAATTGTTGTGCCAACAGTGATGTATGGGGCTGAGACATGGGCTCTGAAGAAAAAGGAGAAAAGAGGGCTGGATGTGATGGAGATGAGCTGCTTGAGGAGTATGTGTGGAGTTACTCGTAGAGACAGATTGAGGAATGAAGAGACTGTCGCACTCTTTCAAATAACCCTGGTGTGTTTCTTACTTCTCTGCATGCCTCTTGAACTCGTTGCCACAGTTGCTGACGGGTGTTGATTTGTGTAGCATACACCCTGCTCTTCAAGTGTCCCCAAAGATAAAAGTCAAGTGGAGTTAGGTCCGGTGATCTAGGTGGCCAGGCGATGGGACCACCACGGCCTATCCACTTATCAGGGTACATAACATTAAGGAAATCCCTCGTACCTCGTGCAAAGTGAGCTGGAGCCCCATCCTGCATGAACCACAATTGTCTACGTGTTCTGAGAGGCTCATCTTCAAGTAGTATGGGTAAGTCATCCTGAAGAAATCTGGTGTACACATTGCCTGTAAGTCGTTGTGGTAACATAAAAGGTCCAATTACATGGTCACCAAGAATACCGGCCCAAACATTAATCGAAAAGCGTTCCTGATGTCCCCTCGTTGTTGTTGCATGTGGATTTTCTGCTCTCCATGTATGGGTATTATGTAGGTTCAACATGCCATTTCTTGTGAAATTTTCCTCATCACTAAACAAAACCTCTGCAATAAAACCGTTGTTCACCCTCTCTTGAGTAAGGAGCCACCGACAGAAATCCACTCGTTGGTGATAATCACGTTCAGTCAGAGCATGGATGGGCTGGTGATGATATGGGTACAGGCCATGTCTGTTTACAATCCTCCATACTGATGCATGAGCCACACCAAATCGTGCACCAAGTCGACGTGTGATTGTAGATGGATCATCTGCGATGGCATCAAGGATATCCTCTTCTGCATCGAGTAGTTGCTCATCATGAGGCCTTCCTCTGTCTACTGCACATGGATTCAGGGAGCCATATTCCCGTAGTCGTCTTTCTACGCTGAGGATAGTAGGCCGAGATGGTGGCCTCCGGTTGGGATATTGTTCACCGTACATCCTTACTGCTTCAGCTGCATTTCCTCCAGCTGCACCTAAAGTAAGTAACATGTCTGTGTACTCAGCAGAGGTGTATGGATCCATGTCTGGTACTTACTTAAGACTGCCAGTACATCCTTCTTTCTCTCACCTTCTCACATTACCTTCAATTTGTGAAGCTTCATTCATACAGTATTCGAACCCATGAAGCAAATTGATCGAGCACCTATTGTAAATACTGTAAAATACATTGATGTTCAAACATTTATGACAAAATAAAGTAATTGAGGTGATGGTAATCTACTTATTGTGTTCATCCCCTAGACTTTCCTATTTAAACAAAAATGTGTAATATCCCGGTAAATATGAGAAATTTCCAAAACCGTCACATAGTAAAGTATATTTATTATTGCTAGGTCTATTCATTCTGAAATTTATGAAAGGTATTTATGAAACACCCTGTATATATATATATATATATATATATATATATATATATATGTATATATATATATATATATACTGTATATATATATATATATATATATATATATATATATATATATATATATATATATATATATATATAATAAATTTTATATTATATATATATTATATATTATATATATTATATACTGTATATACAGTATATATATATATATTATATATATATATATATATATATATATACTGTATATATATATATATATATATATATATGTGGTCCGATTTTAATTCTATTTACGCCATTTGATTCAGCTTGGCAAAGTGTACTTATGGTATAAATTTAAAGAAAATCTGTACATAAATAACTCGTCTATGGATTTTTTAAACTTTAAAATAGGCCTATTGGGCCTAAAAACTTAATTTGCCTTAATATTTTGCTGAAATTTTGGCTGAAATATTTTGAATGTTTTTGCCAAATTTTCGGCCAAACTTTCGGAATATTGATACATTGCTATTAAAACAGTAGTGTAATTTAGAAACTGTTTATTATTCAAAATATGTGATACAAAAAAAAAATTGTGAACACACATCATCAATAAACACTGTATACATCTCTATTTATATGTGAAAATAGTTTGCATATTCATTATGTTATGAGAAATAAATATGAATTTTGTTTATAATGCTGTATATCTTTTGCTATTAAGGCATACATGAAGAACTACTTAATTTGTATTATATGTTATGTTCATTAGATTGTTATGAGGGTATTTACTATCACAGTGTATAAATACAAATATAGTAAAAACAATATGAATTAGAATTTTGTTGAATGATTTTTTGCTGGCACAACATAAAGCACAGCACATTGATAGATTGCTATATTGTTTACATTATATAAATTGTAAATGCTATCCATTGTTGTATAATTATTTTGGATAGATAAAACTGGAGAATTATGTGCATGGCATATTTATATGTATGTGAGCCTTAAATATAGAAGTTGCACATGAAAATGTTTATTTGAGAACATTTTAAATGTCATGAATGTATCATAATTATAATTTTGTCTATAATGGTTTATTGATAGTTTGTCTAAGCTGTACATATTCTGTAATGTATTGATAACAAGTATGCATAATGGTGATTGACAAAAATCCGTTCATGTTTACATATATCGCAAATATTATGTATATGTTTTCACAATACACTATGTTATGCTATGTGTGCAGTTGTACATAGAAGAGCTCACTTTCATATTTCGATATTGTGCAATGTAATCATTGTGTACTTATAGAACTGAGGCACAAGATGGTTCTCAGTAGGACTATGAAAGACTGACAAAGTTCATTATTATTATGTGAAAGGTATGGTTCGAATGGTAGGTAGGGCCATATGACTGTTTTTTATCTAATTGTATAGCTTTTCGGCAAATAAATTAAATGTATAAATACTTCGTCATTACTATGTTTTACACCAGATTATTAATTTAGCAATAACATATATAAATATGAACTAAATATAAGCGAAAGTTTTGTTTGTAAATAATTCGTCTGTGTTATTAATTTTGAGATTGATAAATGTCAGAAAACTATTTGCGACTACTGTACATTAATTATCAACCATGACATCATCAGAATGTGTCATGATTATTTGAATTTGATGCATCAGTCCGTTTGTTTTAGTATTCACAGATCTTGTGTTGGTTATTATTTATAGAAACGTGTACTAGTATAAAAATAAATTAAAACAACACCAAAGACTATATATATATATATATATATATATATATATATATATATATATATATATATATATATAACAAAGTACTTAATTTTTGAGTAAAAATAACTCCTTTCCTAAATATTAGATATCACGTCTAGTGACTGAATAAAATATATATAAAATTATAAATAGTTATGCTATCAAAGCATATTTTCTAATATACAGTACTGTGTTTATCGAACTGATAGATGCTTTTGTGATTAAAGATACAATATTACGTATCTAACAAATATGACAGTATTGTAAGATGATCAGGTAAGATACAGACAGTTAGGTATTCTTAGAAATAATATTACTGACCTCTACTTGGTAAACTCACTGTAGGTAAGACCTAAGAGAGGTCTTGTCACTAACTTAGACACTTCTACATTCACACTCAGTAGTCAAAACACTCACATATTCACTTCGACCTAGGCTATCTCTTCAGGAATGTTCTATATAAATTGCATATTTAGAGAGAAAAACAAAATGTAAGATTGCCTGAACTAAAGACATGTATTGAAGGAAGCGGTCCTTGACAACTGATTGTGAATGTAATGCTATTATATTGTATGTAACTAGGAGACTGAACCAACTATTGTAGTTTAATTCATGTGGACACATTTCTTTTTGATTCGCCCATTCCGAAATATATGTATATTTATTTAGTCATATAGTTACTTGATAAGCAATTATTCGTTTTCATTGTCCTAAACTTGGAGGGTATTGTCTACTATGCCTATTAAAACTGTTCTTTTGTTATGAATTAGTATTGATTAGAACATCAAGCAGAACATGAAGATAAGATATGACGTTTCCACAAAATGTTAATAGGTATGATAATAATTTGATGTATACAAATATATTTAGTCTGAAAGGTATATAATTATATTAGGTTTTTTATAGTATACTAAATTGAAAGGGATTGTCTCCTTTACAATTTTCTGTAACACAGTACAGTTTCGATAGAGTGTAATGGAAACGATTCAGCTGTATTTGCCTGTGCTGTTATATTGGGTCAAAATATCTTGGGCTGTAAATGACAACTGGTTTAACAAATAAACTGTTTATATTTATAAACAACAGAAAAACGGCTCTAGCATATCTAGTTGGAACTATTGTCAAATTAATGGAAAATAAAAATTAGATAAATTTGTAAGTTAAGTTATCAATATTTGCAGCAGTACTGTTACAAGCTACGTACACATTGACAATTTGATACCTCTTGTCGAAAAACACATCAAGATATTTTGCTACATTGCCACAGGGGGTTACAACTTTGTAATTGAGTACATTATGATCACACACAGGCACACAATGGAGTACATTTGGTGACACACATTGGGGGACATGTAATATATACTTGTAATATTTTGTGTTCAAGTGTAACTAAATTGACACAGAAAATATTCAAATGGATAATAAGCGCTAATTTGAACGCACAATTGTATTGTGTCTTCTTTATGTATGCCAATTTTGTTTAAGTAAAACACTCTTTTTTTACAGCGAGTTGTAATTAATTTTCTCGATTACGTTTAGTTTCTACACACTGAAGTCTAATATATCATGAAACTATTTAGTGGTTCAATATTGCAATTTTAGAATACTAAATGTGGTATTGTTAAAACACACAGTACATTTTTCAAACACCTGTTCAGAATAAAAATATTCTGTGCTTATTACTATAAACATTAATTGAAAAAATCTTAATTTCGTAACTACTATTCAAGCATTTTGAATATATATATATATATATATATATATATATATATATATATAATACACTTATCGTTGCAATCAAACCCTTTCCTTATCTAAAATTTAGTCTAGACCATGTTTATTACAAAAATTTCAATAGCCATCAAATTCTGCATTCCTAATTCTACTTGTCACCAAGTTGCATATCTATGTTCTTACGACTATAATATCTCTATAATTTCGTTTCTTTATGTCAAACCCTTTGTACTTTGAAAAAATGTATTATAATTATCTGTATTTTTTTTTAAATATTCCCATACCGCTTTGTTTCCTTCATTACTCTCTCTCTTTCTCTCTCATCACCATAGTATTTATATATGCTTTTCTCTCCACCTTCCCTATTCCCATCATATCATACCAACTTCTTCCTTTTTCTCTCTTTCTTCCCTCTTCTACTAATCCTTCATCCCCATCATTTTTGCATCCTTGTTACCCTCATCGTTTCCTCTTTCCCATCCCAAATCTTTCCCTACACCCCTCCTCTTTCTACTCCTACTCTTTTCCTTCCCAATGTTCTCTTTTTTATTTTCTCTCATCCCATCCCTGAAATTGTCTCTGCATCCCACTCTAAATCCTTGACTTCTTTCACCTTGTTTCCCATTATCCTAATCCCTCCTTATTTCCTCCTCCTTCCTACTTTCGGTTCTATTTCTTCTCACACGCTGAAGTAGTTAGAGTTGCTATTATTTCGTTATGCATATTTCCTTACCATACTAAATTATGCCTGACTTCTTTTCCTCCATCCCTATTCCTTGTCTTGTATATTTCTCTTTCCCATTCCTCTACCTCCTGCTTTCGCTCTTTCTTCTTACACGTTGAAGTAGTTGGAATTATCCGATGAGTTCCCATCGGGCACTTTCTGATAGCGGACAGTGATCCTGGAGAAAAGCATCCCATAGGCCTCCATGCAGGGGCCAATGCAAGCGTACAGGCACCCCTCCCAGAACTTCTTGATTGTAGCGCAGTTGATCTTCCAGCAACGTAGACACGGGCCAACACACCACACTTGCTGTTATGGGTACACAGATAATGTAAATATAGTGATATGGAAGTAAGGACGGTATATGAAACATCAATATGCTATTAAAAGTATTTGAGTTAGTAGGGATAGAGTTATAGGTTCTAGATAGATCGGTAGGTGTTTTGGTATGTAGGCAAGTAGGTCAGTAGTACCTACTGACCTAGGTAAGTAATGGTAAGTAACTATATATATATGCAGTCATACATGCAACTCAGAACTTCTTGGTGGAGCTGATCTTCCAGAGGCGTACACACTTGCTACTTGGGAATTGAAAGTAAGAAACAGTGTTTGAATTTGAGATAGGGTATATTACTAGAGAGATGGTTGATTGAGAAAGGAGATAGTTTGGGAGGTAGGTAGATAGGTGGGAATGTGTTGGTCATTAGGCAAGTAGGTATATATGTAAATTGGTAGGTGATATGCAGCATTACAAATAGATCAATAGATACATAGATAATTTAATATAAGAAACCCCACAAGATGCAGAAGCTGAAATAGACAATCTAATTCCCTTCCCCACCCCTACATTCAACAGCAAAGAGGGTACTCTCTACCCCTTGTGGGCTCGAATATTCTTCAGGATCACAGAGCAGCTTCTGGATCAACACTGGATGAGTGAGCTTCTCCGCTTTCTTGCTGCCTGGAACCAGATATAACGGCCAACCTCTGAAACCCCCCAAGCTCAGATGGCTATATTACCAGATAAATTGATAGATTAATAGCAGGTATGTAGGTAGATTGGATGTATTTAGAAATATAAATAGGCATAATGTTAGGAAGCCACTACTTCTTCAAGTAAATAGACAGATTGACTGATCGGTAAACGCATATTTTCAGAGATAGAATAGAAAACATTTTTGCTTAGAATTTCTTGAAGTTGATATTCCGCAGGTGCATATAGGAGTCCATACACCACACCTACTTTTGGAGGGAAAACAGTTCAGTAAGAATCCTTGCAAAACACACTTAAACTAATCCTAATTTTGTCATGTAAATCGACTATATGCACTAACATCAGTTATCATATATGTGATGCATATGATAATGATCTCTTAATGATGTCATTAAAACAGCTTCCCAGAAGTTAGGTGTGCTCAACTGTCTCTGTGGGTTCTTCACCCCCGCACAGCTTCTTGCTCTGTATAGGGGCACAGTGCGCCCACGTATCAAGTATTGTTCGAATGTGTGGGAAGGTTCCAATCATATCGCACTTTTCAGAAGAGTAGAGTCTAAAGTATTTCGCCTCATCAACTCACTTCTTCTTACTAGTTCCCTACAATTTCTTTCTATACACCACAATGTTCCATTTCTTTTACTCTTCTATCGCTATTACAACAAGCAGTGTTCTTTAGAGCTCTCTCAGTGCATAACCCTTTCCTTGGGGGGAAGTGCAAGGCACCCGCCTTTCAACAGTCCCACTCCTATTCTGTCCTACTCTCCAACCCAAAAATTATAAAATTTTCTCAGTCTTTCTCCTACTCAACAAGTGAACTCTGAAACTCTCTCCCACAATCAATCTTTCCTTCATCCTATGACTTTGTCTGCTTTAAAATGTGTGTGTCCAGGCACTTTAACCCCAACGTCCCTTGACTTTGGCTCTCTGTTACTCTTTTGGCTTTGGAGGAGACACTTGTTACAGTCAGCCTGATTTGTGTCTCCTTCATACACAGAAAACAATGATATACAGTATGTTAAGTTGTTGAACAAGGAAATATCAAAACTGCTCCCCTTTATCGTTGATGTCTATTTCCTTTTGGGAAGCCCCTACGTGCCTATGATAGAAACGCTTTCAGGCTGTTTTATCCAATCATGCTTCTTTTGTCTGCTCTTAAGGGGAGTTATTTAGTTTATTCCCTAGACCTCCATCAAGCTTAAAATTAAACCCCCTTGACCCCCTTTCAAGATAAATTTGTAAATTTTTCGGTAGAAAAATGTCCCGGCCGGAGGCCGATGCCTCTTAAATTACAGGCTCGCTATCGCTCGCCAGGAAAAAATCGACACCTAAATGGTATGAAAGGTCTTAAAATTGACAGAAATCGGGCGAACGTTCTTAAAATCGCCAAACTAATGGGGTGTAACATCTTAAAAACTCAAAAGCAATGGGGCTAAACATGAGGGAGAAAGGGATCCAGAAAACAATCCCTCAAGTGGAAATCTCCCCTTAAATGCTCCTTTCATATACATTCATGTAAAGTTTAAATTTGTTTTCCTAAATACATTGGAGGTTTTTCATAATATATACCCCATCCATGCAGCTAGCTCACTAAGTTCATGAATGCCTTGCAGTGTAGACAATTCTATACAATATTTTTACAGACACAATTAACCCCTTCAGACTCATATGACGCAGAGGTTGGCAGATTAGCAATAAGAAATAGAGTTCTCTCACTCTTATAATTACCTCTCCAAAATTAGTTTTCTGCCCACAGCTAACTCAAAGACAACTAACTGCAGAGATTGAAGTAACTAAATTAAAGGTTTGTAAATACCTCTGATGGTAATACAGGCTTTAAAGTATCCCTAATAGGCTCAACATTGCGTCATATGTCGGAGAGGGTTAAGGAACTGAAATATACAATCACGAAGCAAGCCTGTGAGGATCTGCTGTAGTACCTTCTGAGATAACTAATTGAGCCCAGATCATGGCGAACAGTGAGGATATTTCAGGTCGTTCGTGGGTCGTCATATTGTAGTAACTATAAGACAATGAAATACTGAGCAATGATATACTGTATGAGAAAGAATAGAGGAAGCTTAGAATGTTGCATGTCAGGCGAGGTGCCTCACTTCACGCATCACAGTTCACCCACAGATGACGGAAATGACCATTGCATGCACATTTTGTTTCACCATGTGCCTCTCTCTCCCCCCCCTCTCTCTCTCTCTCTCTCTCTCTCTCTCTCTCATTATATCAGAATCTTACATGTGTCTATATTTAGGGTTTGCTATCTCTACTAGAATAAAGTTCTGACCACCTAGCTTGAATCGTTTCGTCTGTGCGGTTAGTGTATCTATATAATTCCATGCTAAACTCTGACTTACGTTAAAGGCGAGACAGGCGAACTGGCATCCGTTGCAGAAGGCGATGAAGGGAGCGAAGAGGACGACCAAGAGGACGTAACAGCATCGACGAGTCCCATTGTAGCAGGACTGGGAACAGTCCCAGCATTTGTCCGGCGTCCGCAGTCCCTCTGCCTCGCCAATGATGTCATCCCACAGAATCTGGGGACAAGGAAGCAGTTTAAGGGGGATGTTTAATTTTTAGGTCGATATTTTCATGTATTTGTTTCTAGTTTCCTCCCTAGACCTCCATCAAACTTTAAACAAAAACATCCATTAGATTCCCCTTCTAGATTAATTTGTACATTGTTCGGTTACAGGCTCACTATCGTTCGCCAGGACAAAAATTGACACCTAAACAGGGCGAAAGGTCTTTTAATATTGACACATACATTGTGTGAAAGGTCTTAAAATCGCCAAACTAATGGGCCGAACGTCTTAAAATCTGAAAATTAAGGGGGTTAAACATGAAGAAGGGGGACCAGAAAAACGACAGATCTCCCCTTAACCACCACTATGTAATATCCATCATATTCTGGATACCATTAGACGATTTTCTTTAGTTTGTAATCAACTTATACGACTCAAATGGGTAAATACGATCTCAATAATACCTCTTAGTAACATAAGTCCTTCTTAAACTGCATACAATTATCTAATTGTAGCCAGAATCAAAGATAAAAAGGCGACATGGTACTGAAGGGGTTATAAACATTGTATGACGTATAAGTGCTTTCATTAATTTTATTGGGAGATATTGGTGTGGAAGTGCTTCCATTAATTTCTTTATGAATTATTAGTTTTAAGAACGATATTAGTTGACAGTGAATGCCGCTATTGACATATCTGTTTGTAAGATAATAGTGAATATTACAATAGGTACAGTTGGCCTAATAAGTGATGTCTCGGCACCAATTATATTTTGATCAATAATTGTTATCAGCAATATTTACCACGATTTCTTCTTTTTGAGTGAGAAATACCAACATGTTTCTACACTTGCCTACCCTATTCAACATCTGACAGACGTAGATACAGCACAGAGCGAGCCAAACGTAATATTATAAATTTTAATGACAGCTGAGATGACTTATTAGAGCCACCGTACTACCACCTGAATGCTGGGAGACTCATATAACGGGTGGCTTTCACTATATTATGCTAACAGATAGTAATTTTTCTTACTTCTGGCATTATAAGTCCAGAAGTCTAGATTTCACTGCATTCTAGTGTATGTGTATATTATGTTTTCAGGAGAATGGCCTTACCATCTCTCACTTCCTTAAATTAAAACCTGTGGGCACTCATTAGTTCGAAAAGGTAAGTTGTATGGAAGTAAGGTAAAGGTGTGCAAACGACGTCCTCCTATTAACACTTTTGCTTCATGATATAATATAATTTAGACTTGCAGAATCATATTAATATATGAATATATTAATATATCAATATATCTCATCTTAATATGATAGGGCACTAATGGAACGGTAAGCTGACTACGACGTATATGTTGATCAAACATGTTGAAGAGTCTGCTACGTAGACGTTGTAACTATCGGAAAAACGGTAATTGTGAGAAGTTTGTGTATGGCTGTGAGTGAAAGTGCCGTGGTGGTGGTGGTGGTGGTGGTGATAGATTAATGGTGATAATCTGGGAGTCAATGATGGTGATAGCAAAAGGAGGCATAGCGAGCTGGTGATGGTGGTGAAGGAGATGGAGGAAGAAAGGGGTATTGGTGGTAGTGGTGATAAGGGTGGTGGTGATAGTATGATGGTGGTAGCGGAAGGAGGAATAGAGAACAGGGTTGGTGAAGGAAGAGCGATATATTGGCGGTGGTGGTGATAGGGGTGGTGGTGATAGTCTGATAGTGGTAGCGGAAGGAGGAATGGAGAGCTGGTGGTGGTGGCGGAGGAGATGGAGGAAGAGGGAGATATTGACGGTGGTGGTGATAGTCTGATAATGGTAGCGGTAGAAGGAATAGAGAGCTGGTGGACCGTGGTGGTGAAGGAGATGGAGGAAGAGAGAGGTATTGACGGTGGTGGTGGTGATAGTGTGTTGGTGATAGTCTGATAGTGGTAGCGGTAGAAGGAATAGAGAGCTGGTGGACCGTGGTGGTAAAGGAGATGGAGGAAGAGAGAGGTATTGACGGTGGTGATGTAGGGAGTGAGATGAGGGTAGTGCAATATACGAGAACATTATGGTAGTGAGGAAAAAAGAGGTGGTGATTGGTGTTGGGGATGGAGGAAGTATTGTCGGTCCTAGTGATAAAGATGGTGATGTAGGAAGTGAGATGAGTGTACTGTAAGAGAGAGTGATGGCGGTGATGAAAACAAAGGATGGTGATTGGTGTAGGGGATAGAGAAAGTGAGGGACATTGGAGGTGGTGGTGATAGTGGTGGTCTATAGTGTGTGGTGATAGTGGGGAGGTAGTGATAGTTGTAGGTGATAGAAGAATAGAGTGGCGGTGGTAGTGATGAATAGGGATGTAGAAAGAGAAAGACATTGGTGGTGGTGGTGGTGCTAGTGTTGGCTTGGGTTAGTGGAGTGGTAGAGAATGAAGGAATACAGAGATGAAGGAGTGGAAGGAAGTATTGACTGGTGGTGGCATTAACCTCTTCTTTACAAGCAACGTATTTAATATTTAATTTCAGCTACATTTCGACGATTTTATGATAGCTAAAATGATTAATTTAAATAGTCTGTAATCTTTCAACGGGTAGACAGCCTTCCTAAGCTGAATAAAACCGTCTAATAGTTGCCAGAATATAATGAAAAGGACGTCACCGGTATTGAATGGGTTAATATGTAAACTGAGATATGATGGTGGTAGTGGTGGTGCTGGTAAGGATGAAGCGAGAAAGAGATGTTGGTGGTGTAGTGTGGTGATAGCCTGGGGGGGGAGGGGGGGGGTTTAGGGTGCTAGAAGATGTAGGGGGAGGGGGAGATGAATTGATGGTGATGTTGACAGAGATACATGGTTGAGAGGATGAAAAAACGGGTGGTGATAATGGTGGTGATAATGATGGTAATAATGTTGGTAGTATAAAGGGAAATGCCGGAAATGGTAAAATATATGAGGAGGGGTTGGTGGTGTTGGTGATGGTGCGAGAGGAGGGTAAGCAAGATGGAGGAGGATGTGCAGCAACCGGAATAGGTGAAACAAAGGCATAGTAGTGCGTTCAGAGATGGTGCTATATGAGAGAGAGAGACAGAGAGAGACAGAGAGAGAGAGAGAGAACACAGGTTATATGAAGAAATTAAGAAGGGAGGCAAGAGATAAGGGTGCGTAGAAGGAGGGAGAAAGAAGGAAGAAGAGGAAGTAGAACAAAGGAGAAGAGGCACGAAAACAAAAGAGGAGCAGGAAAGAAGACACAAAAAAGACAGGAGGAAAGGAATGGGAGAAGATGTGAAGAAGGAAGAGGAGAAAGGGAGAGGTAAAAAGGAGGACAAGGGAGGCAGAGAGAAGGAGGAGTCAGAAAGAAGATAATGTGGAGTAGGAAGAGCCGTATAAAGAAGATAATGTGGAGTAGGAAGAGCCGTATAAAGAAGATAATGTGGAGTAGGAAGAGCCGTATAAAGATAATGTGGAGTAGGAAGAGCCGTATAAAGAAGATAATGTGGAGTAGGAAGAGCCGTATAAAGAAGATAATGTGGAGTAGGAAGAGCCGTATAAAGATAATGTGGAGTAGGAAGAGCCGTATAAAGAAGATAATGTGGAGTAGGAAGAGCCGTATAAAGAAGATAATGTGGAGTAGGAAGAGCCGTATAAAGAAGATAATGTGGAGTAGGAAGAGCCGTATAAAGAAGAGGGCAGAAAGAAACAGGAAAAAGGGTGCAGGAAGGTTGAGGACGTAGGAGGAAAGAGAGGGAGGACAATAATGAAAGAGCAAGAAGAAGGAGGGGGAGAAGAAGGCAGGTATAAGGAAGATAGAGGTGGTAAAGAGAGATAGGAAGTAAATACAAGGAGGAGATGAGAAGGAGGAGAAAGTAGGAATTAAGAAAGAGGTGATGGTAAAGAAGGAGATAGGAAGTAAAATAAAAGGAGAGGAAGGAGAAAGTAGGAATTAAGAAGGAGGTGATGGTAAAGAAGGAGATAGGAAGTAAAATAAAAGGAGAGGAAGGAGAAAGTAGGAATTAAGAAGGAGGTGATGGTAAAGAAGGAGATAGGAAGTAAATAAAAGGAGAAGACAAAAAGGAGAGGGAGGAGAAAGTAGGACGTGGTGGAAAAGAAGGAGGCAGCAAATAAATACATGGAGGAGGCAAGAAGAAGAAAGAGGAAGAGGTAGGAATTAAGAAGAAGGAGGTGGTGGTAAAGAAAGAGATAAGTTGTAAATAAATAGAGAAGGCAAGAAGAAGAAGAGGAAAGCAGGAGGTATGAAGAGACATAATTATACAGTAAACACTGACCAACATTCTTATTAGTAAAATGAATGTGAAACTAATATCGAACCGATTGTATCACTACAATTTCAGGGATATACTGTAGTTTTGCTATATAATTTAATTTTGTATTGTTTCCCTGTAAAGAGATGATTACTTATGCGTCACCGCTTTATACAACCAGAAACTTAAATACAACAAAATACAACTAAATACAAGACTAAATACAACGGTAAGAGAGAGTACAACGAAACATTTTGATCCGGCAGGCGAAGAGTGTGCTAATACTTAAACAACACTCCGAAAAACGATAATTGTGGGAAATTCTTGTATAACATGACTTGGAGTGTGGTATGAATTAAGGGGATTTTTTTTCGTTTGCTCGCTAGATCTCCATCAAACTTATAAAAATACTTCCAATTCCCCTTCGAGATAAATGTGTACATTTTTCAGTAGCAAAATGTCCAGGTCGAAGGCCGGCTCCTCATAAATTACAGGCTCGCTATTGCTCGCCAGGAAAATGTAGACACCTAAATGTCCCGAAAGGTCCATAGGGATAAAGGTCTTAGAATGGCTAAACTATAGGGCGATCCGATCGTCTTATAATCTCCAAACTAATTGGGCTAAACAGGAGGGAGACGAGAGTTTAAAAAAAAAAAAAAAAAAAAAAAAAAAAAAAAAAATAATAATAATAATAATAAATAAAAAGAACAAACAAATAAATATAAGCTTTAAGTTAAACCTCCCTTTAAATTGAAAGGACGGAGGAGGAGAAAGGGGTGTTGCTGTTGGTGGTGGCGGCGGTGATAGTGGTGTAAGAAATTTGATGGTGATAGTGTGAGAGAAAGAATGATGGTGGTCAGAGATGGATAAAGGTGAAGAGGTAGGGATGAAGAGCATAGGAAAAGAGAGTTTGGTAGTGGTGATAATGGTGAGAGAGACGAGGAGGTTAACCCTTTCAAGATACGATTACGCATTTCTGTTTTGTTGTCTGGCTATTTATTAGACGATTATATTCAGATTAGGAAGGGTATTTGGAAGTCAGAGGGTTGTTGTTGTTGTTGCTCCCTAAGCTGCCTGGCCGAACAGTCCCGAGTCCCTGAGGAAGGCCATGGCCACGATCGGGCTTTCCCACAGAGCTCTCATTGAGTGTAAGTTGTGTTGTTGGCGTAAGTGGTTGTGTGAAATGCAGTCTTCGATGATGTGTTTAATGGTATGGGGTGCTGTGTTACATCCCGGGCAGGCGTCGACAACGGAGTCATCCAGTCTCTTCTGATAGCTGAGGAGAGCTGGATGGTGTCCGCATCTCAGCCTGGCCAGGTGGACTCTGTCCTCGCGAGGGAGGGAGGATTCGGAAGGATTTCGGGAGGTCGTGCATGCAGCTGCGTGTTGTCTGTGAGTGAGTGGATGGATTGGCGAGAGATATGAGTATGGATGTGCTTCTGGAAGTTGGTTCGGGGTGGGCAGGGAGGGAGAGAGGACAATAATTGTGTGTGATACCGTGTGCTGGGTGTTGTTTTGATATTTCTTGGTGTCTGTGGGTGTGTTGCCATGTAGTTTAGTGGGTGGTCTTGGTTCGTGGAGGCTGCTGCCAGGAATTGAGTGCCTCTCATGTCCAGAGGGTTAATTGAGATAGTCTTTGCCCTTATGATTCCCACAGATCCTTCCTAAACTAACTAATATCGTCTAATTATAACCATAATTATCAGTCAAAAGCGTCATAATCTTCAAAGGGTTAAACAAATGGAGAGAAGATATCGGTGGTGGGAAATGGAGGAAGAGATAGGTGGAGGGGGTGTGGGTGGTGATGGTAATGGCGTATGTGGGAGAGAGGAGGGAGGAAGAACATGAATGAGGAGGATGTGCACTGTGCAGCCACCGGAACAGATAAAACAGGTATAAAAGTGCGTTCAAAGATGTTGCTGTATTAAAGGGTATAATTATACAGTATGTATATATAATTACACATACTACGGTATATACACAGTATATACTATATACAGTATATATATATATATATATATATATATATATATATATATATATATATATATATATATATATATATATATAGAGAGAGAGAGAGAGAGAGAGAGAGAGAGAGAGAGAAAAGGGATTGCAGAGATAGGCAAGGGTAGATTATTTAGACAACAAGGAAGGTATGATAACGAATAGAAGGCTGGGGATGAGAAGATTGAAGGAGAAAGAAGGAAGTGGAGGAGGCAGCTAGGAGGAAGGAGGGAGAAGGATGAAGTAGGAAAAAAGAGAAGAATGCAGGATGAAGGAGGAGAAGGTAGAAAGGAAGAGGAGGAAGCAGGATGAGAGAAGAGGAGGAGGTAGGAAGAAAGAGAAGGAGGCAGAAAGAAGGAAGAGCTGATACAAAGGAAAAGGAAGAGGAGGTAGAACGAAGGAAGACGAGAAAGGAAGGGGGAGGAGGGTGGAGAAGGTAGAAAGGGGGAATAGGAGAGAAATAAGGAAGACAAGAGAGGAAGAAGGAAGCAGGGAGACGAAGAAGACGGAGAAGGAGAAGAAGGCAGGAAGAAAAAAGAAGAGGAGGTAGAATGGGAGGAGATACAGGAAATGAGGCACGAAAAAGGAGGAGGAAAGGGGAAGATGGAGGAGGAGGAGTAGGAGAAAGGAAACAGTAGGAGGAGAAAGGATCACAATAATGTAGGATGTGGAGGAGAGGCAGGAAGTGAGAGGAGGATGAGAAGGAGGACGAAAGAGTAATGAGGAGGAGGAGTTGGGAAGGAGGCGGGTGTGGTGTGAGAACGCGAGAAAATTATCCTGTGATGGCATGCGTAGCGTTCAAGTGGAGGGAGAGAGAGAGCGTGTGTGATTGTGCCTCCCAGAACGATAACAAAATACATTGCTATGAAATTTAGCAAAGAATAAATAGATAAAATGTATATATATACAGTATATATATATATATATATATATATATATATATATATATATATATATATATATATATATATACAGTATATATATATATATACATAATATACAGTATATATACAGTATATATATATATATATATATATCCATATCTCTCTATCTATCTATCTCTCTCTCTATATATATATATATGTACAGGTATATATATATATATTTGTTAATCAAATGGTATTATTATTTAAGAACATAACAAATTACATAATAAAAGTGAACGGGAGTCTGCAAAAAAGCCGATTGGCCCACACATGGCATAACCCATTCACACCCAAACCATCTCATCCATGTGTTTATCTCATTTTATCTTGAAGCACCCTATCGTTCCCGATCCTATTTTGGCACTCGGTAGCCTAATCTACATATCAGCAGTACATCTCTCTTACCAAACCAGCACTGTACTTGCCTATATATTTAAGAATCGAAATTTATCCCATTTTAAGCCATATGTTCGAGTTGTCTCGCTATCACGGAGTTTCAGTACATCTTTCATGTCCCCCTTTATTAATCCCACTTACCCATTTGAACACTTTTATCATATCCCCTCGAGCTATTCATCTCTCCAACGAATGTAAGCCAAACTTCTTAAAACTGTTTGCATATGGAAGATTTCTAATATTTTGAATCAATTTTGGAATTCTTCGTTGTCCTGCCTCCAAGTAATGGTAAGCTTTCAAGATTACCTCTACTGTTCTGTTACTAACGCTTCGAGATTATATATCCCAGCACTCCATTTACCTTTTATCGAACACTGATACATTTCTTTCTTGGTTTCAGATCACTGCTGACGATGACTTACAATATTTTTTTCACTATCTAAGTTACTTATATCTATGTTATCTAGTTTATATCGGGTATTTTCTATCAATTTTGCAAATTTAATGACACTGCATTTCATCTACATTGAACTTCAACTGCCAAATTACTGTCCATGTAGTGTATCTAGATGTCTTTGGAGAGCCTGAATACCATTACCAGAATGATTAATCCTTCCTATATAGGGTCATCCGCAAATGTATTGATCTTACCAGATATTACTACATCAAGGTCGTATATATAAATTAACAACAGCTACAGAGGGCCTAAACCAGATCATTGTGGGACTCCACTCTTAACTACAGCCCACTATGATTGCATACCGTTTATTGTAACTCTTTCCTTCCTACTAATTACCATGACCTAATCCATCTTAATAGAGGTTCCCTTATTCCATGAACTTTTATTTTCCTCAAAAATCTTTTGTGGGAGAGTTTATCGAATGTCTTATTGAAATCTATATAAATTATATCATATTCCTTGTAATTTTCTACTGCTTCGTATACTTGGGAAAAGAAGGTCAATAAATATGTGAGGAAGGATCAACCCTTCGTATATCCATATTGAATATCATTAATTAGTTGGTGACGTTCTAGATGTTCTCTGATTGTGTGTGCAATAAATGATCCTAATAATTTGCATATAACTGATATAAAAATAACGGTCGAGAATTCGAAGCAATAGATTTGTCACCTTTCAACATTGGTACCACATTTGCGAGTCTCCACTCATCAGGGACTAAACCCGAATTTAGAGAATTATTGAATAGTGCTATTAAAGGGTAACTCATCTCTTCTAACTTTTTTTAATAATCTAGGAAAAATGATGTCCGGTCCAGCTGCTTTTTGTGGTTTCAATGTGTCTAACTGTTCAAGTACATAACATCTACATATGTTTACTTTACTGTAATAATTATTATCTATACTATTATATATCGGACGGACTTCCGGTATCTGTGCTAAGTCTTCGTCTGTGAAGACAAAGAAAATTATTGTTTAAAGTTTTGCATTAATGTATACCTCGTTATCTATGAAAAATCCTGTCGCTTTTGTAAGAGGGCTTATTTTATCTCTAACTTATGTGTCATATACTTGGAAAGATATATTTTTTTTTTCGCTTTAGATTCCCAGGCAAATTTGATTTCATAATTACACTTATAGCTTTCCTAATATCAACTTTTTAAGTTTTCTACAAAGAATTTCATAATTATTGTTTTTAAATGTAATTCACTTCTCTTCAATTTCCTATATACCCCTTCCTTTAAATCTAGTGCATTTTTGATGTTATTATATTCATCCATCTAGAGTCGCTATCTTTTTTATCTGAATTGCTTTTTAAGATATACTTATTTTGTGCATCACCAATGGTCTTATACATTTTACCTGACTAGAAATTAATATTCTGAGGTACCTGATTTGTGTCTAAAACGTAAATATGAATATGCCTGCTATCCTTAAGCCATCTCTAGACCTTTCATTATTCAGGGTATCGGCCTTCATGTTGCCGAACTCACCTGACAGGTGTTCTATTTATCCTTGGAAGATGGATTGTCTAAAATTTGGGACAAATGTCGAGATTGCAGTTTCCTCTATGTTTTCCATCATCGTGGTCGCTATGGCCTAAGATTCCTTAGATAACTACATTTCTGGTGAGATTTTATTTGTTACTGACAATTAAATCAAATTTATTGTTACCTGTGGTTGGCTCAGTTACATGTCGAGCCGAGAAGCAGTCCTGCACTAGTTCTAAATAGACATTTGATTATAAATTTTCAGTGTGATTTCCCCAATTTATTTTGTTACAACTATTAGGCTATCTCCTACAATAAAAACTTTGCTATATTGACAGGCTCTCATGTTTATTTTGCAAGTTTTACACTATAATGATCTCATCCCGGAGTATTTACCATTCATGCTACATGCTGTACATTTGACAGTCTGTACATAACGCCAATTACTAGTAGTACTTTACTATCACGGTTGTAGTATTCACGTTATTATATGTGAATATACATAACCTCTTACTAAACTATACTTCACCTGCTCGGAAACTAAACTCGTAGGCTATAACTGTGCACCTTCGTTTCTCAAACACACGCAAAACTAGCCAGCCGTGAACAGACCAGAGCACCGGAACGCAACAGATGAAATCCCAGGCTCTCTACAGTCAAGAAGGTGCTTCCTGACAGTGGACAATGATTGGCTCACTACACTCAATCAACAGCAAGAAAAGAATGGCAAAATCATAACTGCCCCAAAAGTTACACTACTAACCCAACACAAGAATAAACTGAACTGGGGCGATTGCTGGTAAATATAATAGAATGCTACTAATACCCAGTGCCCTGAATTATAGCCTGTGCCAAGCCTAGCAATACGTTGTGCCGTCCTAAGATGACAAGCAACAACAGGATATTATTGAAAGAAATTCCCCAGATTGATCCCCTTCTAAAGAGTGATAAAAATGTTCAGCTGTTTGCATAAAAAGATGTCTTTCAATAATAAACCAATGAATCACTTCAGTTTTGTATTAATTGCAAAGCTCCTTCCATTTGTGCCAATGACTAAACCACCAGACACTCTACTTTGCAAAGGGTACACTACTGAAAGTGATAGCCTAAATATAAAACATGACATAATTAAAGTACAAAGATAAATTGCTGTATAATGATATGTATTAATTAATCAATTACTATTTGGAGCAATTAGAGTAATCTACAGCAAGTCCAGCAGCTCACAAAAATACAGTGCACACTGGTGTTACCCAACAATGCTTGAGCAGGTGGACAAAAGGCTCGATCCTGCAATGCAAACAAGGGAAAGTATTATGTAGGGGAATGGATGTGTAACGTGTGTAATTTGTCTATGGGGAAATACAGGAATTAACTGTACCACTGTCATGGCCGAAACGTAAAGCCACCTTCTTGAGGAATGCTGCAGAATTAAACTAATAGCCTCCAAGAGGAACTTGCTACAACATGACATTACTTGCACAATAGGATATTACACATTAAGTGTGCACACATATCATTTGCCGGTCAGTTATCTAGCATCAGAAACTTCACAAACGGAGTCTCGCAAAGATCCGTCCTGTCGCCCGCACTCTTCAATCTGTACATGCATGATATACCTACATCCCACACACCCCAAATAACCATAGCTTCCTATGCAGATGACATAACACTCACATGCAAACACCAAAATCTAGACAGAGCAACACTTATCCTTCAACCCTATCTCAACACACTACATGATTGGTGCACCATAAACAGACTCATGTTGGCCATAGCCAAATCCACCGCAACCCTCCTCACCAGCTGGACAGATGAACACAAATACACCCCATTCCTCACCATAAACAACACCCCCCCTAACACACACACATTCGCCCAAAATCCTAGGAGTAACATATGATACTCTAATGACATTCAAACAACATACCACAAATATAAAAAATATACTGAGACCCAGACTTAACGCCCTCAGGTCACTTGCCCATACAATATTTGGACACAACCAAGAAACCACCACCACAATTTACAAACAATTCGTAAGATCAGTGATGGAATATGCAAGCCCTGCCTGGGCTTCTAACCTTGCTGAAACACATCACCAGACCTTGCAGAATATTCAAAATAAAGCCCTAAAAATCATCACAGGCTGTACAGCTACTACACTTACAGATCACCTACAACAAGAAACCAACGTCCTCAAAGTCCAAGACCATCTCTGGACATGAGAGGCACTCCATTCTTGGCTGCAGCCTCCACAAACCAACACCGCCTACTACACTACATGGCAACACACCCACAGACACCAAGAAATATTAAAACACCCAACACACGGTATCACACACAAATATTGTCATCTCTCCCTCCCTGCCCACCCCAAACCAGCTTCCAGAAGCACATCCATACACATATCTCTCGCAGTTCCATCCAATCACTCATAGACAACACGCAGCTGAAGGCACGACCCCCCGAAATCCATCCTTCTGATTCCTCCCTTCCTCGCGTGGACAGAGTCCACCTGGCCAGATTGAGATGTGGGCACCATCCACCTCTTCTGAGATATCAGAAGAGACTGGATGACTCCGTCGTCGACACCTGCCCGGATGTAACACAGCACCCCATACCATTAAACACATCATAGAAGACTGCATTTCACACAATCACTTACGCCAACTACACTCTTTGAGAGCCCTGTGGGAAAGACCGACCGTAGCCATGGCCTTCCTTAGTGACTCGGGGCTGTTCGGCCAGGCAGCTTAGGGAACGACCACAACACCAACAACAACAACAATCGTGTGATTCCCTGAGACATTAACCTTAATGAGACATTTACTTTAATGCATAAGAGACGTGAGAGATCCTAGTGGCACTAGCTTCCCAAGAGAAATACAGCTCCTCAATCTACAAGGTCTGCTCAGAAAATATAGAAAGATCGTCGGATCGTCCACCAAGCGAGCGCCCGAAGGATTGCCAAGACGTGCGACATGGAATAATTAGCACAACATGACAAACCTACTAAAGCTACCTATACATCAATTATACAATAATTACACTATAAACTAGACAGGAAATTGAACCATATATATAAGATGGTTCAAAATAGTGCGATAATACGACATTAAATAAAACAGTAAATGTTGGGATCTCACCACAATACCATGAGGCCTATCGAGGGGGCAAGCGCCAGGCTGGCGGGGAAGGCGAATGGGAGAGATAAGCAGGACAAATGAATAAACAGATAATAAGATAAATAACGAATAATAATGGTAACAGAGTAAACTAAATCAAAAGGGTTTTCTCAATCATCAAACTTCTGAATATTATAATGATTATATCTAACTCATAAGAGGCAAGAGTCTGCCACATGCAACAATATATATATATATATATATATATATATATATATATATATATATATATATATATATATATACGTGTCACTCATTTAGTTATTGTAGTGCGAACGCATAAATAGAGAAAACAATAATTACCCAGAAAAGTCTTGAAAATTACAAAATAGGAAAACAGTAGAGGAGCAGGCAATGATGATAAATGCACTACTCCTGAATGTACCTGACCACAACATACACGATGATGGTTGAGAGAGAGAGAGAGAGAGAGAGAGAAAGAGAGAGAGAGAGAGAGTTCTAGTAATGAGCGAGTAAAAACAGTTAGTGGTATGATAATTACTAGGGTGCAGTGGGAAATGATTAGGTGTGTGTGTGTCGTTCATGACAGACTTTTACTTGTTAATTGAATGCAAATTCATATTGACTTTATAATTACTGTAGCTTGTGAACCTGTCCCTTATTTAAGTAACAAACTCAAATTAACCATTTCACGTTTTTATGACGCAGAAGTTGCCAGATTAGCAATAATAAATAGAGTTCTCTCACTCTTATAATTACCTCTCCAAAATTAGTTTTCTGCCCACAGCTAACTCAAAGACAACTGCAGAGGGTGAAGTAACTAAACTAAAGGTTTCTAAATACCCCTGATGGTAACAAAGGCTTTCAAGTATCCCTAAAAGGCTCAAAATTGTATCAAGAACGTGAGAGGGTTAAAGTTAGGGGCTTACACCTGGCTGCGCTTTGCCGTGGCGCTTATCTTCGTACCTTTCCCCATAAATAAGTGAGAGAGAAAAGAGCAAGTGGTGTCTATTAACCGTGCATCATGTTGAAGTAATTTGGATTTAGTGTACTAAAATATCAATTATGGTCAGACTGTCATGTTACGATCCCAAGGTCTGTGTATCTGTTCAATAATATATAGATACCATACATGAGAGGGCTTAACCTTTTCAGACTCATATGACGCAGAGGTTGCCAGATTAGCAATAAGAAATAGAGTTCTCTCACTCTTATAATTACCTCTCCAAAATTAGTTTTCTGCCCACAGCTAACTCAAAGACAACTGCAGAGGTTGAAGTAATTAAACTAAAGGTTTCTAAATACCCCTGATGGTAACAAAGGCTTTAAAGTATCCCTAATAGGCTCAAAATCGCGTCATATGTCGGAAGGGGTTAAAGTGGACAGCTCTTAATGTTTTGAAGAATTTACGATTATAGATAATTATATATTGCACATATTCTTGAAGAATTAAATGTCTTTCTACTTGTTTTCACCAAGGGGAAATGTTTCGATGAGACAGTGCTTACTCTGTATTAATATATCGAGCAGAGATATAATATATATCTGATAAAACACTTTCCTTACCTTCCTAATTACTGTAAAACTAATCCTTATCATATTAATCAAACTTAAATGATATGCATGACCATCTGAGTCGACTCCAAAAGTTGCCCAATTTAAGGAATTTTCATGGATATTTCGAGTAACTATAGAAGTATCCTTTTCATAGCCTACCTCACCAGACAGTAATGTGGATTAAGCTCACACACATGTATAAACAGAACAATTTATTCTTCCTCTCTCACTTAATTCGTCCACATTCACCAGGAGTTTGCGATTTGGGAGACAATAATACGAACTGGGTGATTCCAGTGTGAGCAAAGTAGAATACCGTGAGACAATGGGCGATTATCGCACAATTGTCGCCACAGTTTTCAATTCGCCGCCGGATTTTAAACATTCCAAAATTTACCGGCGACTTGAGCGACTCTAGGGGATTCGTAGCGGGGTTTGTACGACTGTTGTGCGCATTCATCGATTAGGGGTGATTCAGGGTGACGATTTAGACGGTTTGTACGACTGTTGTGCGCATTCATAGATTAGGGGTGATTCAGGATGACGATGCAGACGAATACTGGACATAGGCAAAAAAAGGCAGTCGCACGGCATTCGCTAATGCCGATTCTCACAGTGGGATCCCTGCTTACGCAAATATATCCACTTCAGGCCTCTCTGTAGCCTCTTTTCTCGATATCTTCTTTTCATCGTTCACCTTTTCACCCATTCACCATTTCACATACACACACACACACTCTCTCTCTCTCTCCTCATAATTCTTACTCTACCTACCTACCTTGATACTTATCTATATTTTAACCCAAGTACAGTATATATATCAAACTAAATATTTAGCTATCAACTAAGCACCATGTTCCAAATAGGTAGGCCAGATATTGTGAATCCGAACCTCTGTTGCTCAAAATGGGCTGGAGGAAATGAGCTGTAAATTTCCAAACCTATTCCTTGGCTGACCCTTCCCAAGTGGTAGAAATATTAGTTCGATTACTCTAGACTTATTTGACTTGTACTGGGCATTCCTTGATTATGCCCCTGTCACTCTTTCAACTCGTCACAGGCAGTATTGCCTTTTGCCTCCCTAATCCAAAGAGGAAAAACAAAAACAAAAATCTTCTGACCTGGATGTGTGGGTTCAGGTTGTTTGGGTCTCGGTTGTCCATGGCGAAGGGTGAAGTCTCTCCTCCCATACCACGAATGCCGCCCTTACTGCTCCGCTCCTTGGCCGCGTCTCGTCCTCTGATGACTGCTACCCCGCTGGACTCTCTCTCGCTGGAGATTCCTACGCTCTCGCCACCACCCTCGGACTTTGTAGGGTCCACTGGTCCTGGAGTGAAGAAAGGAAAATATAATAGTTTGACTACGGAAGAGTTTTGCTTTGTTTAATACAGTAGAATCGTGTACAAGTGTTAAGCATGGTTCACACATACAAGAGTTGGTGCCCGAGTCCAGCACGAGTGAACGATGGGTGACACTCTTCGTGACTCTGGCAAGAACCAGCCCGAGTAGGTCACTGTTCCCGATTCACCAAGGGTCGGTACTTGTTCATCCAAGAGTCGGTACGAGTCACGGAGAGTCAACAAGAGTCACGAAGAGTATAACACGAACCCAACACGAGTTGAGGAGAGTAGAAAAATAACGGTCAAATTCCAGGGTACGAAAACAAAGAGTCGGTACGAGTCAACATGAGTCAACAAGAGTGTAACAAGAGTCAACAAGAGTGTAACAAGAGTCACGAAGAGTGCTCCCAAGAGTGGCCCCCATTGTGCAGGTGCCCGATTCAATCAAAGAGTGTAACAAGAGTCAACACAAGTCATGAAGAGTTATGCAGAGTTCAACAAGAGTCAACATGAGTCACGAAGAGTCAACAAGAGTCAACAAGAGTCAACACGTGTCTACACGTGTTTCCTTCGAACTTTTGACGGGGACAAGAAATTTCATGCAGGCATGAAATTTCTAGGCCACGTCACGAGTCCCCAGATCACACCCTGATACCAACACGACTCACACGAGTCACGAAGAGTCATGAAGAGTATGCCCGAGTCATGGCTGAATCTGAAACTTTCCTCACTCGTGCTGGACTCGGGTACCGACTCTTGTATGTGTGAACCATGCTTTAGTAAGAATACAAGTATTACAGATATAACCGAAGTGCCATAGATACTCAAGGTTAATTTTTAGTTCCTTGAATATGAGATGCATCATATGACCGTTAAATGGTTGCATCTCTTTCACTCTTCTATCGCTAATACAACAATCAGTGTTCTTCAGAGCTCTCGCACTTACAGCAAGAGCGAGGCACCTATCTTTCAACACAGTCCCACTCCTATTCTGTCCAACTATCCAACCCAAGAATAAGCACATTTACTCAGTCTTTCTTCTACTCAACAAGTGAACTCTGGAATTATCTCCCTCCATCAATCTTTCTTTCATCGTATGCCTTAGATTGCTTTGTACTTCATGTGTCCAGGCATTTTGACTCCAACGTCCCTTGAATTTGGCTCTGTCACTCTTCTAACTTTGGGGGAGACACTCGTTACAGGCAAACCTGCTTTTTGTCTCCTTCATACACATAAATCTTTTTTTGCATGAAAATGAACGACATTGCAGAAGCTAAAATACCAGATAAATTGGCAAATATCCTCATACTTCCTGCCTTCAGTTAGGATATTAACACCTTAAGAGCGGCCTAGGCGGTAATTTCTATGTACCGCCCAGCGGGTTATTTTTTTACCCTAAATAGGGTTGTTTCCGTGCTCATTTTCATGCATAAACAAGACCCAGAGCGTAAAACAAGTATCTATCCCTAAAAGGGCGTAAACAGAGCTTTCCAATGACACCCGAACCATCCTTGTACGACCACTGGTTCTCTTGCAACGATCGTGCAACACGAGAGCAAACACCTAAAATAAGGTAATTTCCGTACACAATTCCCTGTGTAGCGAGTGAGAAAGGGGGGAGAAGGGTGGAATACAGTTCAGTAGGTCCACGGTGGTCGTGGGGAGCGGTCATAAGGTTACTATGCTCGTCCCACCGCTCAGCTCTCTCTCTCAGCAACATTACGTGCTGAAAATGGCACTCGACAGCTGTCGTGCACCGCCACATAGTCCAAATTTATTTCACTCGACATATGTTGCGCGCCGCCAGTTATGAGTTAAGTCTTACATATGGGAAGAGCTACAAGAATAATTGCATGGATAACATTTTATAAATCTATGCATTAGGATATCCAAGAAATCTAATTATATATCTACATGATAGTGATATATGTTAAATATTTCATAGAATGATATTGTCATAGTATTATGCGACATCAAGACAAGGCTTTAACCCCTTCTTTACCATCAACATCTCTTTAATCTGATTATGGCTACTATTAATCGAATTTATTGAGTTTAGGAAGGACCTCAAGCAATAATAAGGCATCTAACTATCTCAATCAACCCAATTAACTACAACAGATCCTTCCAAAGCTGCATAAAATCGTTTAAATAGTGCTAGAATACAATATAACAGACGTCGCTGGTACAAAAAGGGTTAAGAAGCCTGTAACTCTTTGAGGCGTCAAGGTGTTTTTTGTAGGTCTACAAATTATACACATACACGAAATAAAAATGTTTACATGCATATATCTTAATAATAATACTTGTTTTTCATTATGTAGAGTTTTATGTTAGATATGAATACTACATTCTTGCAATGTACAACTGGAGAATAATGAACCTGACATATTAGTATGGTCTGAAAAGCCCATTACTTAAGCATAACTTAATTTTATAGTTCACATGTTGTATATTTATGATGTTACAAGTGCGTAAAACTGTGCGTTAATCAGTTATGGTGGCCAGCTAGCTCTCACAAACACCACCTCCTCCTATTAATCCAGCTAGCTCTCACAAACACCACCTCCTCCTATTAATTTCACTACACTAAACATGCACACCACAATTCTTTCCAATACACCAACAGACAGAAAGAGAGAGAAAAAAACCCGTTTACAATAGCGACTACCACTCTTTCAAAATTGAGGGAGACACTTGTTACAGTCAGCTTTGCCCTGTTGTCTCCTTCATACACAGATAAAAATACAGACACTCATCAGCATCAGTTGCACCAGACTAATTTGTCCGCATTCTGACCTTCACACAGGTTGAATAAAACAAAATTGTACTTATTATACATTTTCCAGCTAATGGCCTCAAGGACTTGTGTCGTAGTAGTTAAGTCATACGAGGATTATTCATACCCATCCATTGAGAGAGAGAGAGAGAGAGAGAGAGAGAGAGAGAGAGAGAGAGAGAGAGAGCGAGAGCGAGGTGTAAAATGCCAGAAGAAGCGAGCAAATATAATGATGGAAATGCAAGTGAACATTGGAGATAGAATGTGTGTGTGTGTGAGTATATGTGTGTGTGGGTGTGGGTGTGTGTGTATGTGTATGTGGTGGTTTGTGTGTGTAGGTGCGTGTGTGGAGATATGTTTGTGTGCGTGTGTGTATGTGTGTGTGCGTATGTTTGGTGGTGTGTGAGGCGTATACCTGAACAGATAGGGTAACCATGGGGGGTGGTGACTGTGGTGAAAGTTGTTATGATGACACACTGGTTCAGAGTGTGATCGTGATGGTAGTGGTGAGGGGGGGGGGGTGAATGGTGAAAGCCAATTAAGGTGGGATGGGTGTATTTATTTGTCCATATATATATATTTGTATCATTTGTTTAGTTTCCTAAATCACTAAACTAATGTGCCGAACGTCTTATAACCTGAACACTAATGGGGCTAAGCATGAAGGAGAAGGAGGACCAGAAAAACGACCCATCTCCCCTTAAGTATAGAAACATGAGCTGCTAAGGTTTTAAATTTACCATCAACTGATAATAACTAAACAGACTTAGTATTGAGGACTATTGTAATAATGATGTGTTGATAGTAAAGATGATAATGACATGCTTGATGATAATGGTGAATATGGCAGAGACAATATTGGTGATGAAGATTACTGTTGAAATAATGGAGAACTGGTAAACATGTCAATTTGAGATGCAATATTGTGGTAGTGAAAATATCAAAAGGAAGAGAAGACTTTTGAAGCCATCATTATAAAATATGCAATATTACCCTAAGCACTGATGGTACGCATTTACAGTGCATGGTACTGTAATTATTATTGTTACCTTCGTGTGTAAGTGTATGTATTTGTATGTGCGCTATTTGCCTTGTGTTATCGCAAATAGCTCTCTTAAAACCTAATATTTACAATATCGCGAGCCATGGTATAGTCAGTAGAGCGTCGGCTGCTGATCAAACGGTCGGCAAATCGAGCCCGTACTGTCAAGATGTTATTGGTAGATGTTAAGCCCCGGCAACATAACCTAGCGATTCTTGACAAACGCCCAATATTCATGGCCACAACCTTCTCGGGAATTATGGCGTCTGTCAAAAATTAGGAAAAAGAAAAATCCCCCTCCCCCAAAAAATAACAAATAATAATAAGCACTTCTCACCATCCTAATATGACCATCAGAAGTTTATGCTTGATGTTCACAATATTCAAGGTGGCGTGTTATTTGCTGGTGAGCCAATGACTTCACATTTTTGTACAAAAATATATGAATCCACTGTGAGTGTGAGGGCCTTGACCCCCTTTTTACCTCCTCCAACGAAGATTAGAGGAGGTTATGTTTTTGCTTCCGTTTGGCTTTCTGTCTGTCTGTAAACAAGATATCTCGCAAAGTTATGAACTGATTTTCACGAAATTTGATGGGCATATAAGATTTGTTGCAAAGAAGAAGTGATACAGTTTAGGAGTTGATCGGTAGAACGCATACTTCCGTCATCTTAGGCGGAGGTATTTACTATCCCGAGTGCCCTCTAGTCTAACTATGGTACTTTCTTCAAAACTTATCAAAGAATAACTCGACTGTATGTGATCACACCCATTGGATACATATATATGTCTGATTACCTCTGCCAACAAAGTTGGATGGAGGTTATATTTTTGCTACTGTTTGTCTGTCTATCTGTCTGTCTGTAAACAAAACATCTCGCAAAGCTATGATCCGATTTTCACTAAAATATGGGGGCAGAAAGGATTTGTGCTAAGGAAGAAGCGATTCTATTTACTAGGCGATCGGTATAGTGCATACCTCCGGGCAGATAGGATATACAGTACAATTATGCGCTAAGGAAGAATGTATTCAATTTGGGAGACAATTGTTAGAGCCTATATATGTTTTCTCCCGAGTTATCTTTTATAATCGGTATTGCCCATGTGTTTTTCTGGGTGCATTTCTGTAAACAAAATCATACATACAGTGGTTTGCTTAAGGCAGTAAGTAATTTGGTTTGGTTTTCGAGTATATATAATTTACTATATACAGTATATACAATATATACAGTAAGTATGCTCGAGATTATGTACTCGATTGAATACCTTTTGCAACACTATCAGATGACCTGTGATCTCAAATTGATCTGATGTGGTTTACTCTCAATAATGTTGCTGCTGACGGCGACGGTAATGGTGATGATGATGATGATGGTGACGGTAATAATGGTTATGATGATGATAATGTTGCTGCTGACGGTGATGGTAATGATGATGATGGCGACGGTAATGATAATGTTGCTGCTGACGGTAATGATGATGATGATGATACTGTTGCTGATGACGGTGATGATAATGATGATGATGATGCTGTTGATAATTTTAACTATGCTGATTATTCATGATGCTGATATTAACGTTGTTGCCAATGATGATGATAGTGGTAATGATGCTGATGATTAATGCTGCTGATAGTAATGCTGTTTCTGATGGTGATAGTAGAAGTGGATAATTGTAGAAGTGGATAATTGTAGAAGTGGATAATTTTAGAAGTGGATAATTGTAGAAGTGGATAATTGTATTAGGCAAAATCATCAAAATCATCCTGCTCGTTTCCGTCAAAAATGTTCCTCCTCTACTACGCTTCATCGTTACCGCGTGGCAGCATCCGTGATCATGTTGGTTTCTTTTTTTATATAAATTACATCTTATTGTGATATTGCCCAGTTCCTCTCGCTAATAGTAGTATTAGTAGTAGTAGTAGTAGTATTAATAATCAAAATAATAATGATAATAATAAGAATATTATCATTTATAATTATTATTATGAAAATATGTATTAAAATAATAATAATAATAATAATAATAATAATTATAATAATACTAGTAGTAGTACTAGTAGTATATGGATTAATAATGGAAATAATAATGTTTCTATCGCTAGGCCTATCATCATCATCACCCATCAACACCCTCATTATCATCACCATCAACACCTTCATAATCATCACTTATCAACATCTATATTATCATCACCATAAATATCAACACTACGTAGCAGCATCCGTAGTAATTGTCTTCTCCTCCATCTCCCCCGTCGAAATACTGCACTATTAAGGTGACATTGCAGAGTTCCTCCTCCCCAGACTTAGGTTTCAAGGTCAGGGTGAATAGGTGGAAGGGTGACAATGACAGGAAGTGTGTGTGTGTGTGTGTGTGTGTGTGTGTGTGTGTGTGCGAGAGAGAGAGTTGCACAAACACACACACACATATATATATATATATATATATATATATATATATATATATATATATATATATATATATACTGTATATACCTGTATATATATATGTGGTTTTATTAGATCAGTTTTTTCAGTTTAAGAAGAACTTGAGGGAGTTCGAGGCCTTAATTAGAGATCCTTCATTAGCTACATAAAAGCGCCTAATCATAAGCATTATTAAATGTGAAACATCTTCAAAGGTACAAAAATATTAAAAGGTACAGTACACGCAAAATATAGCATAGAACATTGCAACCACAGGACGCTGCGTATGTATGTATAACCGCAGCATGTGTACTCAACATACGCAGGCACTATAACAAATCTCACGCATATACGCACCAGGGAGCAAGGTAACTACCACAGCAATCCATTTTTAACTCTGGTTTAAAGTCTGACTTATTGTGTGAACTTGTATTGATGGAATCCTGTTAGCGTAAACTTATTTTCTCCAGCCATCTCTACATTGTGCTCTCTCTCTCTCTCTCTCTCTCTCTCTTTTTTCAGGATCTGTCCTTGAACTAGTGCTTATCATGTGTCGATGAAATCGTTGTTGGCCTAATGAGTGTGATCTCCAAATTTGCAGAGGTTATTAAGCTAGGAGTAAATGTGAGTGATCGTTAATGATCTTAACAAATCAATAGATATCTGTAGAAATAAGTTTATCTATAAACATAGGTGTAGAGAGTATTATGCACACTGCAATGAGAGTAGTACATCTCACACACCTCCCCCCCCCCTCTCCCTGTCTCTCTCTCTTTCTCTCTCTCTCTCTCTCTTTTCACACTATACGGCAGTGGGCTCCAACTCTCCCTCTCTCACGCACGTTGCTTTTTAACAGACGTTTTTGCATTAATGTCTACATCTCTGAACCTCTCCGTGCGACCTTCCACCTCGTTCCAAATATTTACTCTTGCGTCAATTGTTATTATTCCTGTCATATGTTTTTTATTTTTTGTATTTGGTTTATGTTTTCACACGTTTTTCTTTATAAATTTGATAAATGTTTTATAACCTCTCTCTTATCTAATCTTAGTGGTCAATATTAACTCATTTACGTCCCTGACTCCCACGGATCCTTCTTAAGCTGAAAAAAAATAAACGGCTAAACGCGTCATAATTCTCAAGGGGTTAATATCGTGTTAGGTGTTTGTATATGTTAGGCGAAAGACCGAAATCGCCCTCTGTGTGTGCTTAAGGCGATCAGAAAGCTAAATTTTCCACAGTAACCTATCTTTAACCAACCAAATGTTGCATTGCATGGTTTAAGCTAGCCTTTAGCAACCTCACATAATTTACCATGCCCTAATATAAACCAACCAATAAATGTAAAGATTTAGCATGAGGGGATATTTTCACTTAATGAGTTCTTTTTCGGAACCTCCTTCCCTATATGTTTAGCCCCATTACTTATAAAATTGAAGACTTTCGCCCCATTAGTTTGGCGATTTGTAGACCTTTCGCCCCATTCCTGCCAACTACAAAACCTTTCGTGCCATTTAGGTGTCGATTTTCTCCGGACAAACGATAACGAACCTGAATTTAGGAGGAACTGGCTATCGGCAGCGAACAATTTCTACCGATATACACATACTGTATATTTCGAAGGGGGGTATTGGGGGTATTTTATTAGGCTTGATGGAGGTCTAGGGAGGAAACTAAAACCCTCCCCTTAAGTGATAAATTAGTAAGTAGGTTAAAACATGTTTGGTTAGATACAGTACTTGTTGAAGGCAGGTAAGGTTAGGTTAGGAATGATTGGTTAAGTTAATCCATTGAATGTTCGCTTTGTTATCTCTCGTAAAATTGACCACAACGCGCTATGGCTGTTTTTGATCAGAGTATCACAGCCTATGCAGTTCATAAATAAATATCATAATTGTTGCTCATGCTTGAATTAGGTTGTTCGTTTAATTGCTATTTGTGTAGACGGGCTCTCCCTCTCTCTCCATATACAATATATATATATATATATATATATATATATGTACACACACACATCGCTCCCTCCATGCTCTATTTCATCCCACCACAATCACGCTTACAACACCACGCCCACCCACGTCTTCAGTAACCATAAATATACCTCAAATTCAACACGCCTTTCAAAAATAAATCTGTATACACACACACACATTTTTTTCGGTAAAGCTTTGGTTCCTTGTCGAGTTACAGTCGTGATTTAACACAAGATGTAGAAGTCCCTTTGCGAAGATTTACTATGATGATTTACTATACTGGTATAATATGAATGGCATCGATATGTCGAACTTTTTTGGCAGTTGCATGTAATGAATAATAATTTATATTTGGTTAAGTAATTGGAGACTTATTATATGACTATATTAAGCAAATAAATGGAACCTCTCCCTACACATAGATACAACATAACACAACAACAACCTTCAGTTTCGCAGTAGACGAATTGCAAAACCTCACTTCCAAGCTCAACAGTCACACTCAAAAATACTGTCCCACCTTGACCAATATTAGAGTATTTTCCACATAAGGAGTTAGGAAGTTATCAAAGTGTTCTCATATGGTATGGCCACATGACTAGAATGACTGAAAAAAGAGTAGTAAGTAGGATGTCAGTGAAGTGGAAGGAAGAAGACGTGGAAGGCCGAGACGAAGATGGCGTGATATGGTGTCTCAATGGGTGTCAAAACGTGAAAAGGTAATGGATGATGCAAAGGAAATAGCAAATGATAGTAATTAATGAATTAAGTTTGTTAGGGAGAGCACATAAAGGTGTCTGTATCCTTTTAATTGACAAACTTATAAGGTCCTCATCCCAGATGTTGAAGTGAAGCGAACTTGTGAAAAATTCATAGCATCTGAGGTGAAGTCATTAATTTATGGGACTGGTGAATGAATGGTAGTGTTTGCTTTTGGCTGGCGTCTATTATATTATGAATTTTAATCCTGTCATCTCTGTTCCTTTTCCTAGCCATCTTGCTGATCCTTCGTACCAATTTAAGGGAGAGTTGGTTTGGCCGACTGAATGACTGATTATATATATATATATATATATATATTATACTGCCTAGAAAACCAAAGCTCAAATTATAGAGTTAGGTAACAACTGTTAGCTTAATTGTACCGCTTTGCCACAATCCTAGCTGTGATGGATGAGGGAGTGTAATGCAATGGTCTCGTGCCTCTAACAGTTATTACCGCCACCACAACCATTCGTGGGGGTGACGGTAATGCTCACGTTACCTGGGATAACTGTATTGCTTTATCTGTTAATTACCTCCCCACACGGCACCTCCACCCCCAGCAATAACGTAATAAGTGTGTAATATCGACTTTTGGCTGTACGGTACTTGTATTTTCTAAAAACCACGGATGTTTTACCTTTATCATGGTAACATGTGTTTGGCTACCAACTAATCTTAAACTACAAATTTAAATTTAAGAATAATATTTCCTTTTGAACTAAAACAAATAATACAAGACAAAACAAACTCGTTGTTTAGTTAAACTATGACTTCTGGATTATTTAGCCAGCACACTGTGAGTCAAGAATAGCGTCAGCACTGAAGCCTGTTTTCGAGACCTCCAGTCCCTTGTTAAACTCGTACCCAAAATTAGCAATGCAGCTACAATTTGAATATAAATTGCCTGCAAAGCTATGGCTTGAAAGGGTTAGGGGAAAAATTAAATGTTTATGAAAATACTTTTTTTGGAATGATAATTATTGGGAATGACTGTAACACAAGGCAACCAATTATGAAAGGATGATCAAACTTAAAGCAAATTCCATGAGAGGTGAAAACAAAATGATATATGTGAATCTATACACCATATAATTTAAAAGAGAGGCCCAAGTCGATGTGTTGTTTGTTTTTAATACGTAACCCATGTTTATTTTGTTTTTCGTTCACTATTACGATATTCTTTTTCTGTGATTGTAATATATTCAGTAATTAAATTGAATGCTTCTCCGACTGGAATCAAGTCAATCTGAGCTAATGCAAGCTTCAGTCTCTTTAAGCTTTGCTAATGTTGGGACAATTGGTTGCTGGTTTCAAAAGAAACTGCTAAGATTTTGCATACAAGTAGAAGAACGACAAATTCATCAATTTAGTTGGGGGAAAAATATTCATAAAGAAACTAAAATATTATTACAAGATGTACTTTACAATCATTGAGTGAAATACAAAATTATTAAGTATATGGATGTATTGCAACCGAATGCTTGGCGTTCCCTTTAAACTTTATGCTGTGAACTTGGCATTGTGAATTACATGAACGAACGACGAATGATACAGAGAGGTAAACGTAGAAATCTAAATATAATTATATATATATACACGCACACAACATAATTGTAGTCATAAATTATGCATTCGCAAGCAATTTCATCAGTTCGGATAAGTGATTGACGCTTCGTATGGATTCACATGATAATTCTACTAATGCGAATTGACTGTTTACGAATAGAAAATATCTGTTCGTAAATTATATATTCAAATGCGTAAAACTCACATGCTTATCACATGAAAAGTGTAGAGAGAGAGAGAGAGAGAGAGAGAGAGAGAGAGAGAGAGAGAGCAAAACACACAACAATAGCAGCCAATAACAGCGTCAATATATCAAATCCTCCAGAAAACAACTCTTACACAAACATCCCTATAGAAGCAACGTAAGAAAACACACCTCAACTTACATTGATAGTAAGTAATTCACAAGAAAATACCAGTAATATATGTTTAAAAAGTTAAAAGGAAAGAAAAAACAACATAGCAAGTAAATAAACACTAAGCAACCTCGAGCAAATATTTAGTATCTCCAGAAAAGTTCGCGAGTCTAGTCAATACGTAACAGGAAGCGAGTTTATTAAATTACGGGAAACGATCATCATAACCTGTATAATTATCAAACCCACACAACATTACCAGTTGATTAACACTATCTGGTCCGACGTCTTGGGGGTTATCATGGTAATTCTGATTAATTCTTATTGAGGATTTTGCTTGTTTTTGCCATGTTTGCACAATGTATTTTATTTTGGCCGCTAAGTTAACAAAAACGCCTTCCGTGACTTCCTTCTAAATATGTAAAATTATCGAGAAAAAAAAATCCGGACGAAGACAGATTTCTTCAAAGTTACAGGTTCCCTATCGCTCGCCCAAAAACGAAATCGACATTTCAATGGAGTGGAGCGTCTAATTAATTTCGCCAAACTAATTGGGTGAAACGTCTTAAAATCTGCAAAAGCCAGCATTGTATGGAGAAATCCGGCTTTGCCGGAGAATTTTTTCTATCAAAATGTGTACACATTTAGCCTGCTGTCAATTTTTTTTTAAACTATGCTGGCTCGCTACCGCTCGCCATGAAAAAAATCGACACTGGATGGGAATACACGTCTTAAAACAGTAGGCTGAATAGGACCGAATGGATCCAACCCAGAGAGAGAGGGAGAGAGAAAAACCAAACGAGGTGGGCCCCCTTAACACAACAAACCTTAGCGTGTACAACAAAGCCAAACATACAGTAACATCCGCCAGCATCCCGGGAAAGCCAAACATACAGTAACATCCGCCAGCATCCCGGGATAGCCAAACATACAGTAACATCCGCCAGCATCCCGGGAAAGCCAAACATACAGTAACATCCGCCAGCATCCCGGGATAGCCAAACATACAGTAACATCCGCCAGCATCCCGGGATAGCCAAACATACAGTAACATCCGCCAGCATCCCGGGAAAGCCAAACATACAGTAACATCCGCCAGCATCCCGGGATAGCCAAACATACAGTAACATCCGCCAGCATCCCGGGATAGCAAAACATACAGTAACATCCGCCAGCATCCCGGGAAAGCCAAACATACAGTAACATCCGCCAGCATCCCGGGATAGCCAAACATACAGTAACATCCGCCAGCATCCCGGGATAGCAAAACATACAGTAACATCCGCCAGCATCCCGGGATAGCAAAACATACAGTAACATCCGCCAGCATCCCGGGATAGCAAAACATACAGTAACATCCGCCAGCATCCCGGGATAGCAAAACATACAGTAACATCCGCCAGCATCCCGGGATAGCAAAACATACAGTAACATCCGCCAGCATCCCGGGATAGCAAAACATACAGTAACATCCGCCAGCATCCCGGGATAGCAAAACATACAGTAACATCCGCCAGCATCCCGGGATAGCAAAACATACAGTAACATCCGCCAGCATCCCGGGATAGCAAAACATACAGTAACATCCGCCAGCATCCCGGGATAGCAAAACATACAGTAACATCCGCCAGCATCCCGGGATAGCCAAACATACAGTAACATCCGCTAGCATCCCGGGATAGCCAAACATACAGTAACATCCGCCAGCATCCCGGGATAGCCAAACATACAGTAACATCCGCCAGCATCCCGGGATAGCCAAACATACAGTAACATCCGCCAGCATCCCGGGATAGCAAAACACTCGAGAAACACGCCTTCTAAAACAATCTTCAGGATATCCAAATACTAATTAATCACCTTTCTATAATATCGGAGATATATCAGATCACAAGAAGCCCATGCACCTTCCACTGATGTCGAGAGTATATAGAACATAAAAACACACTACAAAAACACACTATTAACATCGTAAATATGCTAAAACAGTATTAAAACTAATAAAAATACTACTACTACTACTAATAATAATAATAACAATAATAATAATAATAATAATAATAATAATAATAATAATAAAAACAATTAAAATAGGAGTATATCTAAACTTGCAACCATCAGTAATTTATCTAAACATAAGTGACCGTTGCGAGTAAATCAATACACAAGATAACATCTCAAGTACAGTTGTGAGCACTAACAAGTACGCAGCTATTTGAATAATAATCAAACAAGACAATACATCGCTATATTTTACCCCAAATACTAAAACACTATGCTTTATATATTCAATTATACAAATCAATGTAACCGCATTAGTAGTGAAGGCTGTAAATCTATTCAGAAAAAAAAAAACAAAAAAAAAACAAAACAATAACATCATTGAGTGAGCAAAGTAAACCTCTCAATAACAACACACTATTAACAACACACTATTATCAAAACATAATAAAACACACACCTTCCACTAACATCGCCAGTTTGAACAGCTTGCCGGGACAACGTAATCACTACAGCAGGATAATCTTCTTCACCACACTCGTAGTATTCTTAACCCTTTGAGTACCAGCGACGCGTGTTATTTTATATTCTAGCTATATTTAGACAATGCTGTGCTGCTTGAGCAGGATTTGTGGCAGTTAAAAAAGTTGGCTAAGATAGTTGGAAGCCTTATTATTTGCTAGAGGTTCTTAATAAGCTGAATAATATCGTCTAATAGTTGCTAGAATATGATACATTGGGTTGATCTTCCGTAAGCACACCCTCGATCTTTACACCCCGGTAGTGTGACTGGTAGTGACTCATAACACCCGTAGTGACTTCTGGGTTACGTTACTAGCGGGGGAGTTTTCACACTACTCGGTAACGCCCTCTTCTAGTCTTCTCGCTAACAATGGTTTTCGGACATATTGAAAGGGGGGTGAGCGTATTTATTTGCTTACTGTGTTATCGTTTTATTTTTTTTTATGTCTCATCCCTAGACCTCCATCAAGCTGTAAAAAGCACCGTCTAGACCTTCCTTCAAGATAAGTTTGTACATTTTTCGGTAGAAAAATTTCCCTGCCGAAGGCCAGTTACTCATAAAATTACAATCTCGCTATCGCTCGCCAGGAAAAAATAGACACTTAAATGGCACAAAAGATCTAAATATTGACAAAGAGATGGGGCGTAACGTTTAAAATCGCCAAACTCATGGACCGAACGTCTTAAAATATGAAAAATAATGAGGCTAAGCATGAGGGAGAAGAGGGGACAGAAAAACGGAATATCTCTTCTGAAAATTAATTCTTTTACGCCTAGCATATATAATCAAGCCTAAACTGACCTACACTAACCTGGCTTGAACAGGCTTCGCCTAATGTCATTAAAATTAAAATGTAACTAAACCTAAGCTTAACAAACCATAACTTCGGTTAAAGGTGTCCTTTCAGATAAGCCTCAATATCGTATTTTATTTTATTAGTATTCTCTTCCGTTGACGTATTATTTTTCTAACCCCATTTCCCCTTAAGCAACTTTCTCTGAAGTTTAGAATTCAATTTTATCCATAACTTAGGCTAAAAAGACACATCCTCACATAACCTATTCCAAAGAAATGGTAAAATAATTTAAGCTTGGGTAAGCAAACAAGTGAGTGAACTGCAGTGTAGGCGAAGCGATCAGTAACTACGGAGACAATAGGTAACGCACGGAGAAGCACCAATGACAACAGTGTACGCTAGGGAGGACCTTTCATGACGAGGGTTGGATGCTGACGTCAAGGTGTACAAGACAATGATATAATGTGTGTGACTACCTGGCCTTGATTAAAAGCAGACATTTAGTGTGTGTGTGTGTGTGTGTGTGTGTATATTTAAATTAATATATGTGTATGTATGCATAAATCATTGTACCTGAATGTATTTTGATTACTAGTTTAGTTTTAACTGTCACCCTTAACCATGATATATTTTTGTTGTGCTAATAAAAACAAACATATGGAGTGTTATAAGCAAGAAGCAAACAAAACAAACTATCATTGAACTGGTGGAGTTTCTTGACGTACTTTTGAACTCTTGCTTAACCCCTTCTGTGCCGGCGATATTTAGTTATATTCTAGCTTTATTTAGACGATGTTGTTAATTTCTGGAGGCCCTTTTAAAACTGAGTAAAATCATCTAATAGTTACTAAAATATAATGAAAAAGGACGTCGCCGGTACACTAGCTGGTAATCATGATACGTATTTCCTAAGCTGAAAAACGCCAATCGCCAAAATCAAATAAGAACAACGCCCTTCTACAGGTGGTCTACAGTATTAGCATATCGACCTTTTGCTTCGTCTACTCAACTCCTCTCGTTCTCCGTGGGAAGGTTATCGTGTTCTGGAGTAAATAATAGATGCGAGTTCCATCGATTTAGTGTAGTGCGTAGATGTTCACGAGTCACAGACGGGTACGAAAATTGGGGGATGAAAGAGGAAATGTTTTAGCTAATTTGATATTGATGTGGTTCAATGAGTCAGTCTCTCGCTCTCGTTCTCTCTCGCTCTCTCTGTCTGTCTGTCTGTCTGTCTGTCTGTCTGTCTGTCTGTCTGTCTCTCTTTCTCTCTCTCTCCTTTATTTACTAGCTTTAAGGGGAGATTTCCACTTGAGGGATTTTTTCTGGACCCCTTTCTCTCTCGTGTTTATCCCCATTGCTTATTAGATTTTAAGACGCTCGCCCCCTTTAGTTTGGCGATTTTTAGAACTTTCGCCTCATTTCTGTCAATTTTAAGAACTTTCGTGCCATTTAGGTGTCGATTTTTTCCTGGCGAGCGATAGCGAGCCTGTAATTTGAGAGGAACCGGCCTTCGGCCGGGACATTTTTCTATCGAAAAATGTAAAAATTTATCTTGAAAGGGGGTCTAGGGGGTGTAATTTTAAGCTTGATGGAGTTCTAGGGAAGAAGCTAAATACCTCCCCTTAACTGTACTCTATTTCAACTAGGTTTTCTCCCCTTTCTATCCTCCATCGCCCTTGTCTCTCATCATTCAAAATATTCCACAGATTGAGGTTTTACCTATTCCTCGTATTTTAAGTTGATCATACATTATTTTCCTCTCCTGTGTTTCAATTTATGCACTGGGGCTTTGTTTCATCCTCCCCTTATAATATCAATAATATCTTTTCTCTACAGACCTTGAGAAGTACTGTAACTATATCAGTACTGTAACTATATCAGTACTGCAACTATATCAGTACTGTAACTATATCAGTACTGTAACTATATCAGTACTGTAACTATATCAGTACTGTAACTATATCAGTACTGTAACTATATCAGTACTGTAACTATATCAGTACTGTAACTATATCAGTACTGTAACTATGTCAGTACTGTAACTATATCAGTACTGTAACTATATCAGTACCGTAACTATATCAGTACCGTAACTATATCAGTACTGTAACTATATCAGTACCGTAACTATATCAGTACCGTAACTATATCAGTACCGTAACTATATCAGTACTGTAACTATATCAGTACTGTAACTATATCAGTACTGTAACTATATCAGTACTGTAACTATATCAGAGGAAATGACTCCAGACACGCCAGGGACAAGAGGACAGACAAAGGAAGATCTGAAAAAATCCAAATCATTATCACCACCGCTGTAACACTCGCTGATGGGGACCCAAATCTCCTCAGGGAGCTGCTACCAAGACTCCTGGCAGCTAATAATCTTCCCACAATCATCATCCCTCGTCTGGAGCCCAACAAGAAGACTCCACGAGTCAGCACACACGTACCAAGACCCACACCACGCCCTCAACTCCTTCTGTCCCGCCCATTAAGCAGACAGAAATCTCCTCCTGACACAATATATACCGTCAAATCAACAACAACAATCAGCAACTCCAACACCAAGCTCAAGGAAAAACTGAAGATGTCTCCACATATTAACGTCTTCGAGCAAAACCTAGAAGAGGACGAGACTCCAACAACATCAAAGGAGTTCGAGGAAGCCCTCTCACCACCACCAGTTCTCCCCACTACCAAGCCTACACCACCCAGACCATCTGAAGAGATTCTCAGGACCACTCCTTCCCCTCTTGTTCTGACCCCACAAGTTGTGAAGAAGAAGACGAAGAACCCTGTAGGAGATACAACACCCAAGTCACAGAAGATACAACCAGTACGTGACTTCAAAATTAGTGACCTCGTCCAAGACCTCGAACAACTTCCATATGAACTAGTAAAGCAAAAATACCCTTCAACAGACATAGATTTTGTATTAACTCCTGAAATATTCAAATTCTATAAAGAACAAGCTCAAAAACCTTGGCTTTAGGTATAAACTTGGCCAAACATCGCCAGGAACATAAAACAAAATGATAGACAAATAAAATAAAATAACATCCTTATCCCCAACTTTTAAATAAATAAAAACTTACCCAAACCTACAAAGCAAGGTGGTATGCCCGCCTACTTTTAATCTTCTACTTTCTTTCATATTTCCTCCTTTTGCCCTCTTCCTCCCCAAACCTCTTCCTTCCCCTTGGGTAAAAAAAAAAAAAAAAAGCACTGTAACTATATCAGTACTGTAACTGTATCAGTACTGTAACTATATCAGTACTGTAACTATATCAGTGTACTGTAACTATATCAGTACCGTAACTATATCAGTACCGTAACTATATCAGTACCGTAACTATATCAGTACTGTAACTATATCAGTACTGTAACTATATCAGTACTGTAACTATATCCCAGTGTTGCAAATCAGAACATACACCAACACCATTATGGATGACCAACAGCTAAGGCGGCGTATGCAGGTCACCCATACACCACACTGATCCATATAATTAATGCAGAACCCATGTACCATGACTCGGAAATAGTTTACCATAGCTTACTTTATAGCCTACCAAAAAAACCTACCTAACAAATGTCAGAGAGAGAGAGAGAGAGAGATGTCAGATTCATAGTTTTTACATGAATTAAATATTATATGTACTGCAACCGCATAGTTATTAACCCCGTCTGTACCGGTGGCGTCCTTTTAACTTCATTCCGGCTACTATTAGACGATTTTATTCAGCTTCACTTAACAGGATTCGAACTATGCCGCTTAACTCTTTTTACTACCACAGATCCTGCTTAACCCCTTCTGTCCCGACTACGTCATTTTAGCTTTATTCTGGGTACTATTAGACGATTTTGTGCAGTTTAAAAAGGGCCTCCAGCAAATATCAGCCTTCGAACTACCTCTCCTAACCCTTTTTACAAACACTGACCCGAGTGGATACAAATCAGAGAAAGAGAGACAAGGAGATAAAGATAAAACAAAAAAAAACAGGTGACCCTCCTTAAACAGCAGCAAATCGTATATAAATAGCTAGAGTAAAATGAAGACGTCGCCGGCACATAAGGGGTTAAACTGCACAAAATCCTCTAAATATGGCTAGACTAAAATGATAAAGACGTCGCCGGTACAGAAGGGGTTAAAGGGAGGTTTCTAGTTTGTTTCCTACTCCTCCAGCAATCTTAAAATGTCACCCCCTTGACCCACTTTCAAGATAAATTTGTAAATTTTTCGGTAGAAAAATTTCCCGGCCGAAGGCCGATTACTCTTAAATTACAGGCTCGCTATCGCTCGCCAGGATAAAATCGACACCTAAATTGCACGAAAGGTCTTACAATTGACAGAATGGGGCGGAAATTCTTAAAATCACCAAACTAATGGGGCAAACGTCTTAAAATCTCAAAAGCAAGGGGGCTAACCATAAGGGAGAAAGGGGTCAAGAAAAAAATCCCTAAAGTGGAGACCTCCCCTTAAGCTATGTGGACCAGTTCCTGATATACGATGTGCTTTTGTAGTTTATATTGGGCGAGTAATATTCATATAACTCACTTGATCTAATTATCTTTCTTTCACTTTCACTCTCTTACTTCTCATCACTTATTCAACTCCACCCGGTCACCTGGTGCGTAGTCTCTCTCTCTCAAAGTCAAAGTCAAAGTTTATTTTGCCAAAGTTACAATATATACGTAAAAGAGTACACAATATTAGTCTTGGCGAGGTTTGTTGAGCCGAAGCTCTTACAAACCTATATATTGAAATTGTAAAAAGTAGTCAAATGATACCACATTTTTATTATTCAAATTGTACACATATTTTGAAGGAAAAAAAATACCAAGAACAACAATGTTATCAATAGGAAAAGTTGAAGTAGTATACTAGCTTAAAGGGGGTGACCTGTTGAAGTAGTATACTAGCTTAAAGGGGGGTGACCTGTTGAAGTAGTATACTAGCTTAAAGGGGGTGACCTGTTGAAGTAGTATACTAGCTTAAAGGGGGTGACCTGTTGAAGTAGTATACTAGCTTAAAGGGGGTGACCTGTTGAAGTAGTATACTAGCTTAAAGGGGGTGACCTGTTGAAGTAGTATACTAGCTTAAAGGGGGTGACCTGTTGAAGTAGTATACTAGCTTAAAGGGGGTGACCTGTTGAAGTAGTATACTAGCTTAAAGGGGGTGACCTGTTGAAGTAGTATACTAGCTTAAAGGGGGTGACCTGTTGAAGTAGTATACTAGCTTAAAGGGGGTGACCTGTTGAAGTAGTATACTAGCTTAAAGGGGGTGACCTGTTGAAGTAGTATACTAGCTTAAAGGGGGTGACCTGTTGAAGTAGTATACTAGCTTAAAGGGGGTGACCTGTTGAAGTAGTATACTAGCTTAAGGGGGGTGACCTGTTGAAGTAGTATACTAGCTTAAAGGGGGTGACCTGTTGAAGTAGTATACTAGCTTAAAGGGGGTGACCTGTTTTTGTTCTGTCCTTTTCTATCTTTCTCTGGCTTGTGCCCATTTGGCCCCATTCAGCCTACTGTTTTAAGACGTTTATCCCCATCCAGGTGTCAAATGTTTACTGGTGAGCGGCAGCGAGCCAGCATATTTTTTAAGTTTGTGTAACAGCAGGCTAAATTTGTACATTTTTCGATAGAAAAATTTCTCCGGCGATGCCGGATTTCTTCATATAATGCTGGCTCGCTATCGCTCGCCAGGAAGAAATCGACACCTAGATGGGGATAAACGTCTTAAAATAGTTGGCTGAATGGGGCCGAATGGATACAAGCCAGAGAAAGAGAGAAAAGGAAAGAAATAACAAAAAGCAGGTCACCCCCTTAATATTAAATACTGTCTCTCTGTCCTGTTATCAACGTGTGTATACTATTTTATAATGTTTCTCTAACTATCATTACGTATTAAACTTCTACGCTCAGTCATAAACTAACGTTTGTGTACATATTTACTTAGCCAAGATTCGATTTCATGACCAACACCGTTTCACCCTGATCAAAACAGATATTCTCAAATATACCTAGATTGTCTGAGGTCTAGAGAGAAAATTCAAAAATCAAGAAATATATTATATAGTAGGCCAAAAACCAAGCACTACCCCCTTAAATTGGACCTTGGACTCTCGCCACTTCCGTAGTGTACCCAAGGAATACTATACTCGGTTTGATTTCACCTGGCGGTAAATCCAAGCCCGAGCAAACTGATTATTCGATAACTAACGGAAAATCATCGGTGTTTTCAAATTCAATATATTTTCTTAGATAGTCTTCTTATTCAATTGTTCATACTACAAATATGATTCCGATATTACCTAATCAATAACACGTAAAATATTTCGATATATTTTAGAGATTATCGATATATTATATATTTTATTAACGTGTTTTGTCTGTAAAATAGTGTTTCGTAAACGATGGCCCTTTGTTTTACTCATAAATTCCTTCTTATCTTCCTCCTTTCTATCTTCTGATCTTTAGTTTACTGTATGAGTGAGTAAAGAAGAGTACGAATACATGCATGCCTAGAGAGAGAGAGTACAAAGGAGTACAAAGGAAATCAAGCAACAGCAGATCTAGAGAGAGATATTAGATAGATAGATAGATATAGATAAATATATAGATATAGATAATTAGATAGATAGATGAATAGATGGATATAGATAGATAGATAGATATATAGATAGATAGATAGAGAGAGAGAGAGAGAGAGAGATAAGATAGATAGATAGATGAGAGAGTGTTAGAGAGAGAGTTAGATAGATAGATCGAGAGAGAGAGAGAGCGAGAGAGAGAGAGAGATTGACAGATATATGTAGATAGATAGATATGTGTGTGTGTGTGTGTGTGTGTGTGTATGTCCACATGTATTTATATAACGTATAGCCATATGCGTGTTAAGGTGTGCTTGGGTAGGTATGCGAGATCAATAATTACCACTCGTACTGGGACCATGCTAACCTTTCTAGTGTACTTACTATTTACTTTTACTTCACTATGACTACTATTAACTACTAACTATCCAGTCCATATTGCTACCATTGGTGTTGGTCTGATAAACGGTTCCCGGACATCTCAACCAGTAGCTCTCGACCAGTGCCAAATCAACCAAGACCAACCAAACCAGTGCCAAAATATAGTACTAACCTAACCTAACCAAACTTAGCCTAACTTCACCGTATTGGTTGATTTGGTACTAGCTGAGAGTTACTGGTTGAAATTGTCTACTGGTTGAGTTGTCCGGTCACCCTGATAAACATGGTATTAATGGTATTAAATGTACTCCCAACATATACACATGCACTCTCAATATCTTCACATGTATTCTTCTACGTACAGTCAAGACCAAAAAATGTCGACGCACCCAATTGAATCAGTATCAAACGTAAACGAGACAATACAATACTTCATTAAAGCCCATATGGTTAATTTTTTGGTCGATATTATTCATTTATATAATATTTGTTTAGTTTACCCCCCTAGACCTCCATCAAACTTAAACAAACCACTCCAGGATCCCCATCAAGATAAATTTGTAAAAACAAAATAATCAGTAGAGAAATGTCCCGACCAAAGGCCGGTTCCTCCTAAATTATCGCTCGCCAAATAGAAAATCAACACCTAAATGACACGAAAAGTCTTAATATTGACAAATAAAAGGGGCGAAAGGTCTTAAAATCGCCAAACTAAGGGGTCGAACGTCATAAAACCTGAACACTAATGAGGCTAAGCATGAGGGAGAAGGGGTGCCAGAAAAACCGACCATCTTCCCTTAAAGGTTCATAGATTCGAATTGGTGTAACTATATATACGCTTACGACTGAACACCCACTGACGAATGCGGTGTTCGACCTTCAACACTGTAAATTGATTTCCCTTTATTGGATTAACCCCTTCAGCACCATGACGCCTTTTTAACTTTTATTCTGGCTAAAATTAGATGATTTTATGCAGTTTAAGAAGGACCTATGTTACTAAGAGCGTTTTTGAAATCGTATTTATCCATTTGAGTCATAGAGGTAGATTACAAACTAAAGAAAATCGTCTAATGGTAACCAGAATATGATGGAAATAACTTAATGGTAGTGAAGGGGTTAATACACACAATTCGTAAGCCACACTGAATACGGAGTTGTTTTTGTCTGTTGAACGTATGTTTTCTCCAATAACTATAGAGAAAATTAGTGATATGATGTAGATAGCAACCCCACTTTAACCCCTTTAGCACGATGACGCCTTTGTTACCTTATTTTCTGGCTAAAATTAGACGATATTATACAGCTTAAGGAGGACCTATGTTATTCAGAGGGTTTATCGATATAGTATTTACCCCTTTGAGTCCATAAGGTAAAGAAAAACGTCTCATGGTAACCATAATGATGAACATTACGTCATCGTACTGAAGGGGTTTAATTATGACCCAACCAGTCTTAATACCTCTTCTATATACCTTTGTTTAGAGTCTGTATGCCAAAAATACATCACAATCATCGTACTGAAGGGGTTTAATTATGACCCAACCAGTCTTAATACCTCTTCTATATACCTTTGTTTAGAGTCTGTATGCCAAAAATACATCACAATCATCGTACTGAAGGGGTTTAATTATGACCCAACCAGTCTTAATACCTCTTCTATATACCTTTGTTTAGAGTCTGTATGCCAAAAATACATCACAATCATCGTACTGAAGGGGTTTAATTATGACCCAACCAGTCTTAATACCTCTTCTATATACCTTTGTTTAGAGTCTGTATGCCAAAAATACATCACAATCATCGTACTGAAGGGGTTTAATTATGACCCAACCAGTCTTAATACCTCTTCTATATACCTTTGTTTAGAGTCTGTATGCCAAAAATACATCACAATCATCGTACTGAAGGGGTTTAATTATGACCCAACCAGTCTTAATACCTCTTCTATATACCTTTGTTTAGAGTCTGTATGCCAAAAATACATCACAATCATCGTACTGAAGGGGTTTAATTATGACCCAACCAGTCTTAATACCTCTTCTATATACCTTTGTTTAGAGTCTGTATGCCAAAAATACATCACAATCATCGTACTGAAGGGGTTTAATTATGACCCAACCAGTCTTAATACCTCTTCTATATACCTTTGTTTAGAGTCTGTATGCCAAAAATACATCACAATCATCGTACTGAAGGGGTTTAATTATGACCCAACCAGTCTTAATACCTCTTCTATATACCTTTGTTTAGAGTCTGTATGCCAAAAATACATCACAATCATCGTACTGAAGGGGTTTAATTATGACCCAACCAGTCTTAATACCTCTTCTATATACCTTTGTTTAGAGTCTGTATGCCAAAAATACATCACAATCATCGTACTGAAGGGGTTTAATTATGACCCAACCAGTCTTAATACCTCTTCTATATACCTTTGTTTAGAGTCTGTATGCCAAAAATACATCACAATCTTAGTATTATTCTTACTTAGAATTAACTGTATACTTAACCCTCTCACGTTTTTGACGCAATTTTGAGCCTATTAGGGATACTTTAAAGCCTTTGTTACCATCAGGGGTATTTAGAAACCTTTAGTTTAGTTACTTCAACCTCTGCAGTTGTCTTTGAGTTAGCTGTGGGCAGAACACTAATTTTGGAGAGGTAATTATAAGAGTGAGAGAACTCTATTATTGCTAATCTGGCAACCTCTGCGTCATAAAAACGTGAAAGGGTTAAGGAACATTTCTCACTGCCCAACTCATCCACTTTTTCTTCTTCGTATTCCTTGTCGTACTCATTCACATCTAACTCCTTGGACTCCGTATGATAAACTTTCTCACTACCCTTGGTATCAACTTGCTTGTAGTTTACTCTTTACGTAACCACAACCATTCATTCAATTTAACCTTCTCACTTCCTACCTCCCGCCCCTCTCAATCCACATTACGGTTGTTTTACCAAGACTAAAATGTGTCTTTCAGAAACAAATACCAGTTTATGTCAGCAACAAGTTCAGGAAAAATTCGGCTATAAAATCAAGAGCAAACCTTCCAAAGTCAAGAGTGGTAACTACTGTACGTATCATGATATATTATTGGCAGTAACTACTAGGTTTTTTGTAGTAAAAAAATCAAATATTTAAACATTTCATGAAAATGAGGCATATAGATGTAAGAATCATAGCATTTTCATATATATATTGAAAGTCAAAACGATTATCAAAAGATATGAAGAACAAGTCAAAAGCTATATTATTGACATGAATATGACGAGAAAACTCATCTCAATTCAATAATCCATTCCTCTTTCTCCCTCGACATATTCGTTTTCTTCTGTCGAACCTTTCGTTTCTTCCTTAATCGATATTGACCGCTTCCAGAATTATCAACTTGACCTTTATATTGCACTATCCTACTTAGGTTTGTTCAGTTTATCTTTAATTGATGCTTCACGTTTCATATTGTTCTGGCATTTTTGTTTATAATATTTCACTTATGCTTAGATTGTTCCGGACACCCTTTACAGAGTACTATATTTCTCATTAATATATACTAGGTCGACTTTAATTTGTACTCCAGCCCTCGCAAGCTCAATATAATAAGATATACTCTACGAGACAACACTTCTCTATTATATGTACTCCACATTCATTGAGTTTTTAGTTTGCTCCCTAGACCTCCATCAAGCTTAATAGAATACCCCCTAAACCCTCCCATCGAGATAAATAAGTATATTTTTTGTTAGAATAATGTCTCCTTAATTACAGGATCGCTATCACTCGCCAGGAAAAATATCGAAACCTAAATGGCATGAAAGGCCTTAAAATGGACAGAAATAGGGTGAAAGGTCTCAGAAACGCCAAACTAATGGTGTGAACTTCTTAAAATATCAACACTAATCGGGCTAATCATGAGAGAGAAGGGGTCCAGGAAATAAAAAAACAGGCAATGAAAATATCTCCATAAACTGCATTTCACTCTCTTTACCTACTTGATCTTATGCCCCAAATTTGCAACCTTCTTCACCATAATGTATTCAGCTTCTCTGTAAGACCATTATTTAAACGTATTATATTTTTACTCTGATAGAATCCTTATAATCTAATTAATTAATTTAACTCCCAACACCAAACACTTCCCAGGGAAATTAATGAAAGTATGTAATCCTCCCGGGATTCGAACCTGGGATACCACATACAGATCTTAAACACACTGACCATTACACCACCAAGACAGTAAAAAGTTAAGTACATGACTACGACTTTATATTAATTAATCGAATACTGGATAATTATCAATCTAATCATGTACTCATATCCAACTGCACACTGAATAGCCTAATGTATAAGTGAAAGGAAAGAACAATTTATGGGGCACAGATCTCTAAGGACCGACCTCACTATAAAATGTTCCTGAACCTTTAGGAATAATCTAGTAAGGCATAACTCGCAGCCTATTAATAATTCTGCTATGTATTTGATAAGATAAAATAAAAGAGAGAGATACAGTAACGCTTATTTCAGGAATTCTCGCCTGTTAGTTTCAATGTTTAAGTTAAGTAATAATTCAACTTCTTAAGCAATCAACCTTCAATCTGTCCTCATCTCTCCATCTTCATCCCTTCTCCGCACTATTCCTTTTGTCCTTTTTCTCTCCACCTCTCCCAACCTTGAACTGTTCCTTCCTTTGCCCTCTTCCTTCCCTTCCCTCTTCTCTACTCTTTTTTCCTTCCCTCTTCTCTACTCTTTCTTCCCTCCCTCTTCTCTACTTATTCCCTAACTCATCAACTAATTGCTATGGCGTGCTAGACCTGCGTTAAGGGGAGATGGGTCGCTTTTATGGTCCCCCTTCTTCCCATTGTTTAGCCCCATTAGTTTTCAGATTCTAAGATGTTTGGTCCTTTAGTTTGGTGATTTTAAGACCTTTTCGCCCCATTTCTTTGTCAATACTAAGACTGTTCGTGTTATTTAGGTGTCGATGTTTACCTGACGAGCGATAGCGAGCCTGTGACTTAAGAGGAACAGGCCTTCGGCCGGGATATTTTTCTATCGAAAAATGTACAAATTTATGTTGAAAGAGGGTCTCGGGGGCGTGTTGTTTTAATCTTGATGGAGGTCTAGGGAGGAAACTATACAAATAATACAAAGACACATAAATTACCAAACAAATCCGCCCAACCCTCCTTACTATAGACTATTAAGCCCCATAACTCAATCTCCATTGTCAATAGTGGTGATGGATAGGAGTGCCTCGTCCGGTACACTAGCTGGGGGTTATTATATACTTATTTATCTATGTATTTATCTATGTACTTATCTATGTAGTTATCTATGTACTTATCTATGTATTTATCTATGTATTTATCTATGTATTTATCTATGTATTTATCTATGTATTTATCTATGTATTTATCTATGTATTTATCAATGTATTTATCTATGTATTTATCTATGTATTTACTTATTTATTTATCTATGTATTTATCTATGTATTTATCTATGTATTTATCTATGTATTTATCTATGTATTTATCTATGTATTTATCTATGTATTTACTTATTTATCTATGTATTTATCTATGTATTTATCTATGTATTTATCTATGTATTTATCTATGTATTTACGTATTTATCTGTATTTATCTATGTATTTATCTATGTATTTATCTATGTATTTATCTATGTATTTATCTATGTATTTGGACGAGTCATGAAAGAAATACTAGGAAGAGCAGTGGATGTTGGTGTATCGCTGAAAAGGGAGGGAAATGAGTGGACGCTGCCTGTACTGCTGTTCGCGGATGATACAGTTCTGCTGAGCGATAATGAATGGGAGTTGCAGGGTCTGGTAAATGAGTTTGGAACAGTGTGCGAAACACGGAATTTGAAGGTAAATGCGGGGAAGAGCAAGGTTATGGTCTTCGAAAGGGGTGAAGTCACAGAGTGTGAGGTGGAGTTGAACGGTCAGGCTATGGAGATCGTCAGCTCTTTTAAGTATCTGGGCAGTGTGTTGAGTAAAGATGGGACTATGGATGAGAAGTGCGGGAGAGGGTGCAACAGGGGAAGAGGGTTGTAGGAACGTTGAAAGCAGTAACAAGAAATAGAGTGGTCAGTATGGAAGTGAAGAAGTCCTTGCATGACAGTGTGGTAATCCCGACACTAACTTACGGAAGCGAAGCATGGACGTTCGGGAAGAGACTCAGACCAAGAGTGAGAACGGTGGAAATGAGTTACTTGAGAAGTGCGTGCGGAGTTACATGGAGGGATAGACAGACGAATGAGGAAGTAAGGAGGAGGTGTGGTGTGGAGGTAGATGTGCTGGAAAGTGTGAAAAGGAACAACTTGAGATGGTTCGGCCATATGGAACGTATGGGAAGCGAGAGAATGACTAAGAGGGTGTACGAGAGCAAGGTGGAAGGACAGAGAGGGAGAGGTAGACCGAAGGAGAGGTGGAAGGATGGAGTGAGGAAGTATATGAATGAAGGCGGTGCTGGTTGGGAGGAGGGGCGTCGACTGACTGGGGACAGAGGTGCATGGGGGCGGTTCGTTCGTGGCCACCCCTTCGGGAATCACGGCGTCAGGCAATAGATAGATAGATAGATAGATAGTTGAGGGAAACAAAAGGCAAACCTGCTTGTGACGAGTGCCTCCCCCACAGTTGAAAGAGTGACAGGGCCAAAATAAAGGAATGTACGAGCATGTGATACATTGTTAATGTTTTTTGAGGCTTTTGATTGATTTTGCCATTTTCGAGCAATTTATTCTTACTTTGCCTCAGACACTAAATATATTAGATAAACCCAACCTCACAGCCCCCTATCAAGCCACAGACCCCTCTAGCAATTAAGGGGGGATGGGCTGTTTGTGCTGGCCCCCTTCTCCCTTGTATTTAGCCCCATTGGTTTTTAGATTTTAAGACTTTCGGCCCATTAGTTTGTCGATTTTAAGATTTGACGCCCCATTTATTTGTCAATAGTAAGTAAGACCTCTCGTGCCATTGAGGTGTCGAATTATTCCTGGCGAGCGATAGCGAGCCTGTAATTTTAAGAGTAACCGGGCTTCGGCCAGGACATTTTCTACCAAACAATGTACAAATATATTTTGAAGAGGGGTCAAGGGGGTGTTATTTGCAGGTTGATAGAGGTCTAGGGAGGAAACTTGAAAATAATATAAAAAATAACAATACGCAAATATATACGCCCATCTCCCCTTAACAGCCTTCGAACTATCTCACTTAACCCTTTTTACCGCCACACCTCCTCTTTAAAATGCATATAGTCTTCTAAATAGACTATATTATTCAGCTTTAACAGTATCTCCGGCAATTAATAGGCTTCGAACTATCTCACTTATTCCTATTTATCACCACACATCCTTTTTAAACTGCACACATCGTCGAAATGTGGCTAGAATAAAATTAAAAGGACATCGCCAGTACATAAAGGGTTAAGAATGAAGATCGTTAAATGACCCATGCAAAGGTTAGTGGGTTAATGGGAGTTTCTAAGTTAAAGGTTATTATTCGGGATCCCTTCTCCTTCATGCTTAGCCCCATTTGTTTTGAAATGTTCAGACGTTCGCCCCATTAGCTTGCCGATTATATGACCTTACGCAATATTTCTGTCAATATTAAGATATTTTGTGCCCTTTAGGTGTCGATGGTTTCTGGCGAGCGATAGCGAGAATAATTTAGGAGGAACCAGCCTTCGGCTGGGACATTTTTCTACATTTTTCTACACTTATCTCAAAGAGAGGTCTTGGGGATATTTTATTTTTAACCTTGAGGAGATCTAGGGAGGAAACTAATATTTTCCCTTTAACGTTGGTCGGTCAAGGTGTATGCTTAGCTATCATAGTGCAGACTAATGGTAGTATTGGAGTGTAATAATTGATCTTATCAGCACACTTTCCATTCCTAAGTGCCTTGTAAGCTTTTATGTTTAGTAAGTATAATTTCAACTAGTCATTACTCAATTCTGTAAACAGTCTTCGTCTGAGAGCTGATATTTTTATTATCACATTTTATTTGTGCTTTTCTATAAATTACAGTGTACAGACACACAATTACAGTGTACAGACACACAATTACAGTGTACAGACACACAATTTACAACAAAATAAAACTCTTAATTTTTAATAATCTAGGCCAACTCTATAATTTTGCGTACTTTGTTTTAACATTACGTATATCATTTTGTATTACTTATTCAAAGCGTGATTTGTTTGAAGAGTTGTAGATTTGACGGAGTGGAGTGGGCGATGATATTGGTTGTATGGGTATGTTATTATCTAACAACAGTGGGGTAATTAGTAAATATTATAACCCCATTATCTATCAACTTAGCCTAATACAGTAAAACATGATATAAGTGCAGTAATCTAACTTATTCCATGTTCATGGAAAAGTTATAAATATATACAGATAATATAATTTATACACTTATAAGAAGAATATCAAAACCAAAGCGGTGATGCTATTCCTTCAATAAACCCTTAATCTGCTGTATGATACATAAAGAACAGGTGCATTAATGAGAATTATGCAAAATCAAAGGGCGCATATTCATTTTTATTAACCTTCTGACTCATACAACTTCTTCCTAATATGAATATAATTGCCAAACGTTAGCCAAAATTAACATATTTAGCGTCAGTCATAGTACTGAAATGGCTAAAGACATGCAGTGGACAGTGAAATAAACGATATGTATCAAAAACATTATTGGAAACATCGTAATATCAATCCTAAAGCGCCTTAATCCGTTCAGTATCGGCGCCGGCCATTTAACTATATTCTGGCTACTATTAGACGATTTTATTCGGTTTAGAAAGGGCCTCCAGCAATTAAAAGGCTGCGAAATATCTCCTTTAACCATTTTCACAACCACAGATTCTTCTTAAACTGCACAGAATCGTCAAAATATAGTCTGAGACTCACCGTATATTTTGCTCCAAACATTTACCTCCTCTGGGTTATCGTCAGACATTGCCCCATCACTATCGCTCGCCCTCCCCTTCTCTCGCTCTTTGTTCACTGGAGTTTGTAATTCCTTTTAAACGTTCCTGAGGGCGCTACGTTTATTCTGTATCACTGTTCTCTGGAGTTTGTATTTCCTTTTAAACGTTTTTGAGGGCGCTGTGTTTATAATGTATCCTTTATGACGTTTCCGAGGTTTATATTTTAGTTCTGTATTCCTTCAAACACACTTTCGTTAACCCCTTCTGTACCGTGGACGTCATTTAAAATATATTCTACTTATAATTAGAGAATTTAATTCAGTTTAAAAAGGGCCTGCAACAATTAACAGGCTTCGAACTATCTCACTTAACCCTTTTTACCACCACAGATCCTTCTTAAACGGTACACAATCATGTCAATATAGCTAGAATAGACTTCAAAAGACGTCATCGGTATAGAAGGGGTTGCGGCTATATTATGGACTCGCGTATATAATACACACACATGAATGACATCGTTTGGGGGAGTTTTCTCGGTTATTTACAGTAGGTCTTATATTATTAGTTTTGTTCACTCCATAGTAACTCCAACGCAAGCCGGGGGTAGTAGATAATAAGGGGGTCAGCGGTTTTTTTCTTCTCTTTCTCTCCTTTTCTCTCTTTCCTTGGCTTGTATCCATTCGGCCCCATTCAGCCAACTGTTTTAAGACGTTTATCCCCACCCAGGTGTCGATTTATCGCTCGCCAGCATAGTATGGAGAAATCCGGCTTAGCCGGAGACATTTTGCTATCGAAAAATGTACAAATTTACCTTGTCAAAACAAAAATATATATATGCTGGCTCGATACCGCTCGCCAGGAAAATATTGACACCTGGATGGGGGTAAACGTCTTAAAACAGTAGGCTGAATGGGGCCGAATGGATACAAGCCAAAGAGAGAGGGAGAAACAGAGAAAAAAAGCGGGGTAGGCTCCCTTAACCCGTCCAGTACCAGTAACATCCTTTTTATTATATTCTGGTTATGATTAAACGATTTTATTCAGCTTAGGATGGACCACTAGCAATAATATGGCTTCAAAATATCTCAATCAACCTTTTTAACTTAAGCTGCATAATATCGTTTAAATACAGCTAGAACAAAATATAACACACGTCGCTGGTACTCAAAGGGTTACTGACCTGTCCACTTTATACACACGCTAATACACACCGATATATTCATACGCCTCCCTCGCCTTGCTCGCTATTGACAGATTTCTTTTTCCGATCCGACAGCGGGTGAGCGTTGGACGGAGTTTGCGCTGGAGAAGAGAACCCGACCTTTCCCGTCTCTAGGTTAGCTACCGTCGCTACAACACGAGGGGAAGGGGTGGGAGACAGGGAATATGGTACTTGTGTTAAGAGTCGATACGTGCGAGTGTGGTTTGCTTTGCGTGCTCAGTGGAAGACGTTGGCGGGTAAGGGAATATGATACTTGTGCTCGGAGTCGATACGTGCGATTGTGGTTTGCTTTGCGTGCTCAGTGGAAGACGTGGGCCGGTAAGGGAAAATGGAACTTGTGTATCTATGCCTTAAAGTTGAACATTTTGTCGAGGTTTGGTGAGTTAGTGAGCGCAGGGGAGAATGGTACTTGCGTGAGTAGCTCTTAAGGGTAATGTTTGCTAGAATATGATGTTGGTTTGGGCTTGAGAGAAGGAATTTGGTTCTTGGGCGAGGAAGACATAGAGGCGAAGACTCAAAATTGTATAGTAGCTTCATAGTAAGGTAGTAAGCATTCCTTTCTCATATTTATGGTTCTAGTAATCCATCAAGTTATATTATCCACCATTTGTCATGTCTCTGTTTACCTACCCTTGATGGTTTTCTAGAAGTAGGCTACAGCGAGAAACACGATTTTCCAGTTTGTTCATATTGGATTAGAATAAGGCCAATATCACACGAGCGTTTTTTCACTTAACATTTATCCTCAACACTGGTCTGGCAGCTTATGAGGTAAACATTTAATATTTTTCTGTTACCTAAATTCATCTATCAACAGTCTAGTTTCCGATACCAGTGCACAATACTACAGAAATGTTGCCAGAAAAATGTTGATCATCAAATGTTGACTACAAAAGCTCTCTTGTGATACTGGCTTAAGGCAAAGAATCAGTAGTAAGTCAATATCTAGGGATACACGGCCAGCTTCCTCAGGGTCAAGCAACATTTTCACCCCTATGGAATGTGCCCAAAACGTCGATAATCGTGTCCCACTAACCCACCAATCACCAGTCATTGATTGGCCCTCGGACAGCCAATCAACAGCAAGACCTCCAGCTGACCCAACCAATCCCCTGCCAGGAAAATAGCCCGCTTACGCATTCCGAAAACCTCGTGAAAAAATAATTTGAAGTTCGATTAACGACCGATGTCCGGGGTTGTTTTGTACAGCAGGAACGCGGGTAGATAATACACACTAACGTATTTTTGTCAATCCGTAGTGAATGTACCGCCTTAGCTACCCACATATACGAATAACTGTAAATACTGTATTTTGCTACGTTACTCTGATATACAACCTTTTAAATCAGATGAAGATATTTTTCCCTTGGTTCCCCCTAACGATGTAATTAAACTTGAATAGGTGTTTTTTCGGATCTAATGGCTACAATGTGATGACTCTAATCCGCTTTATTCCCATAGTTTCTTTCTAGGCTTATCAAATTAATGCGAGAGTGCCCAAAGTATATACTGGGGGTACCTAGATTGCAATACTGTAAATGGAGTCAGTATTTGATAAACAAAAGGACTAAACGTGCAGAACTAAAATCTTCTCTCGTTGCATAGCTTATTCTCTCTCAAGTTTAAGGGGAGGCAGTTGGTTTTTCGAGTCGTCCTCCTCTCTCTTGTTTAGCCCTATTAGTCAAGAGATGTAAAGACATTCGCCCCATTAGTTTGGCGATTTTCAGACCTTTTGCCCCATTTCTTTGCCAATATTAAGACCTTTCGTGCCATTTAGGTGTCTATTTTTCTTCCTGGCGAGCGATAGCGAGCCTGTATTTGAAGAGGAATCGGCCTTCGGCCGGGACATTTTTCTACCAAAAAATGTACAAATTTATATCGAAGGGGGTGTTTTTTTAAGTTTGATAGAGGTTTAGAGAGCAAATTAAACCCCTTCCTTAAACCATTGAGCCGAACCAGTAAATTATGCAGCACAATACCGTCTGGGCTCCCTTAACTGCATCAAATGCTAAGGTCTTAGATTACTACACTCTTTTGTTATTGTTTATGGTGTTGGGGGATAGGAGAGATCATGTCATTAAATACATGATCTACTGATGTCACTAGTATTATTATGTGGGATGCAGGCAAATACTACATTGTCATTATAGAAAAGGAAGAACATATGCTATATGAATGACTGTAAGCCGCTATAATGACTGTAAGCCGCTATAATGACTGTAAGCCACTATAATGACTGTAAGCCACTATAATGACTGTAAGCCACTATAATGACTGTAAGCCGCTATAATGACTGTAAGCCGCTATAATGACTGTAAGCCGCTATAATGACTGTAAGCCGCTATAATGACTGTAAGCCACTATAATGACTGTAAGCCGCTATAATGACTGTAAGCCACTATAATGACTGTAAGCCGCTATAATGACTGTAAGCCGCTATAATGACTGTAAGCCACTATAATGACTGTAAGCCGCTATAATGACTGTAAGCCACTATAATGACTGTAAGCCACTATAATGACTGTAAGCCGCTATAATGACTGTAAGCCACTATAATGACTGTAAGCCACTATAATGACTGTAAGCCACTATAATGACTGTAAGCCACTATAATGACTGTAAGCCACTATAATGACTGTAAGCCGCTATAATGACTGTAAGCCGCTATAATGACTGTAAACCACTATAATGACTGTAAGCCGCTATAATGACTGTAAGCCGCTATAATGATTGTAAGCCGCTATAATGACTGTAAGCCGCTATAATGACTGTAAGCCGCTATAATGACTGTAAGCCACTATAATGACCAAGCCACTATAATGACTGTAAACCACTATAATGACTGTAAGCCGCTATAATGACTGTAAGCCGCTATAATGACTGTAAGCCGCTATAATGACTGTAAGCCACTATAATGACTGTAAGCCGCTATAATGACTGTAAGCCGCTATAATGACTGTAAACCACTATAATGACTGTAAGCCGCTATAATGACTGTAAGCCACTATAATGACTGTAAGCCACTATAATGACTGTAAGCCACTATAATGACTGTAAGCCACTATAATGACTGTAAACCACTATAATGACTGTAAGCCGCTATAATGACTGTAAGCCGCTATAATGACTGTAAGCCACTATAATGACTGTAAGCCACTATAATGACTGTAAGCCACTATAATGACTGTAAACCACTATAATGACTGTAAACCACTATAATGACTGTAAGCCGCTATAATGACTGTAAGCCGCTATAATGACTGTAAGCTGCTATAATGACTAAGCCACTATAATGACTGTAAGCCGCTATAATGACTGTAAGCCGCTATAATGACTGTAAGCCACTATAATGACTGTAAGCCACTATAATGACTAAGCCGCTATAATGACTGTAAGCCACTATAATGACTGTAAGCCACTATAATGACTGTAAGCCACTATAATGACTGTAAGCCACTATAATGACTGTAAGCCACTATAATGACTGTAAGCCGCTATAATGACTGTAAGCCACTATAATGACTGTAAGCCACTATAATGACTGTAAGCCACTATAATGACTAAGCCACTATAATGACTGTAAGCCGCTATAATGACTGTAAGCCACTATAATGACTGTAAGCCGCTATAATGACTGTAAGCCGCTATAATTACTGTAAGCCACTATAATGACTGTAAGCCGCTATGATGACTGTAAGCCGCTATAATGACTGTAAGCCACTATAATGACTGTAAGCCGCTATAATGACTGTAAGCCGCTATAATGACTGTAAGCCACTATAATGACTGTAAGCCGCTATAATTACTGTAAGCCACTATAATGACTGTAAGCCGCTATAATGACTGTAAGCCACTATAATGACTGTAAGCCACTATAATGACTGTAAGCCGCTATAATTACTGTAAGCCACTATAATGACTGTAAGCCACTATAAGAGCATAACGCCTGTATCACAAGAGACATTTTAGCTCATTTGTGTGTTATGCACCGAATCGGAGTTAAGGGGAGATATCCACTTCTGGGACTTTTTTCTGGACCCCTTTCTCTCTCATGTCTAGCCCCATTGCTTTTGAGATTTTAAGATGTTTGCCCCATTAGTTTGGCGATTTAAAGAAGTTTCACCCCATATATGTCATTTTAAGACCTTTCGTCCCGTTTAGGTGTCGATTTTTTCCTGGCGAGCGATAACGAGCCTGTAATTTAAGAGGAACCGGCCTTCGGCCGGGAAATTTTTCTACCGAAAAATGTGCAAATTTATCTTGAAAAGGGGTCAAGGGGGTGTAATTTCAAGCTTGATGGAAGTCAAGGAAACACACTAAAAACCTCCCCTTTTAACCATGTGCGCAAGAGTGATTGTAAGACATGAAGTGGTGAAAATCAAACCAGGAAATTAGTGAACAAGCATTTTACTAGCTTGTGGCGTCGTTATTAACCATACTGGCAAAAAGATTGACATCGTAAATTACTATACCAAGCATTGTCAGATTTAATATTGGGGTTAAACATGTCGTAGCTCTTTAGAATATTTGTGGTCAGAAGAGGAGAGTAAAATTAAAAGTTGTAAAAGTGCGTTTGGCCCAATTGACCACTTGCGAGTTTCAGGCTAGCAGGAAGTTGGAGCCGTGAACATTGATATTAAACAGATATGCAATACTAATGTACGTTTATGATAAATGGTATGTGGAATTGGGTTTATGTATTTATGTATGTACTCCGATCGTATTATATATGTAAATTATGTTATATATCGATGTCTACAGCTCCAACTTCCTTATAGAACGAAACTTTCAAGTGGTCATTTGTAGATTTGACGTAATTTCACTCTGAGCTTTGGTCATATACAGTATAATAACAAGTCAGTATTGTCCTTTTTTCGTGTACGCTCGCTCCCTTTACTCACTCTCTCTCTCTCTCTCTCTCTCTCTTCTTCTCGCTCTCTCTCTCTCTTTCATCTCCCTGTTCTCCCTATATTCTATATTTAATTAATAGTTTCACTCCAACACCAACCACCTCCAATGAAATTAATGAATTATACCTACCCATCTACCTCTCCACCTAGTTATATATCCACCAATATACCTCATTATCTATCTACATATCTCATTCGATAGTATGTTACATTTTCGACGTGAGCATAGTTACTTAAATCAATTATAAGAACAGGAAATTGAATTTAAAAACAAATATTGTTATAAGTGTATTAACACATCTGGAATGAATTAGTTGATACAATTCCTTTAAGAAATACTTTAACATAATATTCAAGCTCTTCAGAAAGACCAACGTAAACGAGGTAATGAAGAAAAATAGACATTCTTTCAATTATAGGGTAGCAAAAATTAATTAACCCGTTCTGTACCGACGACATCTTTATAATTTAATTCTAGCTACATTTAGGCGTGTTTATGAAACTTCGGAAGAATATATGACAGCGAAAAGGATCAATTAATTAATCACTAACAAACACGAACACTGAAATCAATTATACTTATAACCAAGGGGAAATTATATAACACTTAAAATCAATTACTCAAAGCTAAAGTTTTCCACAATAACTATGGTATTTTACGAAACACATACAAAGGATTATATATATATAATCATTAATGGATAACTTAGTCGTGATCCTGTATAGAAGCTATGCATACCTCACACATATACAGCCATGGTCAAAAATCATGAAGTACCACTACATTTTGTACTACATTCATCACAGGTATATATATAAGATAATATCGCTAATTAAGGGGAGGTATTTAGTTTGTTCCCTACGTTTTCATCAAGCTTAAAAAAACACCCCCTAGACCCCCTTTCAAGATAAATTTGTACATTTTTCGGTAGAAAAATTTCCCGGCCAAAGGCCGGTACCTCTTAAATTACAGGCTCGCTATCGCTCGCCAGGAAAAATTGACACCTAAATGGCACGAAAAGTCTTAAAATTGACAGAAATGGGGCGAAAGTTCTTAAAATCATAAACATAATGGGGCGAATGTCTTAAAATTAGAAAAGCAATGGGGCTAAATATGAGGGAGAAAGGGGTCAAGAAAAAACTCCCTCAAGTGGAAATCTCCCCTTAACAACAGTCCCAATAAGATTGCAGAATTGGATTATGGAGAATTGTGTAGGTATTAAATATAATAATGTTATGCCAAAACTAGTGTGAAAATCTAGGGCGAAGTTATCAAGGTCCTACGCTATTTGTTTACCCAGACTGTACGTGCGTCTCCTGGAAACCAAAACATGCACAGTCGGCCAAGGAAATCTCGTCATAATGGTTAGTATGCTGATCGCTCAGTAGTTAAATTATATCTACTGGATGTTGTGCAGAGTGAATTGATGTAGTGAACTTACTGGGAAGGAAACATATTTATGATTAAAACCATAATTATCTGGTATGCAAAAGGAGGTGGGCGGAATACCACCTAGATTCCAACTGTACATAATCAATACCATAGCAATGCTGACCTTGTTCTTGGCATTAGAGATCCTTTAATATATATATATATTTGATAGAGCATTTTGTATATCAACTTGGTATTCCAGCTTCTTGTAATCGCACAAAGTAGCTTAAGGGGAGGTCTCCACTTGAGGGATTTTTTTCTTGACCCCTTTCTCCCTCATGTGTAGCCCCATTGTTTTTCTAATTTTTAGACGTTCGCCCCATTATTTTGACGATTTTAAGAACTTTCAACCCATTTCTGTCAATTTTAAGACCTTTCGTGCCATTTAGGTGTCGATTTTATCCTGGCGAGCGATAGCGAGCCTGTATTTTAAGAGGAACCGGCTTTCAGCCGTCCCTTTTTTCTACCGAAAAATTTACAAATTAATCTTGAAAGGGGCTCAAGGGGGTGTAATCTTAAGCTTGAAGGATATCTACGGACCAAACTAAAAACCTCCCCTTAACCCATTGCGTGCCAGGGACGTTCTTTTCATCATATTCTGGCAACTATTAGACGACCAATCCTTTTAACTACCACAGATCCTTCCTAATTCTAAGCTGCATAATATTGTATCAATATAACTAGAATAAAACAAAATACCACACGTTGCTGGTACTCAAAGGGTTAAAACGCTGCAGGGTGAGAATACCGTCGTGTATTTACTTATGTGGAAAGGATGTGGTCTAGAATGTGCAATAGATAAACAAAACATATTAGTACATTGATAACAGATAACATTTAACTCCCAGTTTTTGTAATTAAAAAGAAAGGTCAATATACAGGAGGCACTACAATATAGGTAGCAAAATTCTAATGGTAGTTTTTGGTTCCTATCATCATATGCTTCATTTCTATATACTTTTTATCCCCGGAAACGAAACAAAAAATCTTGGGATTTTTCATTTATTTTCTTGGGATTTTTTGTTTTGGTCATTAACCTAACCAAAAAACCTAACCTAACCTAACCTAATAGCCCCCAAATACATTTAGGTTAGGTTAGGTTAGGTTTTTTGGCTAGGTTAATAAAAAAAATAAAAAAAAAATCCAAGAAACAAATAAAAAAACCCAAGATTTTGTTTTGTTTTTCCCGGGGAAAAGTATAAAAAGTATATAGAAATGAAGCATATGATGATAGGAACCCAAAACTACCATTATAATTGTGCTACCTATATTGTAGCGCCTCCTGTATATTGACCAAAAGGAATATCGATGTACTTAAGGGGAGGTTTTTAGTTTGTTTTCTACTCCTCCAGCAATCTTAAAATTTCACCCCCTTGACCCTCTTTCAAGATAAATTTTTACATTTTTCGGTAGAAAAATGTCCCGGCTGAAAGCCGGTTCCTCTTATATTACAGGCTCGCTATCGCTCGCCAGGATAAAATCGACACCTAAATGGCACGAAAGGTCTTAAAATTGACAGAAATGGGTCGAAAGTTCTTAAAATCGTCAAAATAATGGGGCGAACGTCTTAAAATTAGAAAAACAATGGGGCTAAACATGAGGGAGAAATGAGTCAAGAAAAAAATCCCTCAAGTGGACATCTCCCCTTAACCTTTCTGGGTGCGGCTCAATAATAAGGCTAGTATAGTGAGGATGGCTAGTAAGATGCTACATTAAGACATACCGATAAATACTAATTAACATCATCATTACCATCACTAAAATTCTTCAACGATTTGGTCATGCACTTCTTAAGGGGAGCGCTCCACTTGAGGGCTTTTTTGCTTGACCCCTTTCTCCCTCATGTTTAGCCCCATTGCTTTTGATATTAAAATACGTTTGCCCCATTAGTTTAGCGATTTTAAGAACTTTCAGATTGGTAGATTGGGAGGTCAATCCACGGAAGAGACGCCGTCACTTGAGATCTAGAAAATATATAAGTAAAAAGAACAGTCAGAGTAAGCTATGGGTATGGCAGAGATCGCTCAGTTCTCACTCTGATAGACCAGCCCATCACCATTTCCCAGCTGTCATTACGTTTGGCTTTCTCTGTGCTGTATTAATGTCTGCCAGATGTTGAATAGGGTTAGTGTAGGAACATGTTTGTATAATTCACTCGATATGAAGAAATGAAGCTTAGATAGTGCTGATACCAATTATTGATCAAAACATACTTAGTGCCGATACATACACAATATTGGTCTCCTTATCTAAACAAAGACATTGAGAGACTTGAGTCACTACAGCGTAGAGCCACAAAGTTAATACCATCACTAAAAAATATATCTTACCATGAAATATTAAGGGATTGTTTTCCCCCTCCCTCCCTCCACTTGAGGGATTGTTTTCTTGACCCCTTTCTCCCTCATGTTTACCCCCATTGCTTTTGATATTATAAAACGTTTGCCCCATTAGTTTAGCGATTTTAAGAACTTTCACCCCATATTAAGACCTTTCGTGCTATTCAGGTGTCGATTTTATCCTGGCGAGCGATAGCGAGCCTGTAATTTAAGAGGAACCGGCCTTTGGCCGGGAAATTTTTCTACCGAAAAATGTACAAACTTATCTTGAAAGGGACTCGAGGGGGTGTAATTTTAAGCTTGATGGAGGTCTAGGGAACAAACTAAAAACCTCCCCTTAAGAAATGGTCATATTTAATTCAAAGGGGTATGACCTATGTTGGTAGTTCAACGATAATAATGGTTGGTCAAGGAGCAGGAATGACAGATTATCATGAACATTTCAGCGGGTTCTGGACCTTTAAGGGGGAAGCCTATATTTGTGGGGTCGATTGTTTCATATATTTATAATGTTAATAGTTTCCTCCTTAGACCTCCATCAAACTTTCAATAAAAACTCCCATTAGACCCACCTTCTAGATAAATGTTTACATGTTCCAGTAGAAAAATGTCCCAGGTTCTTCTAACATTACAGGCTCACTATCGTTCGTCAGGGGAAAAAATCGACACCTAAATAATACGAAAGGTCTTAATATTGACAAAGAAATGGGGCAAACATCTTCTAACATTACAGGCTCACTATCGTTCGTCAGGGGGAAAAATCGACACCTAAATAATACGAAAGGTCTTAATATTGACAAATAAATTGGGCAAACATCTTCTAACATTACAGGCTAACTATCGTTCGTCAGGGGAAAAAATCGACACCTAAATAATACGAAAGGTCTTAATATTGACAAAGAAATGGGGCAAACATCTTAAAATCTGAAAACTAATGGGACTAAACATGAGGAAGAAGGGGGGCCAGAAAAACGTCACATCTCCCCTTCAATCAACAATGATTTTCTTAGGAATTGGACATATTATTGTTTGTTGGATGTGTTAGATGTCGGAGTAGGTTGGTTGTTACCTTAATGTGAAATGTATTATCGAATGACTTGGAATTATTTACTGATATTAGTCACCTCTCTCTCTCTCTCTCTCTCTCTCTCTCTCTCTCTCTCTCTCTCTCTCTCTCTCTCTCTCTCTCTCTCTCTCTCTCTCTCACATGAATATGTTAGGGAGAATACCTACAAGTACTCTCATACAGATCGATAACTATGTTCCTACATACTTTCCTAACAAAGCCTAATATTAATATGTATGAACTCCTTTTTTTCGTTTAATTGGAGAGTAAATATTATCATATATTCTTCTCGTGAAATGTATATAATAAAACCAATAACAAATTCATAGTAGTGCTTCTACGAAAACAAAAACAAAGCCGCTGTCATAACCGCAGACTTCCGAGAAATAGTGCACATTCGTCAGTATTTATTTAGTCATCCCTCCTGACAACCTGGTGATAGAAAATGGTGAGGCATGATAGAAAGTGGGTTAGTGGTCAGTGAGGACACCTTACGAGGGGGAATTTGACTATTTTTTACTGGTTCTGTATTTAATTATGTATATATATATTTGTAAACACACACACACACATACATATACACATACACACACACACACACACACACACACAACCCATTCACTCATTTCTTAGAAGCAACCTTAGCTTATCTTACCCTTCCTGAAAATATCATAGATTAAAGATAGAGTGACAACTAGCAATATGCAATATAATACAATTTGTATAAGGTAGGAGACAGAACGAAGTGTGTGTGTGTGTGTGTGTGTGTGTGTGTGTGTGTGTGTGTGTGTGTGTGTGTGTGTGTGTGTGAGTGAGTGAGTGTGTGTGTGTATGTTCAGCTTAGCCTACCCCTCAGCCTTCCATTGTGTTGACATACTGTGTGCACCGTTGCTATACACACACACACGTCATAATAGACGCACGTGGAGTGTACACACTACAGGGTTGTGGTCAAAAGTGGTGTTGCATCCTACAATTACCTCTATTTTATCGTTCAATGTATAATATACAGTTATACATAATACAGTTATATACAGTTATACATAATAGTTATATAGTTATATACAGTTATATACAGTTATACATAATACAGTTATATACAGTTATACATAATACAGTTATATACAGTTATACATAATACAGTTATATACAGTTATATACAGTTATACATAATACAGTTATATACAGTTATATACAGTTATACATAATAGTTATATACAGTTATATACAGTTATACATAATACAGTTATATACAGTTATATACAGTTATACATAATAGTTATATACAGTTATACATAATACATTGATATATCCGTGTAGGATTTGTTAAGGTTTTTATGTGGTTATTAGTTACAAAGTCGAAGTACATAATCAACTATGTGTTTTTGGGGTCCGCGACTTTCGACCCTGATTGTAGGCTACATGCCTGTTGACGCGCACACAGGCTCGCACATTGACCGACACACATACACATACACATACACACACACACACACACACACACGCACACGCACATAAGTACCCACACGCACGTATTTCTTCACACTACTCTTTCAATACTACATTTACTACTATTACTACTCCCAATAATATTGATAAAGATGTTAACAGACAGACACAGACAGACAGACAGGCAGACAGACATACATAGATAGATAGATATAGATAGATACTGTAGATATAGATAGAGAGAGAGAGAGGGGGGGGGGAGGGAGGGATGGGTGGATGGATGGATAGCTAAATAGATAGATAGATAAATATATATATATATATATATATATATATATATATATATATATATATATATATAAATATATTAATATAATTACATTAAGCTCGGACATCCTGAGGTGTCGGCGTCGTCTGTCTTTGGAGACGTGTTTGTGGGTGTCTCTAAAGCCGCTATCACACGAGCGCTTTTTCCCTCAACATTTATCCTCAACACTGGCCTGGTAGCTTATGAGGTCAACATTTATAAAGTATCGGTCAGCTAAATTCATCTATCATTATTGTAGTTTCCGATACCAGTGCAAAATATTACAGAAATGTTGCCAGAAAAATTTTGCCCATCGAATATCGACTATAAAAGCTCTCGTGTGATACCGGCTTAATACCCACACAATAATTTGACACTAATTAGAGATACTTGTTACTCCCCTATAATACTTGCTGGGTTAAGGGGAGGTTTTTAGTGTGTTTCCTAGACTTCCATCAAGCTTGAAATTACACCCCCATGACCCCCTTTCAAGATAAATTTGTACATTTTTCGGTAGAAACATTTCCCGGCCAAAGGCCGGTTCCTCTTAAATTACAGGCTCGCTATCGCTCGCCAGGAAACAATCGACACCTAAATGGGACAAAAGGTCTTAAAAGTGACATAAATGGGGTGAAAGTTCTTAAAATCGACAAACTAATGGGGCGAACGTCTTAAAATCTCAAAAGCAATGGGGCTAAACATGAGGGAGAAAGGGGTAAAGAAAAAAATCCCTCAAGTGGAAATCTCCCTTAACCTGTACTGTACCGGTGACGCGCTTTTAATTATATTTTGGAGACTATTAGAGGATTTTATTCAGCCTAGGAAGGACCTCTACCCATTTAAGGACTACAAACTATCCCAATTAATCCTTTTAGCTACAATATTATCTTTCTTGAGCTACAGAAAATAACCTAAAGGTAGCTAAAAATCAAAGAGAAAGACGTCGCTGGTACATGAGGGGTTAAGAATGATAGTCTATATATACTTTGGGAGATGTTGAATTAGAAGTATTACAGCTATTTAAGGGGAGGTATTTAGTTTGTTCCCTACTTTTTCATCAAGCTTAAAATTACATCCCCTAGACCCCCTTTCAAGATAAATTTGTACATTTTTCGGTAGAAAAATGTCCCGGCCGGAGGCCGGTTGCTCTTAAATTACAGGCTCGCTATCGCTCGCCAGGAAAAAAATAGACACCTTAACGGCACGAAAGGTCTTAAATTTGACAGAAATGGGGCAAAATGTCTTAAAATATCCAAACTACTAGGGCGAAGGTCTTAAAATCTCAAAAGCAATGGGGCTAAACATGAGGGAGAAAGGGGTCCAGAAAAAATCCCTCAAGTGGATATCTCCCCTTAATGACTATTGACCCGAACTGAAAGAGCGGTATTGTCAATAACGCAAATAGAGTTACTAAACACAGATAACACTCAAATATATACACACATACAACACTCTCACATACATACACACAGACACACACACACAACTATACACACACACACATCTATACACTCTCACATACATACACACACACACGCTCAGAGAGATGTCGTCGAGGTGTAACGCAACTTCCAATTTTGACAATGGAAAAATAAATAGAACTAATTTATTTGATGACACGAATAATTGTTGTCTAATAAGTAAATTAGCATAGGGTAAGGTAAGTGACCCCCCCCCCCCACCCTCCCATTACTCACTAGCCTCAGGTACGGTAGCGCTAATAAGTCATGTCTCACCTGTCATTACGTTTGGCTCGCTCTGTGCTGTATTAATGTCTGTCTGATGTCGAATAGGGTGGGTAAGCGTAGGAACATGTTTGTATATCTCACTCGAAACGAATAAATACAGTTTTAGATATTGCTGATACCAATCATTGATCGAAATATACTTGGTGCCGAGACGTCACTTATTTGGCCGACTGTACCGTAATTACTACCATATTATCTCGTTAGGGTGGAGATAATTAGTGAGGTATTACGCCCCTGAACGATGAATTTTGGTTGTTTGTATTGGTACGCTGTGTGTGTGTGTGTGTATGTATGTGTGTGAGAGAGAGAGAGAGAGAGAGAGAGAGAGAGAGAGAGAGAGAGAGAGAGAGAGTGGGTGTGTGTTTGAGTGAGTGTGTGTGTCTGAGTGAGTGTGTGTGTGTGCATCCACCTGATATAAACTGAAATGTCTGTGATATACTATAGAAACTATTCAGTATAACTCTTCTCTCTCTCTCTCTCTCTCTCTCTCTCTCTCTCTCTCTCTCTCTCTCTGTGTCACCCCTCCTCTTGCTAATTGTTAAGTCGATAATGGTAATAATCCCGCGGCATAAAGTGTCGGACAAAACAATAATTACAGGAAAGGGGCGTTATGAGAATTAGAAGAGAGGCATATGTATAATAGAAGAGAGGCATATGTATAATAGAAGAGAGGCATATGTATAATACATGGAAAAGGAAAATATATACCAGAACATTCGTATATGTCTAAGTGTCCATCTGTAACAGTAGATACAGATACAGGAATTTAGAAAGGTTATACTTCTTACTTACCTTTAATATTAACACAAATATTGGATCATAGAGATAATCAAATAGCTAAATTAGGAATTGCAATGTACAGAATGTTAGTCATTTATATCGAAGGGCATTCACTGGTTCACTACTATAAAATAGAGGTAATATGTTATTCAAATTTTAATTAGTTATCTGATAACTGTTGATAGGTATTTGCAATGTATACAGTATCCACAACATATCCTAGAATTTAATTTAAGTGCTAAATCTGACTACCCAAATAATCCTACTTATTAGAAAACACATTCGTGCAGCTCTCTCTCTCTCTCTCTCTCTCTCTCTCTCTCTCTCTCTCTCTCTCTCTCTCTCTCTCTCTCTCTCTCTCTCTCTCTCTCTCTCCTCTCTCTCTCTCTCTCTCTCTCTCTCTCTCTCTCTCTCTCTCTCTCTCTCTCTCTCTCTCTCTCTCTCACTCTCTCTCTCTCTCTCTCTCTCTCTCTCTCTCTCTCTCTCTCTCTCTCTCTCTCTCTCTCTCTCTCTCTCTCTCTCTCTCTCTCTCTCTCTCTCTCTCTCTCTCTCTCTCTCTCTCTCCTATGTAGCTTTTGTCTGTTATTTCTGAAGGACATCTCATCGAAATCTCTAATCTACATCTCGTCCAGTTTCCTCCTCTTTGAGAGTGATCAGAGCTGGACAGAGGCGACGCTTATCCAATTCCTATACTGAAACCTATGATCAATAATGCATCAGTGATTAGCTCAGGTCATTCAATACTTTACGTTGCTATAGGTGTCTTCAAACTTAACTCAACTCCTTCTTATAAAGCTAACAACGAATAAAGTGTATTATAAAACCAAGCAAGAGGTGTTGCTTCTAGGGGACTTTACGGTAACGCTAATATGTCATGTCTTAGCTGTCATTACGTTTGGATCGCTCTGTGCTGTATTATTGTCTGTCAGATGTTGAAAAAGTAGGGTAAGTGTAAGAACATGTTTGCATATCTCACTCGAAACGAATAAATCAAGATCTAGATATTGCTGAGACTAATTATTGATAACAAATATACTTGATGCCGAGACATCACTTATTTGGCCAACTGTACATGCAAATATATAGGGTGTCTTACCTCGATACAATAAACATATTGGTCTAGCTAAAGGATAATAAATCCTCCTTTTTTTTGCCCGATTGAAGCAAAACTTTAGTCGAGTGTATGAAGGAGTAGCTTACACAGAACACAATTGGACCAGCTATTCTTCAATGTTCTTCCTACTTTGTCTTAAGCAATTTTGCATAGTCAAAGATGCTATGAATTACTCCTGGGTTCTGAAAATGTTACTAATCTTTGCAAAAGACCTACAGATTCATCCACATTAATTAAACTTAGTAATAAAATAACGTGGAATGTGTACAACGAATGGACAAATAGGCTGATTAGAAGAAATGTGCCAAAGTGATCGAAATAGGCAAGTCATAATTATCCCCATTACTTGAGAGATTTTAAGACGTTCGCACCATAGTTTGTCGATTTTAAGATCTTTTGTCCCATTTATGTATCAATATTAAGACCTTTTGTGCCACTTAGGTGTCGATTTTTTTCCTGCCGAGCAATAGCGAGCCTGTAAATTTGGAGGAACTGGCCTCCGGCCGGAACAGAATCTACCGACAAATTTACCACGAAGGGAGATCTTGAAGATAATTTACTAAGTTTGATGGAGGTCTAGGGAGGAAACTAAAACAATAATAAATAACAATAATAAACACAATAATATATAAACCCTATCCACCTTAAGTTTGCCGAATTTGACTGAACGATGGCAACAAGTAAGACAATTGGTAACATTGGGGCTAAACCCTCAAATTGGCAGAGTTGGGTCAAATTGTAATGATGTGGTAGGTGGAACTGGGCCAAACAGACACATTTATAAGTGGAGTGGTGGAATTGGCCGAGATTAAGGGGGAATTGTTGGTTTTTCTGGACCCCCTCTCCCTCATGTTTATCAGCATTAGTTTTTAGATTTTAAGACGTTCTTCCCATGAATTTGGCGATTTTATGAAGTTTTATGTCATTTAGGTGTCGACAGTTTCCTGGCAAGCGATAGCGAGCCTGCAATTTAGGAGTTACCGGCCTTCGGGGGGAAGTTTTTTTACCGAAAAATCTATATCGAAGGTAGATCTTGGTGAGTTTCTTTTGAAGAGGTCTATGGAGGAAACTTAAACAATAATTCATTAATAAACAAGTAAATTAATAAATAAACCCTACCCCCGTAAATAAACCCTACCCCCGTAAATAAACCCTACCCCCGTAAATGGTATGAATGATTGATTGGTACCAGTGGGTGATCTGAGTTGACCGGTAAAATAGGGACAAGCAGATTAATTGGGCTCAATTTCAAATCGGCTTAGTTTTTTTGCCAATTAAATATACACATGATGTTCATTATACAGTACAATAAATGCATAGCTGCGCCTTTTGAGAATAATCTCTCTTTAAGGCGCCTTGACAAGTCCTTATAAATAAATAAAATTATGATAAGCGTTATTTTATATTTATGCGTATAGTGAACCCAGCAGTCGAACTGAGCAAAAGGGTTGGAAGACAAGAGAGTGCTGATCGAATATTGTAAAAATAACAAACAAGTTTCAATTCATGTACCCTGAAAACCAATTTAACCACTTCCATCTGATTACGTATTGTTGGTATAATTCTGGAAACCGCTAGCTGATTTTATTCATCTTATCCAGGGCCTGCTTTCGTGAAACAGAAAAACACTAATCGATTGTATTCCTTCAACTGCCCTCAAACGATATTATTCATCTTTGGAATTTCCTCATATAATCAAATAATTAATATAACTTATATTGCATTGATATAAACTAAGAGGATTTGGGTTAATGACCATGATAACATTTACGTCACTGTACAGAATGTGTTGCAAATGCATATTCATATACGCTCGTTCACCTCTGTGTAATTACTGCATAAACACGCATAAAAGGTTACAAATGATGATGAGTATGGTTATTGTTAGTGTTATCATTATCGTTATTATTATTGTTGTTAGTAATTATTATTAGGGGTTCGTCCCCTACGGGGAACCCCTATTGTAATCATTAAACCTACGTTTTCATCCAAATTCTTCTTACGCGCCGGTTTCGACGCAATAACTCCAGAACCGCTTTTTGGATCGGGATCAAACTTTCACAAGAGGTGCGTTTTTGTATTGGGCAACTTTTGATATGTTAAACATCCGGCATGGCGGCCAAACAGGTCCGTGGCAGCCGATTTCCCGAAAAACTTGACGCCTAAATACCGTCTCTCCCACTCACAGGAAACGACTGGGCTTTGGCATACGCACTCCCCTACTAATGCTCCGCAAATTTTATAGAGAAGGTTTTGCTTTTGCACGTGGGTTTTTTTCCGGCAATCTTGAAAAAAAACTCTAATTCCACTTAAAATTCCACATCTTGAAAACTACGCCGATGATCAAAGCCATGCTTGTGTAGTTGGGTGAGGCTCGCGATTCCGAACGTTTTGATACCAAAAAAATATAAATTGGTGGAATAGTTTGGCCGCAGCATTGAAAACTGTCTATTCTTAAATTACTTTAAAACCGCATTCGCTACCCACACAAAGTTTACCGTCTACAGTCTATAGGCTTCCACGGATCCCCCAGTTTTGCTTAATAACATAATCTCTTTATTATTCAGATCTATAAATTTTTTTTATTTAACTCTCTCAAAACAGTTAGAGTCCCTACGAATTCCAGCAATTATTTAGACAACCTACCTATACATACCTACCCTACCAAATAATAATGATAAATTCAAATTTATTTTTGGTGAATGACAGAGTATTGGCTAAGGTTTTAAACAATTCCTCCCTTTGCCAAATGCTTAGTTTAATAACAATGATATGGACCTTTAAAGTTTTGGCAATTGCCCGTGTGACTCGTATTTTAACCCTCCTAAAGTGTTACCACGAAATACCGCTAGATCCTTTCTCAAAAGTCGCTAGCATGTTGCTACATAGCCAAACAATGTTAGGATAATGCTGCAATTTCTAAAGAGTTTTGGTTTGTTTGTTTTGCAAATTTTACAATGTAGTATGACTAGAATGTCTGAAATTTTCAAATGATCCCTAGTAAATGTCTCTAAATATAAAACAAATGGCTGCTAGATTGAAGTAAATAGCTCTACATTTAGCGGTATTATGTAGCTTTACAACTGGCAACACTGCAACCACCACCTCCCTCCCACCCTCCCAGTATGTCTCCACAAAATACCGCTAGATCCTTTCTCAAAAGTCGCTAGCATGTTGCTACATAGTCAAACAATGTTAGAATAATGCTGCAATTTCTAAAGAGTTTTGGTTTGTTTGTTTTGCAAATGTTACAATGTAATATGACTAGAATGTCTGACATTTTAAAATTATCCCTAGTAAATCTCTCTAGATATGAAAAAATGGCTTCTAAATTGAAGTAAATAGCTCTACATCTAGCGGTAATATGTAGCGATACAACTGGCAACACTGCCTAAGTGTTACCCCAAAATACCGCTAGATCCTTTCTCAAAAGTCGCTAGCATGTTGCTACATAGTCAAACAATGGTAGAATAATGCTGCAATTCCTAAAGCATTTTGGTTTGTTTGTTTTCAAATTTTACAATGTAATATAACTAGAATGTCTGAAATTTTCAAATTATCCCAAGTAAATGTCTCTAGATATGAAAAAATGGCTGCTAAACTGAAGTAAATATAGCTCTACATCTAGCGGTAATATGTAGCAGTACAACTGGCAACACTGCCTACAACCACCACCTTCCCCTACCCTCCCCAGAGACTGGCCGAGTCGCACCTACAGCACGTCTCTCCCTTCCCCCCCCCCATCCCCATTCCATCACTTTGTTTGTACGATATTATTTCCGTCTTTTTTACTGTGTATGGATTAAGTTATTGGTGTTCACTCTTGACATGTGAGTCCTGCTACTTCTGTATGCATACATAATAGCATGAAAGTGATCAATACGCGCATATGAAGCTATGTATCTCGTATATCGGGGTTCTCTTCCCTTCCATCAGTCCGCCCCTTATACCTCCCTCCCTCCTCCCTATCCCATATGTGTAAACATTATATTTTAGCTTTCCGAAGGTAAATACATACTTCCAATAAATATCTAGCCTTGTATTTAAATCATGAATCCTGTTTAATGTCATTATTTAATAAAAACATGTGTAAGGGTTACATTTATACACAGGATAAGATAAGCAAATACAAACCTCAGAGCATAATCATTGGCGATGAGTGTGTATGATATGTAAACAGGACAGTTCGTCGCTAGATAGGCGTGCTTGTGTGATGGTCTTGTGTAGCTATGTGTGTGCTTGTTTGAGTGTTGCTATAGGCTACGCATTAGTTATCTCTCTCTCTCTCTCTCTCTCTCTCTTATTTATCGCTGTCTTCCATACGACATACTGTACTAGTGCATGAGAACAGGAAATAGGGAGGCTCGCTTTCTCTCTCACAAATGAGAACATAAGTAAACAGGAGTCTGCAGAGAGGCGATTGGCTATAGGACTCGGTAGCCTATTCCACATATCTACAACTCTGTTACTAAACGAATAGAGGCAGATCCCTTACACACCCGTCTCTCTCTGTAGCTCGTTTGTTTGCACACCGGTACAAATGAGGCAGATTCCTTACATATGATGAACATGGGAATCTGCAGAGACACAAGTGGCCCACAAAAGGCAGATCCCTTTCACATCTAACCCATTTCGTCCATATGATTATCTGATTTTAACTTGAAATTCTCTATTGTTCTTGATCCCACTATAGCACTAGGTAGCCTATTTCACATATCTACGCCTCTGTTACGAGAGGCAGATCCCTTACACAGCCAATCTCTCTCTCTTATTTGCACACTGGTACAAAGGAGGCAGATCCTTACACATGCTACCAAGATGAAAATGGGAGTCTGCAGAGAGCCGATTGGCCCACACACGGCAGATCCCTTTCACACCCAATCCATCTCGTCTTATCAAATTTTATGTTGAAGCTCTATTGTCATTGATCCCACTATAGCACTTGCTAGCCTATTCCACATATCCACAACTCTATTACCAAGCGAATAGAGGCAGATCCCTTACACAGCCAATCTCTTTCTCTCTCGCTCGTTTGTTTACACACCGGTACAAATGAGGCAGGTCCCTTACACATGCAACCAAGATGAAAATGGGAGTCTGCAGAGAGCCAAGTGGCCCACATGAGGCAGGTCCCTTTCACACTCAACCCATCTCATAAACGTTACCTGTTATTTACACTACTTACTATACACCCATGTTATCATATACCTGCAACCAAAACACAATTGTAAGAAATAGGAACATAAGCAAATGGGAGTCTGTAGAGAGCCAATTGGCCCATACAAGATAGATCCTTTTCACACCCAAACCATCTCATCAAAACTCTTTCATTTATCTCTGTCTTCCTTACATTTATGACATCCTTGTGACCTAGTCTCTCTCTCTCTCTCACAAATGAGAACATAAGAAAACCGGAGTCTGCAGAGAGCCGATTGGCCCACACATGTCAGATCCCTTTCACACCCAACCCATCCCACGCTCTCTCTCTCATATTTATCGCTATCTTCCTTACGTTTACGACATCCTATTCTGTCGCCATACTCCCTCTCTCCTTCACAAATGAGAAAATAAGAAACGGGAGTCTCCAGAGCCGATTGACCTACACATGGCAGATCCCTTTCACACCCAACCCATCTCGTTCTATCTAATTTTAAGTTGAAGCTCTATTGTTCTTGATCCCATTATAGCACTCGGTAGCCTATTCCACATATCTACAACTCTGTTACTAAACGGATAGAGGCAGATCCCTTTTACAGCCAATCTCTCCCTCTCTCGCTCTTGTTTGTTTGCACAATCTGCTCCTTCTGTAGTTTCTCCATGCCCGATAAGTTAAATGATCTTTTGATATCTGTGACACAGCATTTGTATCCAACACTATACCCTGCTTTGCAAAACCGTCGAACCCCGGACAATGTTGCTTGCAACTTTAATTATTATTATTATTATTACAATTATAATTAACATTCTTATTATTATTAGTAGTAGTAGTTGTAGTAGCAGCTGCAATAACAGAAGTACTAAAGGTAGTAGTAGTAGTAGTAATAGTAGTATCTGTTTGACTTATGTGACGTCTTAAGCTGAATAATTTACTTGTGTATCCTTTTATATAAAATATATAACAGCTTATAGTACTGAATGGTTAATAAAAAATTGTATTAATATGTTCATCATTACTTAATGTTTATACACTCTCAGCCAGTTCCCTTCTTGGTCTCTTGTAAGCCGTTCAGTACCGGTGACGTCTTTTTCATTATATTTTGACAACTATTAGACGATTATATTCAACTTAGGAAGGACGTCTACCCATAAAAAGGCTACAGACTCTCTAATTTAATCATTTTAGCTACCATATATCCTTCCCAAGCTTCATAAAATCGTCTAAACGTAGCTGAAATAAAATGAAAAAGACGTCGCCGGTACATAATTTTGTAATTTTGTCTAAGTTTGACCCTAATTTTTTACATATATAACAAACTATAAAACCAATTTTCAACCTGATGGTACCAAACATTAGCTCTCATAGTCCTCTAAACGTATGCCAACCTGATGGTACCAAACACTAGCTCTCATAGTCCTCTAAACGTATGCCAACCTGATGGTACCAAACATTAGCTCTCATAGTCCTCTAAACGTATGCCAAATCTCATTTAAATCAGAGGAAGTTCACCGACACCCTGGGAGTAAATACCGGACGGTCCCCTTAACATTAATATAGTCTGGTGTTAGCTATGCTGTACAGAATGGGAGTTAAAATTTGAAACAAACATAAGTGTATTTTATGGGGACTTTGACGATAAAAGAATATTGAAGATTTAGAAAGAAAGAAATGACCTTAATAAAGTGAAGCATATACTGCGCATAGTACACACACTCAATATATTATATGAGGTCCAGTGATTATAATTAAAACTTATCTGGTTTGTAGAGTAGAGCGGAGTTGAAGTAGGTCAATGATGGAGCGTTAGTTAAAATAGGACTCCAGAGGCTATCAACCCTATAGGATTATTAAGCCAGCACACTTAAAGTCAAGAATAACGTCAGGACTGGAGCCCCTTTTCGAGAAACCCAGTCCCTTGATATATGGCGATCACTATAAATTAATTGTGGGCAGATAATTTCTTTACCCCCTTGGCTCGAGGACAGTGAAGCCAGGGTTGACGAAACGTGAGGTGAGCGGACACGGTTAGTTAAGGAGTGAGAAAATGGTTTACGATGACGGAAAAAAAAATGCTTCACGCATATGAACAAAAACATTGCCACTGCCTCCTACCGCATAATACAGTCATGGCGTTTGACTTATAAAAGTGTCATTAAATGCAAACAATTAAAAGATACATTCTTACCACTTCATACACCCTTTGAATGCTTACAGTATGGGTTTTATCATATATACTTTTTTTTTCTCTCACCAACCAACTTCACTTCTAAACTCAATTAATGAAATCAACAAATACATGTGGCACTCCAAGGACTCGAACCTAGGATACTCACACCGAAATTCCGCGCACTTATGCATTACATACAGTATTGTGAGCCCGTTCCCCGTGCGAAATAGTTTGTTTTGGATGGTCACATTACTCACGAAACACCGAGCTAATATCAAAGCATTATACCCATCAACATTCATAACAATACAAATACCACAAATATTACTGCTAATATTAATATTTGCAATACTTAATGGAAGAGTAACAAAACATTGTCTGTGTTGTCCTTGAAATAAATTTACAACAACGTAACATATCATAACGATGGACACAATACTGCTTCATAACTGTGGTCATGAGTTGTGGTTCAGGTGAATGAGCGTTTCATTATAAAGTGGCCTTGTCCTCTCGGCTGACGTTTCTTTAAGGATAAATGAATCGTTTTTCTGGCCCCCCTTCTCCCTCATGCTTAGCCCCAGTAGTTATCAGATTGAAAGATGTTTGCCCCATTCATTTGTTGATTTTAAGACCTTTTGCTCCATTTATTTTTGTCAATATTAACACCTTTCGTCCAATTTAGGTGTCAATGTTGATCTTGGCGAACGATAGTGAGCCTGTAATTGTTGCTACCGAAAAATGTACAAACTAATCTAGATGGGAGATATAATGGATGTTTTCCTTAAGTTTGATGGAGGTCTAGGGAGGAAACTATAAAAATAATAAATTAATTAAACAAATCCACCAAAAAATGGCTTCGACTCACCTCGAACCAAGGGCGTACACAAATTAAATATCGTGACTGTGCTTCAATTATTTACGTGGTCAAATATTTACACATACACGAATGAAACACTTTATTGTAGCATTTCTGTTACAATTGAACACACAAGTTTTAAGGGGAGATTTCCACTTGAGGGATTTTTTTTTCTGGACCCCTTTCTCCCTCATATTTAGCCCCATTGCTTTTGAGATTTTTAAGACGGTCGCACAATTACTTTGGTGATTTTAAGAACTTTCTCCCCATTTATGTCAATTTAAAGACCTTTCGTGGCATGTAGGTGTCGTTTTTTCCTGGCGAGCGATAGCGAGCCTGTGGGAAATTTTTCTACCAAATAATGTACAAAAAAGAAAGAAACAACAATTTGAAAAGGGGTCTAGGGGCCGTAATTTTAAGCTTGTTGGAGCTCTAGGGAACAAACTAAAAACCTTCCCTTAAAGTGTAGACTAAAACAAGCCCATTTTCCTCCATGTAAAGGTGAAGGTAATGAACATACTCCAGACGTAATTAAAGGGGTCACCTGCTTTATTTCTTTCTCTCCTTTTCTCTCCTTCTCTGGCTTATATTCATTCGGCCCCATTCAGACAACTATGGTAAGACGTTTATCCCCATCTAGGTGTCGATTTCTTCCTGGCGAGCGATAGCGAGCCAGCATTATATGAACAAAATCCGGGATAAATGTTTACCTAT